>JARFJB010000400.1:6215000-6722500 GCA_036346205.1 Vesta saturnalis | reverse complement strand
GACGAACGTCACAATCCGGTCATCTGAAAATACCAGTGTATGTAAATGATATAGATCTATAAATATAATGCATTCAATCTTTTTCTCAATTAATTGTTTTAAGCAGAACATTTTGCTCTTTTGCTCTTTGATTTCCGAACACTCCTTTTCTATTCTCTTTTTCAATGTTCTCCCATACAACCTTCCTACCGAGGGTGTTATGCATATTCGTCTATAATTTCTACATTCTCTCCTATTTCCACTCTTATAAATTGAACTTGTAATTACTACATTCCACTCTGTAGGTACTTCATCGCTTTGAATGTATTTGTTGAAAATGACCTGTAGTACTTCTAAGGATACAATTGGTGCGTAATTAAGCAGCTCGATAAGTATGCCTCCTGGGCCTGGAGATTTATTATTTTTCATTTTCATCAGTTCTTTCTCACTTTCCTCCACTGAATTCTCTGGGTCCTGAATTTCTTTTGTCTCTCCCTCGTTCTGTATAATGTTATATATTCATCTCCGTCATCTGTTAGTAATTGATAGTAACATTATTTCCACTTTGTTGTTCCTGTGGGGCCTATTTTAATCTTCTCCGATTTATTTGTTCTCAGTACTTTCATACACTTCTATGCTTCCCTTGATTTTGAACTTCACATTAGCAGGTTTATTTCTCCACATCTCCTTTCTCAACTTGCATTTTGTGCTTTAAATGTTGCTTTCTTAGCGCATATCTGCATTTAACGTATTCTGTTCGATTTTCTGGACTTTCTGTAGCTAGTCATTTATGGTACGCATGTTTCTTTTCTTCTAATTGAGTGTCTAGGTCTTCATTCCAACGGTAGCAATTCTTATGAGGCTGAGTTCCTTTCTTTTCATCGAGTACCTTCCATGCAGCTTGCGTTACTATCTTTTTCCATGTTTCATACATCTCATTTACGCTTCCGGTTATTTCGATGTGGATTAATTTTTGTGTTACTCGTATTTTATACGGGAATATTGTTGATTTGTTCTGTAAACTATCCAAGTTGTATACGAGTGTTTTTGCAGTGTGTTTAGTAATTGTTCGTTATTCACTGTTTGTTTCTTGCTGTATTTTCTATAATTAGAGCATATTATAGCTTTTAATAGGCAATGATCCGAGCCGCACTCTGCTTTAAATACCTTAAGATCTGTTGTTTTGGCGCTACTATCCTGTTTCACAATTATGTAATCGATGATGGATTTTAACTGTCGTGTTGGTTGTTCCCATATATATTTGTGTATGGCTACTCCAGCTTTTGCTCCAGTATGTTTCTCAACTCCACTATATAGATACAGGTAGTTGTTTTTATATTGGCATTCGTTTCCCTTTTCTTTTATTTCACTGAGTAGCCCGCTGTCTATTTTACAATGTTCTAATTCTTGAGACACTTGTTATTCTTTAGTACTTATTCCTTGAACGTTCCAAATGCAATATTCATTTTCATTTTTTCTTATCGTGCCCGCTTTCTTTTTGTCCGTCCTATTTCCAAGGCTTAGTCCTGCGATTTTTAGCGATTTTCTTCTCACAGGGAATAGGTTGCTGGCCTGACGCTTCAACCCCTAACCTGGACGATCACGTAATTTATTTTAGGTTTTCTTCCTTAGACCGATTGTCGTGCTGGACTAAAGAGGTTCTGTCTCCCCTGTCTTGACTCCTCCGCCCCATTCGTTTGACCTCTAGACCGTGGGCAGTTTTTTACCTGCAACACTACGAAGGGGCCCTTACTAGGTACTATCAACCGGTCTATGGTTACGTACCACCTCACATTGTAAGAACAAGGATTATAAAAGGAATCTAAATATGAGGAAACTTACAGAGTGTCCCATTTACAAAATTGTATGTTTGTGTTACTACGTAGTTATGAATCACCCTGTAGAGATTGGCATATTTTCCAGATAACGAGTATATCGTTGCCTAATTTTTTTGTAAATAACTTTTTTTGTTGTATGCAAGTATCATAACGGAGAAACCGACCAATCTCGCAATAAATACTCACCCTGTATATACAGGGCGTTCCAAAAGTATGGAATATTCTATATATCTCGGTAAATACTTATTTTATCAAAAAATTACTGAAATAAAACTTGTCTAGTGTTCAGTTCTTTATTACAGGAAGATACTTAGTGGTTTCTTAAAAAACAGAGCTGTAAATACCACTAGAATTGTTTTAAATGACAAGGTACCCTTTATTGTGACCATTTTATAGAGATATTTTTTATCTTTCCAATGATATAAGACTTTAATACTTTTACTGAATTCGTTCTTGGGAGAAAAGCGAAAAAGTGATTGTCGAGTGATGTTTATTACGCATCAATCCCATTTGCAACAGCTTCAGTTGTGATGGCGCTCATATCTGTACGAATGCGATTTTTTAAGCTCTTATTGTCTCCCGGCCTATTTACGTACACCTTATCTTTAAGGTCGCTCCAAAGGAAAAAATCCAGCCGACTTAAATCTGGTAGTAGCCATACAGGGTTCTGGCTCAGTTCAAGGTCACTCCCCTCTGGTGGTGAGAAATTTAAAAATACAGCTCTTCAAGGACAAAATTTTAAGGTCAATATGTATTGACCTCTAGGGGTAGGTGTCATATTAAAATTCTTAGAAATCTAAAAAAACAGTACCAATTCGTGGAAACAACAGAGATGACTGGTTGTTGTCTATGCTAAAAACTAGGTCAAGGGTAAATTGTTGTTGCATTGACTAATGAAAGATTCAAGGTTTTCTAAGTGTCTTAGCTCTAAAATCAGAATACGAATGGTTGTGGTCTAAACTAAGAATGGAACAACGGAAATTATTTTTTAAAGTTACATGCTTGCTCACGTATTCTTTTTCAAGGTTATTGGTTTCAAGGATGCATATTTATAATAAAAGACTTGCTTGGGTGCGTCAGATTTAGTAAATGGTGACTTTTTGTTAACATAAATGACAAAAGTAGTACGCACGATACAATGTGAAGGTAAAGAAAAAATATTAAGTACAGAACAGAGAATGAAAAACCTGGAAGAGTTAATAGAGAAAATTAAGAAATTAAAACTAGATTTAGAGTTGTTTGAAATGAATAGGAAAATGAAGAAGCTTCGAATTAGGAAGGCATCAAAGATAGCATAATAAAGCAAGTGTAATTTTTAATCTTTAGAGTTGCTAAGTAATGTACGTAAGAAATTGTGTGGTTACAAGGATATGTGCAGGAAAGGTGAAATACAAATTTAGTGAAAATTCAGCGGCAATATAAATTGTTAACTTGATATGTACTTAAGTGTCCAGAAGAAAAAAATTCAACAAAAAAGTGAACGGTAAATTTAGAGAAAGTCGTTTAAAGAAATAAATCATTTTAACATGTCTTGTGTTTGTATGTAGTAATAAATGAAGTTTGTAATATTAAAATAAGCTTGTAACGAAATGTAAAGAAATGTTATAGAATTATATGCAATTGTGTAGGGTGTATTGTATAGATGCACGGTGTGCACTTCGACTATATGCATTTAAAACAAATCAGTTATGCTGTAAATATAAAAGCTTTGAAGTAATGGCAAAAGACGTACGTGCTAAGAAATGGAAAAAGACACAGCACGATCCAACGTGGACGAGCTGTTGTGCAGGATGTAGGGGGAGGGTTGCGGGGGAGGGCAAAATATGTCCTAAAAATGACCCTTCTGATAATTTTTAGATTTGTCCCTAGTTACCAATCGAAATTAAAATTTTTAAAAACATGATTGAGTTTTATAAGTGGCACTTTATCTTTGCATTTATTATTTTACCAAAGTATGAAAACTGCTACCTAAACTGACCCATTAAAATTTAAGTTCACTACTTTTTGTTCTACTACAGCATACTCGAAAAAAACACAATTTGCTGGAGCGTTCAAATTTTTAAAATCGATTAGAAAGACAAACATTTCTAATCTTCAATACACGAGTACATGCGTTATTTAATTAAGCTGCAAAGAGAATTCAAAGTATAATGTGATAATTTCGTTTTATATGGAAACGATAACGTGCAGGTGCGTGAAAACGGTCTAATTATTCGCACGTTATCGCCGATGTCTGCGTTACTTGTCGAGGTCAATCTTATATTAAAAATACCAATCTATAATTTTCATGTGTATTCCCTAACTTATATGTACATAATAAATCAGTTCTTTAGAATTTTTGTTTTATATTAGTGTACCTGTCCTAAAATTTTTTGTAAAATTAGATTTATAATGCAACGCGCAGCTTATTTTACATAAAAATTAAATCTCATCACATTAACAAAGTTTGCATATCATTAAATACAATATGGTTTTTAAAAATCGGTTAATACACATAAACAATATATTTAGTTAAATAATGTAAAGTTGAAAATGATTGTAAAACAAAACTGCGTGTTTAGTTCCATGACACATAGAATACTTAATTCAGCATTTTCTCGTGCAGACATTATTTAAGTTAAATGCAATTTTTCTCAAACAATATACATAAAATTTGATAAAACCTAAAATGTTATTGTTTATATGAATTTATGTAAATTATATTTCTTACTGAAAAAAATACTTCACTTAAATCATATTTGGAGTTATTCCCATGTTTTATTTACCAGATAAACTGATAATTTTGTAAATTTAAACTGTGTTTACACAGTTATGTGAGAATTACATTTATCTTATAAGAGAAAAATCATAATAGATTTTATTTATAATTGTATGCTGAAATTCATTAACATACTTAAAATTTTGCAAAATTGTTGCTTTATTTTGATGTAGAAATTTATGTTGCGTACATGAGTAATATCAATCTAAGTAAAAGTTTCAGATGTTTTCAATTTTTTCCTAACCTAGATTACCTCACTTCTTCAGCACAAGTTGAACTGTCACTTAAATTTATTTATTTTTTGTGTATTATGAACAAATCTAACAAACCTACTCTAAACCTTAAAAAACTACTTAGTAACACTAATTTAAACAAATATATATAAAATAAAAATAAATTTTCAAGTGTGTGTAGAGCATTTTGTGTATCACGTATATTTTGGCGCACCTTTGCTAAGGAATAGCTGGACTCAGCCAATTTTTTTCGTTAGTCGCTGCACTTTTGCCACCCCTGATGCCTTACTGTTTAAATATTATTTCAAAATGTTCCGCAACCACCTCACACTTTTTAGTTTGAATTGCTGACGAGTTGTGGAGTCCCCGGTTTGGTGTAGCGAATCTTGGGCTTCGCACCGTTTTTTCCGTAACAGCTGCAAATTTTTCCCTCTATATTGTAGTGGTAGTGGTGCTACTGCTGTTGCTGATGGAGGTAGTAATGCTGCAACAGTTGTTGCAGGTGTACTGTTACAAAAAATAATAGAGTAAAATAGTATTATATCCATGAATAAATAAATTATTATGAAAAACTCTAATACTGTAAGGTATACTTACTAACACGAATATCTTCAACAAATTCAGGCATCGGGAGTGGTTCTGCAGATGACCGCACCAAAACATCGTGTAAATATTTGGTTTATTGCTCATCGATAATTTTGTTCATTTACTTGTTGAAGGCATTCTCGTAAACGCAAGTATACAAGTAAATCTGTTAACGTTAACAACATTGTCAACAATTGGAGGTGGTCAGTACGATGATCTGACTAAATAAACAAATTCCCACAAGAATGATACACCTGTATAAGCAAATCTTATAAACTATAATAAATACAACATAATCTATAAATAAGAAGTCTAGACGAGAGAAAGTATTTCATATGATCCCAGCAAGGTTAAGAACAAGAGGTTAATAGATATTATCGGTAAACACCAGCAAAGATAATAAACAAAGTGCAATGTATGCGCCTGTCTGACATAATCAGACACAATGAACTGAAGTCCTTGTGAGTATTATTGCAACGTAATCTAAAGGTAATGAACTGAAGCGTGTGAAAGTATTCCTGCACGCATAAGTAACACCTTAACAAGCAAGGGCGAATTTGTGAGTTCGTAGACCTTAATTTTGGACAATTCAATGACTTTATGCGTTTACGATAGATATCTGCCTCGTAATTAGCAACCTTGATAATTTATGTATTACCTGCAATTCTATATTCCTTTACACCTTTGATCTATTTGTATCTATAATTTTTTGGACAAATACAAGTTATAACCAGTGTGTAATATTTGACCTTGAATGTGGTTTATATGACCATATAAGTAGATAAAGAACAGTTTTAGACGTCAGTATATTGCAATTGTGACGAGAATTTTAATTGTAATCTTAAAGTACTTCTATAGTTACTTAAATTATTAATTTAGATGTTAGTGATAATAAATCAAATATTTCCTAAAAGTCTATTATTTCGTAATCAGCAGTTAGACAACAAGTGTGTGCGTCATATTTTTACATGATTGGATACAGTTTTGAAGGTAACCATGAGTAAGGCTATACCAAGTAGTAGTGATACCATTAGTTTAACAAGAAGTATTATTCCATTGTTGAATTTGTAAAGCACATCCGTATAATTAGCACTAATTTTAAGCTATTGCAAGGTATAATTCAAAATAAAGTTTACTTAGAGCCAAATAAAAATTTGTTTAAGCTCGTAAGCAATTTATCATTGTTAAAGTGTTATCTTATAAGAACTAAACAGTTAAAGAACGCTTCAGAGAAAACAGGTAGTAGAATTGTTAATGTTTCTAAAAAGCGAACACACAAATTAGATTGGTACTTCCTTGATTAATGTTTTAATGGTAGGTTACTTACAGGAATTATAGTCAATACAGCAAATATCAAGGACCCTCTTATTTTTTACAAAATGCATACAATAGTTTTGTACGAGAGGTTAAATTAATTTTAAAACAATAGATGCTAAAGGTGAATATTGCTTTAGCTGCAATTTCATTCAACCTCAACATCATATTTTGAGTTGAAGACTTTTGCCTAAAGCAATTATGTCATTACGTCATTGATATTGCAACCAATTTACGCGAGTGGTATAATGAAAACGATTATTGTAAATTACAAAAAAATTAGAGGAGTTTTCCGAATATAATTCCGTTTGGTGTGCAACATAATTCTGATAGTTTACAGTTATCCCTATTTTAGTGATGTTTTAAATTATGAACCAATTAACTTCCCCATTCAACTAGATGATGTAAAAATCAAACAACCCTTCAATTAATATATTTTGCATTCAACGAAAAGGTGTATTACCATTTGTATTAAGTAAATATCAAAATAGTGACAGGCAGCCTACAAATATTTTAGTACTTTCTACTAATTATCATGTCGCTGGTTTTTCACTGATGTTATTAATACGACACATAATACTGCTTATCATTTCGCATAGTTTAAAAATATGTCAGATCTTTTTCTAATCAACTATTGAATAAGGAGCACAAGAAATTCATTTGTTGCAGATCCTGGAACCATTTTTTTTCAGATGACCTACAAAAACATGTCACTCACTGCCATCAACATAATCGCTGCTCTGCTAGGTTGCCTACCGAATCAGAAATGATTTTGCAGTTCAATATTTCGCATTCCAGGAAAAGGTACCATTTGTAATTTATGCAGATTTAGAAAGTATTTTAGCAAAGTGTACAAATGTAACATGCTTCGAAAGTAATACTCTATTTCACTCCAAACATATCCCTTCAGCATTGATTACTATTTGAAGTGATCATACAATGATTCTTTATCTCGATTTAGGCCTTATAGAGGAAATAATTGCATTCAATGGTCTGTTCAAGAGGTTCAAAGTATTGCACATTGGACCACCGAAATTATCAATAAAATAATTCCTATGGATACTTTAAGTCCGACTCAGGTTGAACACTTTGAAAGCCTCACAGTTTGTCACAATTGCGGGAAACCATACACTAATTATGATGTAGAAGGTAGAGACGATAACCATTTTACAGGAGCATTTCGGGAAGCATCACATCAGAAAAAAAGGAAAAGGCATATTTCATTCCCTCCCCAAGGGGGAGGGCGGGCTGCTCGTGCTTTTCGAACTCCTTCAACCACAATCACGGACTCCCCGCATACATATATACATTACGTATGTATGGTAGGATTAAGGATGGGTATGGTTATAATAGGATCGGATGGAACGGAGTTAGGTTTCTGAGGGGGAAAATACTACCCCAGAATTCGCTTAAGCAGTCACACATGGTGTGCATATACGCAGTGACCGTGCCGCTACATGTGTATGAGGAAAACCCCTTGAAAAACCTCATACAAGGTAGGCGGTGGCGGGAATTGAACCCATTACCTCCTCAATGCTAAGCAGGTCGTGTCACCACTACGCTACCAGCTCGGTTCACATCAGACATGTAACCTAAACTAATAAAGACTCCCATATTCTGCCTATAGTATTTCATAATGTACCAGGTTATGATACACATCTCATAATTAGGGAATTGCCTACTGTTGCCGGTTTGATTTCACTGCTGCCTATAGACAAAGAAAGGTACATTCCTTTTACAAAAGTTATAGAAGGCACTAAAATTAAGTTTACATTTACTGACTTTTTCAGATTTATGATGGAAAAGTTGTCAAACCATTTGGAAAACTGTAAAAAAATTATTACTAGAGCTAATTGTAACAATGATGAAGGATTTTCTATACTAGTTCGCAAAGGTGTGTTTCCCTCAGTATATTGATATACATTAAGTGAGGTCAGCCTCCCTGCCAAGGAAGCATTTTACAGTCACCTTAATAATGAAGGAATCAATGAGGCGAGTTTCGCGCATGCGGTTAACGCTTGGAACAAATTTAATATTAAGACGTTGAGTGAATACTCAGTTTTGTATCAAAACTGATGTTTTACTTTTAGCTTCAAATTACGTTAGTAAAGTTAGAATTATTTACAGACATTGTATGCCAATGTTTAGTGAAAGAGGAATTAGAAGTGGTGTGGCTCAATGTTCTCATCGGTATGCTAAAGCTAACAATAAGTACATGTGACACAAATTAGATGATACTTCTGAAAATGTTTACTTAATGTACTACGATGTAAATAACTTACATGGAGCCGCCCTGTTAGAATTTCTACCACTTGGTAATTTAATTTTGTGGATAAAGGTAATTTGGAAACTTTGGATTTAATAAACCATCCTTACAATAATCGACTGCGCTTTAGACTATTCCAGATAATCACATAAGGGTCTTAGTGATCTACCATTTGCATCCAAGTATGGTTCCACCCGTACCTGATTTAAATTCCGGAATGAAAACGTTATTGCTTTCATTGTATCTAAAACGCAACGTAAATTAAAATATGGATTGAAGTTAATAAAAGTACACAGTATATACTTTTTAAACAATCGGCGTGGTTAAAAAAATATATTGATTTAAATACCACCATACATCAGTAATATCAAAATGAATTTGGTTAATTTTTTGTAAATTAATGATTAAAAGTGCTTTTGGGAAACTGATGGAAAATGTACGTAAATATAAGCACTTATGTTTAGTAACGAAATGGGGTGATCCCCGTGATACTCATGCTTACACACTAAAACAAAATTTTCATACTATTTAATATTTAACAATGATATGCTTATCATTCAAATGAATCATCTAGAAGTATATTTAAATAAACCTATATATGCAGAATTAAGTGTTTTAAACGCGTTTCAAGCATCTTTTAATAGAATTTTTATTATGGTTATTGGCTAGTTTCCTAATAAAGCTAAGCTCCTGCAAACGGCAAATAAAAAAATTCCCGTCTTAATAAAAGACAAAAATCATGGTAAAATTATGTGAGAATTTGTAGGACTTCGTGCAAAAATGTATGTTTACCCTGGTGCTGAAAAAGTTGTAAAAAACCAAACATATTTTGTTTGATGGTAACGTAATAAAGCGATATCAACATCTAATAAGGTCAAGGAGACATGATGTGTTTACAATCAAACAGAATAAAGTAACACTTAATCCTTACGATGACAAACGATTAGTCACTGATACTAGACCTTGGGGACATAACATTTATATAGCATTTTATTAATTCCTCTTCTATTTGAAAACAATTTTATTACAAGTTCTCCCCTAAAAGGTAATTATTTATACTGAATATATTATAATATATTGTTATTCCTTATGACTGTTGTGTTGGGCTGGTGTGCTATAAACTCAAAGTGTGCAAATGAAGTTATTAAGACATTATTTGATAAAAAAATTAACTTACTACCATTAAAGGTTTATGAAATTGTGTGCGATAAAGGTTACAATTCATTAACTTTTACTGAAGTAGATAGATTCTTAGACGATGAATTTACTTGGTAACATACCGCTTAAAATGTACGTATACAATTTATTAAGGGGTGGTGATTGATTGATTGTGTATTTCGACATATGTTAAATCCAGCATAGAAGATATTGAGTCTGCTCATAAAGTCACTATCTATTATAACTGAATGTATTCAGAAAGCAGCATTTAAAGCTTATTACAAGTAGCTTGATATTTTGAAAGAAATATTATTAGAACAAAACTTCACATATAAGTTTCAACCGAGGGTAAACGAGGAGCACCACAATATTTACTGCTAGATGTTAGAAAACATTGATTAAGGTGAAACAAACACAAATTCTCGCTTGGGATGGACAAATGAACCAGATTCAGGAATACTGCCATCAATCAATTTAAATGATTACAGGCGTACTTCAGGTTACTGTATAAGATAATGGAATATAGAAAAACATTATGTATTAATGTAATATTTATATATAAAATAAAATCCAATTTTTGTGTTTTGTGTTTTATTTCATGTAAGTAATTTATTTCACAAGTTATAAGTAAAATGTCTACCTATAAAATAATATCGTCTTTATTGATCCATGATCTTTCATCCAATCCCCACCACTTACGAATTACTTATTATTCTTGGAGCGAAGTACTTTTTCTACCAAGTACACGTCAGGATACTTTGTTTCGTGTAATTCGTGTCCATAAAACCCTTCCAGTAAAGGTTTTCTTTTCATGTCTTTCAACATGTACGTAGTGGGGTTAGTAATGCGAACTTCGACAGTGTTTGGCGAAAATACTTTTAAATTTACTGAATCGTACTATGTCACCCACTCAACATCGATTCCTATCGAATGTGTTTATGTGAATGTAATCCTCTAGCTTGGTATCATTACCGACATGTTTGGGCTTCATTCTGGTAGTTGTTATAGTATCAATTGTATTAATCCATTTGTATATACATAACCTCTTAGATAGAGCACTTAGTGGTTCTGATAACACGTTACGTAATTGCTGCCTCTTTTGTGCCATAGGTAGAGTAATGATTGACTCCATAACGCTGCATTAGTTTAGCAAAATTCTCATTGTAGAATTCTTTCCCTGCATCTGTCAGCAATTTTTTAGGTTTCCGGCCTTTATTAAGATTATTTGCATGGCCTTGGTTACTTCTTGACCTCTTTTCGTTTTAATCCTTTAATCCTTTTCGAAAAACAGTCGATAACCACTAATATACACTTGATAGCCTTTATTTTATTTGGCATATGTGTTAAATTCCATTAAATCTGCTTGCGAAAGGTCATCAAAACCTTCAATTATTATTCGTTTTCGTTTAACATTTTTTTGTGCAGGTTTGTGAAATTCATTGGCGAGTTTTATATAGTTTTTGCTCCAACACTAGATAAGCGTTAGAGTGTCCTTTAAAGCTTTTTGAACTGCTTGCAGACAAAAATCAAGATATCCTTCACTGATAGCATTAGCGTCTTCTTTCGAGTCAGCCAACTGTGTCAAACGGTTTCCATACAAATTGAACTTGTCGATAAATAGTAATAGGATCTATGGGATTGGCTGAATTGCCGAGTCTCTTATTCTCGATATCAAATTGGTTGTCAATAAGATTAAACTGAGGGATTACTTTCGTAAATTGATAGTGGACATGTGAACGTCAAAATTTGTCAAGGGGCGTTTTAGTTATGATATGTCGACATCAACGCGTTCTTATTTATACTGCTTAAAAAACAACTGGTCTTCATACAGTTCTACAATTGATATTATGTCATTTATGACACCTGTGTTTTCCGTCAATTTTTCGATCCCACAATACCTCTAGATCACGTATTAGTTCATGAATATCATTCCAATATTTCCAATATTATATTCAATCGGTCTGTTTGTTAATACCTTCAGAAACACATCCTTTAGCTGTGGGCGGTGATGAAAGTAGGGGTTTGATTATTTGTGCATACTTTTGCTGAGGGGTTCCTCGAATTTGCCCACTGACATAATTTCGCCTTGCAACATTCACAGCTTCTGAAATACCTTTATACTTTAATTGGGTTCATTCATAATAAGCAGATCGTATAAACCTGGAGTCCCTTTATACGTGACGCCTTCAATAAACACATTAGTTTTTCTAATTGTAACTGGAGGATTACCAATTGTCCATTTGTGTTTTGGTATCATAGTGAACTCCATAAGTATGATCAATAGCAACTTCAGAATCCATAATACGTTCAACGCATATACGAGGTAATTCATTGTACTGCTCTAGAAATTATTCTAAGACGAGTTCATTTCTTGTAGTAGAATCATCTGTGATACTAAGATGTTTTACTTCTTCATACTCTGTATTAATCTCTTATACTACAAATGAATCTAAGAAAGATGAGGTGGAGGAAGATTTCTTTGAAAAAACGGAAAATAAGGTAGTGTCCTAGCAGCATCTTTTCTTGAATCATATAATGATAGTGAAGTGAAGCTCGGAGTGCTTTGAAATAATGGAATTTGAGGTAAAGGGATAGTGGGAGTAGTAGGGTGTTTTCCTAGAAACATAAATAGAAGCGGTGTTTTGGTTTTAACTCCAATGGACTACTTTTTAGGTGTTAATTTTTTATCCGGATCGATTTTGTTTACTATTTCAGTTAGGGGTTCTATTAGGGGTTTATAAGTAAATTTAAATGTTCTTTCATTATCAATGCGAGCAGTTTTAATACTGTTATATTGTTACGAGCTTGAATAATTTTTACTTTCTTGCGAAACAAGAAAGCATTGCGATCGAAAAAAAATTGAAAAAACTAAGTTGCGTTATTTTGAAGTTTTACGACTCCCTGAACCCGAAAAAAACTTTTGAATATTTTTCAAAATGTCTGTGTGTGTGTGCGTGTGCGTGTGCGTGTGCGTGTGCGTGTGCGTGTGCGTGTGCGTGTGCGTGTGCGTGTGCGTGTGCGTGTGCGTGTGCGTGTGCGTGTGCGTGTGCGTGCGCGTGCGCGGTGGGCGTGCGCGTGCGCGTGCGCGTGCGTGCTGTGCGTGTGCGTGTGCGTGTGCTGTGCGTGTGTGTGCGTGTGCGTGTGCGTGTGCGTGTGCGTGTGCGTGTGCGTGTGCGTGTGCGTGTGCGTGTGCGTGTGCGTGTGCGTGTGCGTGTGCGTGTATGTGCGTGTGTGTGTATGTGTGTGTGTGCCTGTGATCACTCGCCAGCCGAGTATACGGACGACTTTGATGAAATTTGGGATGAAGGCCTACGAAACAATTATGTCGACAAAACATCCTTTTAAACGCAATAGGTATACAGAGGGTGAAAGTAAGGGTGTTATTTTGGGAACAAGTTTTCAAATTTTAACACAGAAAATTGAAATTCAGGTCATAAATAGCTCGCATGAAATGCAATTTTTTACAACCTTTTAAACCCTCTAAAATTGAAAATAGTCGCAGTTACAGTCACATATATATTTTTTTGTAGAAATATATATTTCCGATACCGTTCAAGAAATAAAAGAATTGGAAATAGATGTGCGTACTTAAATAAAGGATCTTTAAAGAGATTTCATTACGTAATAAATTATGGTATAAATTTGTCTATATTTAAGGGGTCAAATTTAAGCAATTTTTCGAAATTGTAAACATTTTCTTTAATACTTTCAAGGCAACTAAAGCTACTAGTATAGCAGATATGAATCTTCAAATATATAATATTGATATTGTTATAACTATCTAACTATTTTGGTTACAAACTTGGGATTTTGGAAATAAACTTTGTTCATTTGCGTTAATGAAATGGTATTATCCTGAAGAATACACTACTTCCGATTTTCCCGGAAATTGAAAACATTCCACGTATTGCTTGCATAACATACACATTCCTAATTTATTTGAAAGGGAGCGAAATATGCTTAAAATGATATGAAATAGTCCATAGTTGCCTTGAAAGATAGGCAAGATACCTATTTTTAACTTTAAACGTACATGTACATATGTAGGTATAGAAGTTTATGCAATCGACCTTTTTTCACTATCGCTAAATCGACTTACTAGCTCAATTTAGAACTTCTGGCCAAGTTTCGCCAAGATCGGCCATCATGTCTATGTGTGTGCGTTGTGTTGTGTTGCATTGTGCTGTGCTGTGCTGTGCTGTGCTGTGCTGTGCTGTGCTGTGCTGTGCTGTGCTGTGCTGTGCTGTGCTGTGCTGTGCTGTGCTGTGCTGCGCTGCGCTGCGCTGCGCTGCGCTGCGCTGTGCTGCGCTGCGCTGCGCTGTGCTGTGCTGTGCTGTGCTGTGCTGTGCTGTGCTGTGCTGTGCTGTGCTGTGCTGTGCTGTGCTGTGCTGTGCTGTGGTGTGGTGTGGTGTGTGTGTGGTGTGTTGTGTTGTGTTGTGTTGTGTTGTGTTGTGTTGTGTTGTGTTGTGTTGTGTTGTGTTGTGTTGTGTTGTGTTGTGTTGTGTTGTGTTGTGTGTGTTGTTGTGTGTGTGCTGTGCTGTGCTGTGCTGTGCTGTGCTGTGCTGTGCTGTGCTGTGCTGTGCTGTGCTGTGCTGTGCTGTGCTGTGCTGTGCTGTGCTGTGCTGTGCTGTGCTGTGCTGTGCTGTGTTGTGTTGTGTTGTGTTGTGTTGTGTTGTGTTGTGTTGTGTTTGTTGTGTTTGTTTGTGTTGTTGTGTTGTGTTGTGTTGTGTTGTGTTGTGTTGTGTTGTGTTGTGTTGTGTTGTGTTGTGTTGTGTTGTTGTGTTGTGTTGTGTTGTGTTGTGTTGTGTTTGTCTTGTGTTGTGTGTGTTGTGTTGTGTTGTTGTGTTGTATTTTTTGTGTTGTGTTGTGTTGTGTTGTGTTGTCGTGTCTTATCGTGTCGTGTTGCGTCGCGTCACGTCGCGTCGTGTCGTGTCTTGTGGTGTCGTGTCGTGCCGTGTCGTGTCGTGTCGTGTAGTGTAGTGCAGTGTAATGTAGTTTAGTGTAGTGTTGTGTTGTGTTGTGTTGTGTTGTGTTGTGTCGTGTCGTGTAGTGTCGTATCGTGTCGTGTTGTGTCGTGTCGCGTCGCGTCGCGCCGTGTTGTGTCGTGTCTTGTCGTGTCGTCTCGTGCCGTGCCGTGCCGTGTCGTGTCGTGTCGTGTAGTGTAGTGTAGTGTAGTGTAGTGTAATGTAGTTTAGTTTAGTGTTGTGTTGTGTTGTGTTGTGTTGTGTTGTGTTGTGTTGTGCTGTGTTGTGTTGTGTTGTGTTGTGTTGTGTTGTGTGGTGTCGTGTCGTGTCGTGTCCTGTCGTGTCGAGTCGTGTCGTGTCGTGTCGTGTCGTCTCGTGTCGTGACGTATCGTGTCGTGTCGTGTCGTGTCGTGTCGTGTCGTGGCGTGTCGTGTCGTGTCGCGTCGCGTCGCGTCGTGCCGTGTCGTGCCGTATCGTGTAGTATCGCGTCGTGTCGTGTTGTCGTGCCGTACCATGTCGTTTCGTGTTTTGTCGTGTCGTGTCGTTTCGGGTCGTGTCGTGTCCTGTCGTGTCGTATCGTGTAGTGTAGTGTAGTGTAGTGTAGTGTAGTGTAGTGTAATGTAGTTTAGTGTAGTGTAGTGTTGTGTTGTGTTGAGTTGTGTTGAGTTGTGTTGTGTTGTGCTGTGTTGTGTCGTGTCGAATGGTTTTGTGTCGGGTCGTGGCTTGTCGTGTCGTGTCGCGTCTAGTCGCGTCGTGCAGTGGCGTGCCGTGTCGTGTCGTGTGGTGTCTTGTCGTGTCGTGTCGTGTCGTGCCGCGTCGTATCGTGTCGTGTAGTGTAGTTTAGTGTAGTGTTGTGTTGTGTTGTGTTGTGTTATGTTGCGTTGTGCTGTACTGTGCTGTGCTGTGATGTGATGTGCTGTGCTGTGCTGCCCTGTGCCGTACCGTGCTGTGCTGTGCTGTGCTGTGCTGTGCTGTGCTGTGCTGTGCTGTGCTGTGCTGTGCTGTGCTGTGCTGTCTGTGCTGTGCTGTGCTGTGTTGAGCTGTGCTGTGCTGTGCTGTGCTGTGCTGTGTTGTGCTGTGCTGTGCTGTGCTGTGCTGTGCAGTGCTGTGCTGTGCAGTGCTTTGCTGTCCTATGCTGTGCTGTGCTGTGCTGCTCTATGCTGTGGTGTGCTGTGCTGTGCTGTGCTGTGCTGTGCTGTGCCGTGCCGTGCCGTGCCGTGCCGTGCTGTGCTGTGCTGTGCTGTGCTGTGCTGTGCTGTGCTGTGCTGTGCTGTGCTGTGCTGTGCTGTGCTGTGCTGTGCTGTGCTGTGCTGTGCTGTGCTGTGCTGTGCTGTGCTGTGTTGCATTGCCTTGCGTTGCCTTGCGTTGCGTTGCGTTGCGTGCGTGTGTGTCTGTGTGTGGGTGTGTGTGGGCGTGGGTGTGGTGTGGGTGCGGTGTGGGTGTGCGCGTGCGCGTGTGCGTGTGCGATTGCGTGTGCGTATGCGTGTGCGTGTGCGTGTGCGTGTGCGTCTGCGTGTGCGTTAGCGTGTGCGTGTGCGTGTGAGTGTGCATGTGCGTTTGCGTGTGCGTCTGCGTGTGCGTGTGCGTGCGCGTGCACGTGCGCGTGCGGGTATGCGTGATTTAATTAAAGTATCGTCAAAATGGAGGTTTGTAAGACATTTAATGATTCGGCCATTGTTGGCGAGAACTTTTAAACCAATTAAAACCGTTAAAAGGTTTTTCTCTGGAGACGTTAATCGCATTAAGGTTGATGACCCATTAACGATTTTCCGTTGGGATGTCTTTTACATGGATTCTTTAAAGATGGATTCGGTGCTTGCAGTTGTATCTAGACGATAGCCTGTCTATTAATTCACCCCTTTGATTAGTCAACTTCATTGTTATATTACTAATTATGTCGGTGTTTACTTCAAATTATTGAGTACTGCTTGGAGTCTTATCTAGACGATAACCTGGCGGAAGTGAAACGTCCATCTGATATAATACTTTTCCAGGTTTCCCGTTTCGATAAGATCCTTTTATAGCGTTGCACTCTACGTGTAGATTAGTGTGTTTAAGTATTTGGATATCTAACACATACGTATTTAAAATATTTGGTTCTAATGTTTTCGACTCAAATCCTACCATGCGACCAATGCTATTTCCTTGAGTAAAATCGATCTCAATGTACTGTTTATCTGAAATATAAGTGTATTGTTGTTTGCTCTAATGATAAACTTTTTTGTGGGTATCATAGATTTTAGATAACCGCTAATATCATCTAACTGATATGCACCATGTGGAATATCACTAACTTGCAAATGCAATAGATTTGTTCCAAAACGAAATCTACCGTTGTTTATATAAATGTTTCTAATGCTTTTGCAGCCGTAAAGTCCAACCTATCCGATAACGTATTTCTTCTTCAAATCTAATTCTACCGGTGGATAGAAGTTTTAGCTAGCTAAATTACCAACACCTAAAATGAATGTTAATGACAACTGAGAAAATGTGTGGTTGTATCGATTATTTATATAAAAATAGTTAATCACTTTGAGTGGTGGGCGAGGATTACCAAAACTATTGTAATACCATACCTTTTTACCTCGCTTTTTGTAGCAAACCCAATGCGTACCTGGCCCGCTTTGGTTATCTAAGTTAATAATTTCGGATTCATTTTTCCATGCTAATTTAGGTATGCTATCACTCATAAAAATATCCCTAAAGTAGGGTACATTTCTTTACATCAATATCTGTTAACGGTCTTTCGGGTAATCTATTCAGATTTTTGTAAACGGTTTCAAGCATAACGTACCACCACCAGATTTCTGTGGCTTTAGATAAAGTGGACCACCCTCTCTTATTCACAGAGCACATAGTGATAGATTCCATCCTGCGATTATAGCGCGATGCACTTTCTTGCAATTTATTGGAATGTGTAGCTTCATGTCTGATACTACATTATTGCATTGATAACAGTTGCCACATCCCATAAGGACTACTGGTGCATGGTTTAGGTGTGTACTGTATTCAATTTCTACATGTTTTAAGTAATGAGTATCATTCGACAGTTTATAATAAATACAATCAGTTAAGTATTCCTTACCTGTGTGCTTGCACAATCCTGATAAATCATATTTCTGTTGATGGCCAGTCAGTCGTAGAAGAATAACCTTCATCTTGTTTCTCTTCATATTTATTTTTACTGCCACTACTACATCACTATTTTTACAGCACCAGCAGCACAAACGATGTGGGGTATCCATACAACGCTGAACTTCTGAGTTTTTAACGCTCCAGAAATGATTTTATTGCTGCTTGCATTATAATTAAATAACGACGTTGCTGGACCGCAATTGCACTACGGCTAAACACTTTTACGAAACGATTCTAGTTAAAGCATGCGTAAATTACATATGGTGGGGTTGTAGCACTACTATTAAAAACAAGCTGTTATGTTTGTTGTTTTTCCAGTTGCACCTAAACTGCTTATGAACACATCCTTCGTGTTAACCGAGCTGGTAGCGTAATGGTGACACGACCTGTTTAGTATTCTGGTGGTAATGGGTTCGATTCCCGTTACCGTTTACCTCGTAAGAGGTTTTTTCAGGGGGTTTTCCTCATACACATATAGTGGCATGGTCACTGCATATATGCACACCAAATGCTGCTACTTAGGCGAACGCTGGGGTAGTATTTTCCCCATCAGAACCCTAACTCCGTTCCTTCCGATCCTATCCTGACCACATCCATCCTTAATCCCACCATGAATATATACGTAATGAATGTATGTATGCTGGGAAGCCATGATTGTGGCTGAAGGAGCTCGTAACGCTTGAGCATCCCGCCCTCCCTCTCGAGGAAGGAATGAAATACGTGGCCCTTTCCTTTCCTTCGTGTTTACTAACGTTTTAAACAATTCTATTCGGGTTTTTTCTTTGAAATACACATAAAAACGTTGAAGTTATACATATTTAAAATCAGCCTTTCGTTCACTATACATTCACCATACTTAGTATTAGTATTAGTTACAGCCATATTTCATCAACTTATACTTTGTAGATATCTCGAGGTCACATATATTTTTAAAGGGTTTGCAATAGGTGCTTTGGTTTAGCCTTGCTAATTCCATGTTTAACAAGTACAAGTTTCTGACTGACTGATCTCAATATACCTCGCTGCAGTATACATAAGAAAAATGTGTCCTTGACTTGAATACCTATCCGAACATGTCCCAATCTGTCAAGAAATCATCTTGACTTACCCTCAGTTTAGGTAACTATTTGACCTTGACTCAATTTAGTCAATACTAGAACCATTTAACCTTCACCTACTTTTTAGCATAGACTTAACCTGCCATCTTTCTTGTTTCCACTAACTGATTCTATTTTTTTTGGATTTCTAAGAATTGTAATATGACACCTCTGGAGGTCAATAAATTGGTTGAATACCAGTACGCGTGTTTTGCTTATTAACTGTGCCGTTTAAGCAAAACGTTGCCCCGTCGGTAAATATAATATTTTTGTGAAAATTTGCATTGCCTTCAAGTTGGTAGGTTATTTCTTCACAAAATTCCATCTAATACTCCTTCTTCAGAGTATAGGTCTAAGCTTGATCTTTCATGGTCCAAATATCATAATAATGAAATTACAACCGTAAATGCGATTTTTTGGATAAATTCGAATTATTTCAAAAACCGTAAATTTTGCATACAAGGAACATGTATAAATAAAGTTTTACAGTTGCACGTAGAATCCAAAAATAGAATGATATCCAGGCGTTCTATTAAAAAAATATTCACTTTGTCTTGTCCTGTCTTTTTGGAATACTGTGCATAGTCAAGAATAATTTTAAAATGGGCACACTTACAAGCCATATACTATCACAAATACATTTTGTCTTCAAGAGACTAGTAAACGGTCATTATTACTGTCAATTTCCATAGTTTAAGTTGTCTTTTATTTGTGCATCACATACGTTATTCAGTTCAAAAATTATTATTAATTTTATTAAATACATAAATAAAAAGTTTACCTCGAGTAGGATTTGAACCTGCGACCTGTACTTTGCTAGAGTACCGCGCTATCCAACTGCGCCATCAAGGTTCAAGCCCCAATCGATGTAAATTTTGTCTTTATGTATGTAGAACTGACTAATACTAGTCAAGTTGGTTTGGTATGTGTGAATCCTTGCGATATTGCAGGCTCACATTTCATTAATATAAGTAATTTGATTGTAATCTCATTATGTTTAGAATTTAAATCAGTTCTACATACATAAAGACAAAATTTACATCGATTGGGGCGTGAACCTTGATGGCGCAGTTGATTAGCGCGGTACTCTAGCAAAGTACAGGTCGTAGGTTCAAATCCTACTTGAGGTAAACTTTTTATTTATGTATTTAATAAAATTAATAATAATTTTTAATTACATATTTACTTATAAAATAATAATTATTCAGTTCAATTTAATAAGGAGACTGAAGTTGAAACTAATAATGGGGTTAGGACAATGTGATTTTGATAGAAAATTTCAGATTGAAACTAATAATGTTGCTAGGACAATGTGATTTTGATAGAAAATTTCAAATAGAAGCAATCTGTCAGAATGATGAAGGTTTGTCATCAGTCATCACTCCGAAGGAGTATTTGAGGCTTGAACATAGAATAGTATATTGCGTTCGATGTATAAGTTGGTCAACATTTCGCTCAATTTTGCAGTCTCGGCGCAATAATAATCAACTTACACGTCTTACATAATAATCTACTGTTATTAGCAAACTTCACCCTTAAAGCACCGTTTACGTTACTCTATCGTTGAATGACCTTGTACCTTAAAGTACATATGAAATTACTTTGATCGGACAAATACCCATCTATACAACTACTGATGCACGAAAGGGCGCTTCCGTTCATCAACAATAGGATCACCACAAGCCATGTTTTTTTCAATATCGTACTGCATTCGGATTTTATTAAACCTTCAATAAGTCTCTATTAACGATCGACTTTCTAGTAGAAGCTTACAAAACTGGAACATCCTGGAGGACCTTATAGAACAACAAACTTTTGGTAAAATTGGATGTCTTGCATTTACTACAAATTGCTGCTATAAACTAATTATTGTGTTTTGAAATAAAGATGTTTGTCTCTTTGTTTACCCTTTCACATCCATTATTTTACGTGAACGCTTAAAAAAAAACGGCTGTTCTTTCACTTTAAAAAGATGTAAAGTGACAATTTATATAAAAAAAGTTTACATATGTTCAAAAACCGCATTGAAATACGGAAAAATAAGCACATATGAGGAATTGAGTTTGCAATACAACTGGACACTTCGAGGCGTAAAGATATGTGACATTCGTAATACGACATATAAACATACATTTTTTGATGTTTTAAATTTTATTTTTATAATCCATAATAAGTATTCATGTTTACATCATAACCTTTAATAATTATTTTTCATTACCAACGTTATCCGTAAAAACTTGTAGGTATAAAATTTCCTGTGCCCCATTATAGTTGCACGATCAAAGTGAGGGTCTTTTACTGTTTTAAAAGCTTTAGGGGTGAAACGAAATACTATTTAGGCAGTATTCGTTTAAACGAGCATTAATTAGAGCGTTTCGGTTTTATGTTATATTACACGTAGATAGACACACCTAAAGTTGACAAAGCTTTCAAACACCTTATCATTCTAGAGCTCTTTTCGAAGGGTCGTTGAATGGCCATTATGTCGTCACAACATTTAATTTAGAGGTATATTGCTCATATTGCAATCGCAGGGTTGCCGTTACAAATATTTCAAAGGTAATAAGGCAAACGTTTATTCGAGTAAACATCTCAACAGCATTTCTCAATTTAAAAGAGTTTTTATACAAATGGACAAATGTGGTGAAACACAAATTTATTGTGTCCCACCATGAAAAAACACAGTCTGCTTTATATGGAAAAAAACCTTTTAACAATTCTACCAATTATTCTTGTTAATGAATTTATCAGTCCGTAAAGGTAAAGTATATGGTACTGACATAGATCAGTGTTATGGGCAAGGTTCTTACTTATTACTCCAAAAAGGCACTCAATAAAGCAAAATCAAGAAAAATACGGCAGAAATGCGCCACCTGCTAATACATTTATAGGGGGCAAAACATCATGAACTAGATCTTAAAATAATGGAGTAACAGGAAACCATAATGTTCACTCGAAAAGAAAACACTCACCTCTACCTAAAACTCTACTCCAAAAATATTTACGCAAAGCTCACTTAAACTTAAATAAAATCTTAAGCTTTATTTAAAATGCGAAAAACCGCGATAGCAAACTCAAAGAACCAAAATATGCATCACAACAAAATAAACAAAAGTGATGAAATATTCATAAAGGTCCTATAATCCAACAAAGGTCAATATATGGGCCGTAATGCCTAAATGCTAAAAGTTCACAGCTAAATTCCCAAACAAACAAAAACTTGGTTACTCTTATCTTGTTGTAAACCAGGCAAAACTGTGAATTAAATCCAGTAAGTTGGTTCCTATAAATCTTCAAAATTTTGCACCTACTCGCAAAGCAATAACATGCAACAAAGAAAACAGCTAATGAGTTAATAATCTCAATTACTTCCCATTTACGCTACGTTATATTTCAAAACATCCTTTAAAATGAACTTATATCACCAAAATTCATAATGACTAATTATCTATTAAAGAAATCTCTCTGAAATTATTATGTTTAAGCTTGTACGGAATAATGAAAAGTAATCGAGCGTCGTCACTGTAAAATTGCATAAATCCAAAATTCTTAGAAAGCAAATAATCAATTCAGCAACTTGGATGTAAACACAATGTCCAATCTTTTAAATTTTGATCAATTACTATAACATTGTAAGAAAAAAATGAGATTACAATGATATGTACACTTAAAGAAATAATACCCCAATTCATATGCACTCTTCATGTTTTAACATAAAAATAAGAATTAAAATAAACAGCGTATTGTCCAAAACACATGAAATGTTTCTTTATTACGTAAAATTTCTAGAAAAACCTTGAACTGGAATGACTTGCAAGATTCAAATTCCCACAGCCTTATCTTGCAAGTATCCTAATTTTAAATATCACCTTTATGAATATTACGGACGTCGAACATTTAAAACTTAAAAAACTTAATAGGTAATTGTAACTGAAATAAAGATAAGGTACAATATGACAATAATCTCCTCAATTCTTAAATTATATTTACACGAACTTTAGTAACAAAACTCTTTAAACCAACAACCGAAACCGTTTCTTTGACTTAAGTTTTCCTACAAGGACAAATTATGGAAACGTTTCAAACATATCTGCCAAAAAACATAACAATGCATGGATCTCAAATGATTTGTACAAGCTTAATCAAAAAGCTTTATCATATAAATACCCAGTCTTTCATAACAGCCTACAAACGCTTACATACAACTTATCAAGAATGATTGATTTCCTCTAAAAAACGACATTTTGACAACATAATCAAATAACCTTCGAACAAATCTCAAACCATATGGAAAATTTCAAATTCGTTAAAAAAGACGAATACTTCTCGTGACGTTCAAATCTTTGATTATGATGTTCCCGTTACAAACTCGAAAGCTGCGTAATTGTTTAATGTCCACTTCTCGAGACTTAGCAGGAAACGTAACACCTTGCCTTCCGATTCGCAAGCACTAAAACTTATTTCATCAACACTGCAATCAATAATAAAATACTTATCTTTTTTGGGTTTTTTAATGGTGTACTTTAAATTATACAATCCAAACGTTTCGATAACACTTACAGTTATCTTCGTCAGTAGTAATGTTTGTTAAAAATTGTTAAAGATGTAGTAAACAATTTTGTCAAATTTGAAAAATTAAAACATAAACATAAGCCTGCTATTAGTATAACAGTTTGAGAAACATAAAGCCAACTATAAAATATTTAGTAAAGAATAACTAGGTCATAAAATTAAATATTATTAAACTGCCTCAAAGATGACAAACCAGAACACTCTCTACGACGAAAGCTAACAATGAAATTTGCCAGCCAAAAAACACATTTAACAAAATTTAATCGAGTTATGATGTAAGTGTAAAGTTGTGAAAAACTTCAATTTTAAAATGATAGAAGCATTCACAAATCCAAACATTACATCAAATAAAATAACCCAGTTAAATCTAACAAAGAGATATCTTTATCAATAATTGGAAGTGTTATTAACAATGAAAAGCACAATGCAGAACGTTCTTTGTAATTTTTAATTTTAATTTAATTTCAACTACTTATGTTAAACTATAGTGCTGTGGTAATTTAACATATAATTGGTAAAGCATTTGCTTCAAGGTCTAGGAAAAACACAGCAAAAAACCTAGACATACCAAAAGTTGAAAACAAATTAAAATCAAGGCGTATCATTATGCTCTTTTTTAATTATAAGATACCAAAACCTATTTAAACGGAGATTTTCTTTTTGTCTATTAAAATTATTCGGGTGTTTATATATTTCAATAGCTTCACGTTGCAAACGAGCATAATAATGGGTTTGTCTTGACAATATTTCCATATTGTCAAATTGAATGTCATGATTTAGATTATTCAGGGCATGGTCAGCCACAGCAGACCTCTCTGGTTGACCCAATCTACAAAATCTCATATGTTCTTTGCGTCTTGTATCAAAGCTACGTTTTGTGGTCCCGATGTATACTTTTCCACATGAACAAGATAACTTATACACTCCGGAAGATGATAAAGGGTTTGACACATCTTTAGGTGATCTTAAATGTTCTTTAATTTTTCTTGTAGGTTTAAAAATAGTCCTAATGCCATATTTGATTAGGATTTTTCAATTCTATTTGTAACATTAGCTATAAAAGGAAGAAAAGCAGTACCAACATTAAGAACTGGTTTTTCTTTAAGGTTACGCCTAGAACGTGTAATAACATTATTAATATCTGTAAGTGAATATCCATTATCTTGTAAGGATTTTCTTAATTATTTATATTCATCATTCAAAAATTCAGGATCACAAATTCGTTTTGCTCGATCTACTAAAGATTTAATTACACTAATTTTTTGACGTGGATGATGGTTGGATAATTTATGAAGGTATCTATCAGTGTGTGTCGGCTTTCTGTAAACCTTAAAAGATACTGAATTATTATTTTTAGATATTAATATGTCAAGAAATGGTAAACTTCCATTAGTTTCTTTTTCCATGGTAAACTGAATACTAGGATGTATACCATTTATAATTGTTAATAACACTTCCAATTATTGATAAAGATATCTTTTTGTTAGATTTAACTGGGTTATTTTATTTGATGTAATGTTTGGATTTGTGAATGCTTCTATCATTTTAAAATTGAAGTTTTTCACAACTTTACACTTACATCATAACTCGATTAAATTTTGTTAAATGTGTTTTTTGGCTGGCAAATTTCATTGTTAGCTTTCGTTGTAGAGAGTGTTCTGGTTTATCATCTTTGAGGCAGTTTAATAATATTTAATTTTATAACCTAGTTATTCTTTACTAAATATTTTATAGTTGGCTTTATGTTTCCCAAACTGTTATACTAATAGCAGGCTTATGTTTATGTTTTAATTTTTCAAATTTGACAAAATTGTTTACTACATCTTTAACAATTTTTAACAAACATTACTACTGACGAAGATAACTGTAAGTGTTATCGAAACGTTTAGATTGTATAATTTAAAGTACACCATTAAAAAATCCCAAAAAAGATAAGTATTTTATTATGAGCGTTAATGGTGAAAGTTTACATTTTCATACTGCAATCAATGTTCTTTAAGTCACTACATGACAATAATTAACTATCTAAAGAAGTCATCATCGCATGGAATTGATTCCATGATCTTGAAGTTATGGGGACCCGCCGTTACCAGTCCTTTTTGTTTTATAATCAACTTGATCTTCCAAACAGGCATATTCCCCAAAAGTCTAAAAATGTCAATTATTAAGCCACTTTTTAAATCAGAGAGTCCACACGAAATAAGCAATTATAGGCCAATCGGCTTAGTCTCGTCGTTCTCTAAAGTGGACGAATATGCCACTGATGAACAGTTAACTAAGTACTTAATAAAGTTTACGATTTTGGACAATTCTCAACATGGTTTTATCAAACATAGATCAACCAATACTGCGCTGTGTGATTTTGTACGTGAATTGGTTACTTCCGTGGACAAGCGTCTTCTCACGATAGGAATCTTTATCGATTTTTCCTCTGCCTTCGATAATGTGGACCATAAACTCTTATTGCAGAAGTTAAGTGGGTATGGAATTCGTAGAAATTCTCTAAAGTTATTTGAATCCTATCTATTTAATAGATCTCAAATTGTGGAAATGCCCAACAGCCATCAAAGTAACAGCTCTTTAGTGTTATCAGGTGTTCCTCAAGGATCGATCCTAGGGCCATCTCTATTCTTAATCTTTACCAATGATACAGTTCCTTACCTCACGGACAAAGGTAAGTATGAGAACATATTTGTTACCTGTTATGCAGACGATACTAACATTTTAATTAGATCTAAGAACGCACGTGATGTGGTTAGAAAAACGGAAGCTATATTTGACAAACTGCAGATTTGGTGTAATGACAACTATTTAGCTATATACCCTATGAAAACAACATTAATTCAATTTGGGAATCCACGCAATACGGTGCGTTTCGAGTCTGTTGCTGGTTTTACAATGTCGAAATCAACCAAAATGCTTGGCTTAACGATTAGGCCGGATCTTAATTGGTCCGCGCATAGGTTTGCACAAAACTTTGTAGAAGTTGCAACTTTCTAAATTTTCTTAAAACCTTCGTAAATCAAATTACTTTGCTTCTAATGTACTACGCTCACTTTGATTCACATTTAGCCTACAATATTGTCAACTGAGGAGGAAGTTTTCACGCCAAAAGAATGTTAAAAATACAAAAACGAGCTGTGAGGTTAATAAGTACCCTTCCATGTAAAACACCTTGTAAGTCAGACTGCAAGAAATTAAAAATACTAACAGTCATTGATGTGTACATCCTTGAAATTTGCTGTTTGGCATACCCTGATAAAACCTCACTTACAAAGTCGGATCATGAATACAGTATTAGATATGAAAACTTACTTGACCCAGCTATACACCACTCTACCCTTTTTCGAACAAATATTGTGTTCGCCAGCTACCAGATCCTTAATTCACTCCCGAATGAAATCAAAATATCCACACATATATACATATATATATATATATATATATATATATATATATATATATATATATAATATTATTATTTACAAGCGTTCTTTGACTTTTATGCAAATACATCAACTTATTAAGGCGATCGTTACTTACAGCAGATTTTCTTTATTCGTTCGGGGTAGCTGTGTGCGCGAATGTAACCAGCGAATATCAATGAACTTCTTTACCACAAATCCGCAAACAAAAGGGTATAATAGTCCAAAGACAAGGAACGCACTAACATTAAAAACATTTGCTGCTTCTTTGATGAACACAAAACTGTCACTTCAACTAAATTATAATTAACGATGAAATAAAAATACGATTATCTACTATTTACAAAAAATCCTAAACTATAATATAGAAACACCTTTTACTAGTATACTAAATCTCCAGAGTATACTTTAATATATCAGAACGTCACAGAATGTGAAAATGAAATTCAGCAAACCAAACAATCAACTCGCTTACACATTTGTACAATAAAACAAACAAACAAAATCCTTTCCACCAGCAATCCCAAATAAAATCCATCAATGCATCGAACCAATTACCATACCACGAGCAAACCAACAAAAAAGGATTTGTACCTTCCAATCTACATGTACATAAATAAGTATAAAAGGTTATGCTATCGACATTTTCTCTACTATCGTGTGTGAGTGCGTTCGTACGTACGTTCCTCAGTGTGTTTAGATGTAGGTTAGTATTAACGATAACTCCAGAACGATTTGACGTACGTACTTAAAATTTGGTATTTAAGCTTTTCATATTTTCTGTAGTAGATGTTGGAAGAAATCTAGCTGCGGAGAGTGGGGTTAATTAAGCGCAATTTTTAGTCCTTATTGTACTTCTGCAAGGGCAATTTAAGTGTTCGATGAATTGTTATTTAATATCTGAAGAGCGATCGACTTTATAGGAAAATGTGTAAATATATTGTTTAAACATATTTCAATTTTATATAACTTATCCTTAAGAAGTTTTTTGATACGAAGCCGATAAGCCTTAAAACTGTTTAAATTGGATTTAAAATTCTTAAAACGTTTGATGGAAATTTTTATAGAAGCGGGCGTCTTTGGTATCTTATTGTCAAGTTAGCACCTTACATATATCAAAAATAGTAAAAAACGTAGACAGCAACACTTAAAATTAAAATTAAGGCATGTCGTTTTGCCTTTTTTTAATTACAGGATACCAAGACCTATTTAATGGGAGACTTTCTCTTGCCTCTTTAAGTTGTTTGGATGTTTACATAGTGGTAGTGAAAAATCCTGCATCACCTGGTCAAAATAGCAAAATTAGCTCTTAAGTGTAGATTTATCAGAGGCAATGAATATGAGTGCAACCAGAACGTTATTTTATAACTGTAGTGTTAAATACTGAACAATACAGAATAATCTGCGAAATAATAAAAAAGAATAAATTAATATCAAATTATTAAACATAGGTACAAGTCAGAACTAAAATATTTTAAGTTAGTTATTTGAAACACACAACAGTATTTTATCACTATATTAACGTCTAATTGGCGATCCTTTGTTTTTAACCAACTAACTCGCACCTTTGTGGAATTGAATTAATCAATTTTTTGAATTCCTCCTTTGAAACACAGAAAGCAAGAAGCAATCAGGGATTCGGCTAATTCGGTCTTTTTGGTGGGTTTTCGTTTGGATTATGTATTAACAACTAGCCAATATTGTACAGTTTCAGCCGTATGGCTTGGAGCCTTTTCGTCCTGGAAGATGAACTTCTCCTCGCCGAACAGATCCTTTGCACTAACACCTCAATGTATTTAGTGGGGTTCATCTATAACAATTTTAATAGATAATATTACTACTAACGAAGATAACTGTACCATCAAATAGGTTATATATGTGCCTAAGTTTCCCAAAACATAATAGGTTGTCGGGGGGAGTCGGGCTTTAGACGAGCACTGCATAAGAAACTGAAAAAAGTTGTATACAAAGGTTTAGATCGGAAACCAAATTCGTGAGTATGTTAAAAGCCAGTTCATTTTGTTCAAGTGCAGAAATTCCCATTTCTACTTTAGGAAAGCATTTAGTAAAAATGCAGCAAGCGTTGTACTACTTGCTTCTAGCAGTTGCATTCTTCAACAGGAAGTGATGAAAGTTTAATGGTTGCCGAACAAAGCAACTGTACAAAAAAGGTAAATATTTTAATTATCTTTATGTAGAATTATTTGTTCCGTATAAATCGAAAATGTAGATGTGGCTAAATTCCCATTATGGAGGATAAAAACATATGTACTGAATAAAATATCAACATATCTACTAAAATTTAATTATTCAACGAAAAAAAAATGGTATATATGCTTAAATACACACAATGTAAATAAATTTTCAAATAACGTAAATCCAAAACTTCAATAGCTAACAATACAGCACGTTAAACGCACATACACACGCACACGCACACGCATACGCACACGCACACGCACCCGCACGCGCACGCGCACACGCACACGCACACGCACACGCACACGTACACGCACACGCACACGCACACGCACACGCACACGCACACGCACACGCACACGCACAAGCACACGCACGCGTACACGCACACGCACACGCAAATGCACACGCACATGCACACGCACACACCCACATTAAGCTGAAAATGGTTTAATGATGTTTAAAATTGAAATTGTAACGTGTTCCAAATGATCTTTGAACATAGCTCGAAATACGCTATAAATAAAATAAAAGATATCGTCTAGCTCAGCTGACCTTTCTGTATCACTAAACAGGAGAAACATGCAGCATCAGATAGTAAATAAGCAGCAGATGAACACATGCCCTCAGGATGGCCAAAAAAAATTATTAAAATAATGAAATTCACACCGGTTGTATTATAAAACTTACCCTGAATTAATCAGATTGTACAAAATGGAAATAGTATAAATTGCTTATTAACATTCACGTAAGAGTGTAGTGATCAGTATTGGTCTTGGATGAATTACGAAGATGTTGGTTTTCGAAACGACTCTACCAATTATGGGTATTTATAGCTTTCCTACTGATAGTAAGCTGAAAGGAGTAGAATTTAGTAATGTTTTTTTAAATAAAAAGCAAGGCATACCTGGTTAACATGAATGAAAATTATATCCCTCTAAACGTATTAATAGAACAGAATCCATAGAGATAAAGTAACATACATCAATAAACTAAGCTTTCGAAAATCTCACATTAAGTGATTAAGTTTAAAAAATTCAAAGTTTTCTTTTTTCGTTCACAAGAACCATCTTTAACCACAGCGAAACGGAAATGAAATTGCATTTGATAGTGTGAAACGTGCCAGTCCAACTCAAACTTCCCATTTCATAAATCCCATTAGAGAAATAACCTGACATTTTTCTAAAAACGTCGAAATATAAAAATATTTGAGACAAATACACTGAAAGTTGGAAAAAAATTCAAAAATGTGTAGGATGGAATTTAATCAAACGAAGTGCAACAAAATAAGACTTTACTTATGGGTACTTCTTGCGCATACGAAAGGAAAGGGCCACGTATTTCATTCCCTCCTCAAGGGGGAGGGCGGGCTGTTCGAGCTTTCCGAGCTCCTTCAGCCACAATCATGGATTCCCAGCATACATATATTACGTATATATGCATGGTGGGATTAAGATGGGTGTGGTCAGGATAGGATAGGAAGGAACGGAGTTAGCGTTCTGAGGGGGAAAATACTACCCCAGCATTTGCCTAAGTAGCCGCACATGGTGTGCATATACGCAGTGACCATGCCGCTACATGTGTATGAGGAAAACCCCTTGAAGGAACCTCATACAAGGTAGATGGTAACGGAAATAGAACCCATTACCTCCCGAATGCTAAGCAGGTCGTGCCACCACTACGCTACTAGCTCAGTCTCGCGCATAAGAAATTAAAAATGCATTGGTAATATTTGTGTTTTATGTTCAGTACAGCTTCTCCTTCTACAAGATATAACACTCAATAAAAATTATGGGTAACATTATGCCAGAGGTTTTTCGGAGGTGACAGGTGAAGCCTACCCTCAATGAGCACCAGTACAAAAATTAAGAATGTTTTATTTAAAATAAATATAGGTTACGGTATTGCTTTATTATACCGTGGCACCACTCCTGGACGGGTTGAGGATAGCGGTTGTTCGCTCCAGGGGTTGAAAACGGATTCGGGTGCCTAAGCTCCTGTTAAGGTGTTCTTTGGGGCCAATGCTGATCTTGCTCGGTTTCCAAACGGCTTGCTCCAGGTGCTACAGTGGAGGAAAAATTCAAAGTATTTCCAGCTGTGGAAGATGTACCTAAAACGGCGGATACGGCAGACAAAGGTCGCAGGCCCCTTTGACAAACAAGATTCTTCACTAATGATTTGTGATGAATGAATGATGGCGGTTCAATAAATACGAGCTCTCTTAGTGTATTTAAATTTCAACGATTACGGTTTCAATGTGAGCGGTTATCAGTAGCAAAGTAAATTTTATTACTAGTATTAAAACAAATTAAATACGTACTTATAGAGCGAGTATCTATTAACTTAAATTATATTAATAAATTTAAACTACTCTTTACGTCATATTCATTAATAAAATACAGCTTCGACTATGCAATGATGCAGTGCACACGAAAAAGATAAAGATTCGGCGTGCCACTTGCCTATATAGAATACAAAATATTAACAGTGGGGCGGTTGGAAATTCCCAGGTTTCCAACGATGATGTAGCAGCGTCACAAATTGTTGTAATTAATATTAAATGAATTAATGATTTAATACTTATTTTGACATTCCCAAATTATTGGTCATTAAATACCGCATCCGTTGATATAAAATTTTGCCACTTTCTACTAACAAAAGATACTTATTCTACAGGATGTCGTAATTAATAATTACGGGCACTTTTGTCTAGTTATAACTCAAAATTTACGGTTGCTTCTTGCACATATGTTAGCGGTTGGAATGTATTATTAAAAATAGTTTGTTTTACACAATAGAAACGAGATTACAATTTCCATTGTAGTTGTTTCCCTGGTTAACGCGATAGAAATTATTGCAGGTTTAACTTTAACCTTTAATTTAAGGAGTGAATTAGTGAACTTTGTTTTCTCTATAATCACAAAGTTTAATTTGTTTCTAAACGGTATTTGCAGAGGAAAAATTCTGTTATCATATTTGAAGTTGACAGCTGTTCCTTTTCAAATACAATGTTATTGTTGGCAGTTATGGGACATCTTGTATATAGTGTTTCGTTTCTATAGAAAAAGTTGCTTTTGTTATTGTAATTTAGAAATATACGCTTCATCTGAGAATAATCCGTGCATTTAATTTTATTAATAAGATTCGACGGACTAGAAATATTAACTCTGCTGACAGGTTATGGGCCTTAACAGCGTTTAGTGAAGCGGTCAAGTATATTCTACTGAGAAATTCTCGGAAATTTATTTTAAAAGATCAATTTTGAAATTTTGACGTCAATTGTCAAAAATAATTAGAATGTCTGAGTTGTAAGATATTAACGTCGAGCTAGAAGCTTTAAAAGGTCAATTAAATGCAAAACACAGGAGGATCAACATATCCTACCACAAGCTGTACCTCTATGATTTATACTTCAGTTGGTGGATTGGCTGAGTCAAAACACCTTGCTGGTACAAACTATTCCGATTGGAAGTTTTGGATGCGGAATTTTTTAGGTGACTGGTCTGTGGTCATGTGCGGAACCAAGATTAAATCAAGTTATTGATACATAGTTAACATTAATTTATCTCTAAAGCCAAATGCAGCCGCAGAAACAAAAAAAGCTAAAACTGCTCAAGAAGCATGGGGAAATTTAAAGAAAATTTATGAAGACTCCGGAATTGTTAGATTAGTAGGTCTGTATTCGAGTTTGTTTAAAATTAATTTTGAAAATTGTTCATCAATGCAAGAATATGTAGAAAAAGTATTGCACATAACTGAACAACTGGAAAATATTGGAGAACCATTTAAATACCACGTATTCTTCTTCCAAATACCTACAAGCCTCTTATCTTGGGCATTCAAGGATCCAAACAAAATACATCCAAAGATTTCGTAAAAAATCTTTTACTACAGAAAAATATTAGGAGTATAGCCAACAATAATTCAATTGAGGTATTGACAGAAGAAGCAATTTATAGTAAAGGTTTAAAACACAATAGTAGTTTCAAATAAGGTTCAAGATTTTTTAATTGTAATTTGTATAATCACTCAGCAAGTAATTGCCAAGAAAAGAGATGAAAAAAGCAATACTGAACAAGGATCGGTTGCCCATTTATGTAATAGTTCTTTTTTGAATTGTAATTTCACAAATAAATCATTACCTCGACACCTTGATTCTGGGGCAATATCTCACTTTGTCTCAGATGAGTCCTGTCTAATTGATTATCAAGAAGAAAGTGTATGAGAAATAACAATAGCCAATGGACATAAGTTAAAATGTACAGGTTCAGGAAGAATTGAACTTACGTTGGTTAATAAAAGGAATGGAAACTTACAAAATGTTGTTCATACCCCTGATTTACAAAGGAATATCCTGTCTGTCAACAAAATTGTCAAAACTGGAAAAATCGTAATTATCGATCCAAAACATGGTTGCAGAATCATAGAAAAATAGTTTGTCACCGACCTACAGAAGTAGCTGCTACTGCCTCGCACAAAAATTGTATGTACAGTTTATACTACATATCGTTAATTGTTAATTCTGCGAAAATTATAAACAGCTCATATTTATGGAACTGTCGTCTTGGTCATCAAGTTATTGAAAAAGAATTTTAGTATTGGTATCGATTTTAAAGAAAAAAATCTCGTAAAATGTGAAGACTGTGAAAAAGGAAAGTTGTGACGAGCTTCATTCGAAAGTAGTTCAACTGAAACTTATACATACAGATTTATGTGGTCCACTTTAAGAAAAATCAATAGGGGAGCCCGACAGTTCATGACGTTCACTAATGATTACAGCCGTTACTCACATGTATATTTCCTAATGTCAAAAACCGAATGTGTCAGTAAATTCTGAGAGTACCAATGCTTTGTCGAAAATTTATTTGATGGTAAAATTAAATCAACTAGATCAGATAACGGCACCAAATATATAAATAAAGAGTTTATTAAGGTTATTAAAGCCAGTGGAATTAAATAACAAACAACAGTGCCCTATAACAAAACCGTGTTGCTGAGAGACTTAACAGAACTTCGATGAAAACTGTGAGAAGTATGTTAATCCACTCCAAACTAGATATCGAATTTTGGACAGAAGCGATTAATACTGCACTTCACCTTAAAAATCGAGTTCCAACTAAGTCCATTCCGAATAAAACACCGTTTGAAGTTTGGCTCAAAAAGAAACCAAATTTGTGCAACCTTAAAGTATTTGGCTGCAAAGCACTTGTACATATCCCAAGTCAAAAAGAAAAGAAAAATTGACGCAAAAGCAAACCCTTACATTTTTGTTGGCTATAGTAAAATTCCAAAGGATTCCGATTTATTCATGAAGAAACGAAGAAAAATTAATTGCCAGATGTTTTGAGGAACAATACGTAATCCAAGGAGAAGAAAACAATAGCTTGATTGAAGGTATTCGTCAACAGCAGAATGTAGTAGATACTACTGTTGAAGAGGAGGATATATCGTATTCAATAAATGTTCAAAAGTTTCAAACCGTGCTAACGACTCTGGTGAAGACGCTTCAAGCCGTGAAGACGACTCCGGTGAAGATGCTTCAAGTCGTAAAACCATTTCCTGTGAAGAAATTTTCTTGGCACCCGAAAATACTGAACGGTTTTCTAGTGTGGAAAGTGATGATATGAACATACCTGATCTTGAATCCAACGATGAGCCCCTCAGATATCCCAAGAGATTAAGACAACAGAACAAAAACATTTTTAATTCCGATTTTATTGGTAATGTGGTCAGTGAAGCTTCCTGTAAACCATCTACCGTAAAAGAAGCACCGTCTTGTCCTGAAAAGGAGAAGTGAAAGCAAACCATGGACGAAGAACTCCTGTCTCACGAACATAATGGAACATGGGCCATCTGTACTTTCGTACCTAATAAGAAACCGATAAAAAGCAACTGGGTGTTTAAGAAAAATACGATCCAAGTGGAGCAATTGAACGATTTAAAGCCAGACTTCTTACAAAGGGTTACTCGCAAACACAAGGTATAGATTATGCAGAAACTTTTTCTCCAGTTACCTGATATACCTCCATCCGATTTCTTCTAGCGTTAGCAGCAAAATGTAATTCGGATATTGACCAAATGGATGTGGTGACAGCATTCCTACATCCAAAGTTAAAAAAAGAGATATACACGGGACTCCCCGATAGACAGATATGTAAGCTTCAGAGCAAGCCAGCAGAACTTGGAATCACGAGTTCGATAGCGTTTTAAAGCAACTTCGTTTCAAGCAATCCCAGAGAGATCCTTGCATATACTCAAAATTAGAAAATGGAAAGAATTTGATCATTACTCTGTATGTTGATAATCTTTTAATCTCCTCAGAAGACCAAAATTAAAGGCGTAACCTCAAAGGATCTCTTATGAAGCGTTTTCAAATGACTTGAGAGAGACAAATTTTTGTTTGGGCATGAAGATTGAGAGAGACCGAGAAAAAGGGATTGTTACTTTAGATCAAGAAAAGTACATTAGTCAGGTACTTTGACGGTTCTATATGTCCGACTGCCACAGAGTTCAGACTCCTATAGATCCGAATCAAGTTTCATACAAAGATATGGGACCAAAAACCAACCTCGGAAAAGATGAAATAGATAAATTCCGTATATGGACGCAATAGGTGGTTTGATGTATGCTGACCAGTACACACCGCCTGATATTGCCTTCGCTGTCGATAAATTGGCCAGATTCAGTTAAAATCCTGATAGACCTTACTGGAGAACCGTAAAGAGGATTATGCGCTATCTGAAAGAGAATTTAAAGTTCAAGCTAGTTTTTCGCCAATCAGATGACAACTACCGGGGTTCTGTGAATCCGATTGAGCCGGTGATTCTGATGATCGAAAATCTACAACAGGATGTATATTTATTTTTGCTGGAGGTGCAATTAGCTGATCTTCAAGAAAACAGTCAATCATAGCACTTTCAACCACAGAGGCTGAATACATGGCCCTCAGTTATGCATCACAGGAAGCAATTTTTCCTAGGGGTCTACTTAAAGAACTATTTTCAGTATCGCAAAATAAAATCACACTGTATTGTGATAATAAAGGAAAATCTACGGGTCGTACAAATGTACTTACAGAGGAAGTAGTGGAAAATTTACGTACACATTTGGAAAGAAGTCCGAGAAAACCTTTAAGACAATTGGCCCAGCAAACAGGTAATTTTGCATCATACAAAACATGATTGACTTGCATGTTTAAGCAATAAAATAAAAATAATCTTACATACCAAAAGATTAAATAAGTAAAGTTGGATTGACAACATTGCGCATATTTCAATATAAGGAATTGTTACAGGCCTTTTTTATGGTACATGCCATAAAGCAGTCAAAGGTCAATTACATTTTCATCCTTACAAAATACGGTTGTGCAAGAATTACTACCTTTAGATTTTCAAAAGCGTTTAGAATATTGCCAATGGTTCAACAATAACCTGCGAGACGACGAAATACTGAACGTAAGTTTGTTTACGGATGAAGCATGGTTCCATTTATCTGGTTATGTGAATTCGCAGAATTGCCGTGTGGTCAGCAGGAAATCCACACGTATTTGACTGTATGAAACCAAGAGTAGACGCCTGCAAAGCAAACAATGGTGGTCACTTTGAAATTGGTTTATAGATAATTGCCAAGTTTGATTTTATTTTTCTATTTTTAACTGTAATAATAAACATATACCTACTGTATTATGTACGTAAATATAATTAAATAAAGCAGCACTGTAGTTGTTATTGTAATTTAGAAATATACGCTTGATCTGAGAATAATCCGTGCATCTAATTTTACTAGTAAAATTCGCCGTACTACAAATACTAACTCTGCTGACAGTTATTCACAAACGGACCAAATTTCTTTTTAAAAATGCAATTCTAAGAAATACATCGATTAATTTATAAGAACAGTGCTGACTATTAATTATTTTATTAATTTGAGACTATTAATTATATTTATAGGGTTTCAAATTCTATTTTTGAATGCTCGGTTTACTTATCTCTAACTAATATTAATATGAAAGGTTTTGAATATAAATTTCCATTTAAAAGATGCATTTTAATACAAACTAAATATTATTTGTCAAGCTTTAATTTCAGGTTATAAAAAAAGAAAATTTGCATTTATATTAACGGTGTAATATTTATATCTTGGCGTTTGTTTACCATAAACAATTTTATTTTGAATATCCAAACTTTAACATGATTTTTATTTGACATTGTATAGGAACCAAGGTGTAATTATTTATAATACTTTAATTCTATTCTTATCAATATTTAACGGTGAATACTTAATTAATTGACGGACTTAATTACGGTTTTTGTTAGAGGAGAAAAAGGGAAAAAAAACTAACCTTCACAATTAGTATTTTTAAACAATGTATCAAGCTAAGTTTCAACAAAATTCCTGATTTTACTTCAGCATTAGATCGATGCTTTCTGACACATGTTATGAAAGCTTATATTTATTATCAAATGCGTAAGAAAGCGAAATAAAACGTTTAATCTGTTGCTTTTATTGCAATATTTAGACTTCTTTACTGTATAAGAGTATCCAGAGAGATACGAACTGCAAGCATTACTTTCAAGCGCTTTAACAAAAAGCAAATACTTTGAGTTTATAATTAAAAAATATCGTATAATCAAACTCATTAGAGGTAAAGCACGAGATCGAAGTATGGCTAAGTACAGTTAAGCACGATTACCGGATTTGTATATAAATCGATCATTTTGTATAACACGCAAACGTTTATAACAAAATACACGAACTCGCTAAATCGAACACTGCAATTTTAAAGGATTGCATAAATGGAAATTTATAGTGCAAAATGATAATTTGGGTAACAAAGGAAGTTAAAACTTTGAAAATTTACATAAAAATATGTTGAATGTAAATATGTTTTAAAGCTCCAAATGAAAGTGCTGCATCTTAATGATTCCAGCGCTCATTTTTCTGCTACGCTTTATATTTATAATAAAAAGTGTGACGTTGAATGATAAATATTTTTTATCTATTGTTCGATATGCGTTTAATTTTAAGAAACATGTTTGTATATAGCGAAAATTTGCTATTGATTTGTAATAAATTTTTACATCAGATTGTATAATCTGTATAGAAAAAATTGTGAGTAATCGTCGAACAATTAATCAAGTAGTAGGGCTTGCAGCAGGGCTTTTGAAAACGGTCTTTGTTCAAGATAACAATTTTGTATAATATTGCTTACCTCTCTTATTGTTTCTTTCTCAAGGGAACTAATAGAGATATTTTTTTACTTCAAAGCTGACTTCTGCGCCATTTAGTATAATTTTTTTAGCATTCTTTTTGAGTAGGCGTATGACAAAACGCACTTACTTTTGTTTTTATATTGAGAGAACTTCATCTTCACAAATTACTCAAAGCGAAAAAGATAACGATCTTAGAAAACATTATTATACTTCAAAGCTATATTACTATGTGAGTTAATCATTGGTTTTAGATCAAAGTTTAAATTTACATTTTGTGGGAAATATTAAGATCCTTGTAGTTTCTCGAAACAGGGATAGAAATATTTTTTCACATACGTATTTAATTGCAAACTACCTTAGCTATTTTTTCACAACTAGTTATGTTTTCTGTTTACTTACATACAAAATAATAGTTTCAGTGCCAATATACAGGGTGTTCCTCATTTCAAATTTAAAATATCAACATTTTTGTTTTATTTTTCAGATCATATTTTTAAATAATGCAAGCTTTAAGTGTTATCCCCGTATTCAAGATTTATCTAAGTATTTTTATAGTAACCTTATCACGTGTTTAAATGGGAAGCGGAGGAAAAGGAAAGGGTTCTCTACTCACCTATAGATAGCACAAAAACCGTCTAGCTTAGTACGGTTCGGGGGAGTAGGGCAAGAAAGTTCCGGAGTAAAATTAGGCGCTAGAAGTCGCTCCCCAAAATCAAAACTCACCGTTCCCCCGACTTCTGGATGACGATGTCTAAAGAGGTAAATATGGAATAAAGGAAAGGACAGTAACAGGGGCAAGAGAGAATAAGAAAAAAGTTGTAATGTAATGCGAAAATGTAATTGTTAAAATATAGATGGATACCAAATCAACCAAACGAGATTAAATAAAATTAAATCTTGGTTTCTTTTTATTTTCTCTAACTAAAAGTAAAATGATTACCAATACCATTAATACCCAAATAGACCCAAAATGAACTTAATCGCAACGATCGCAACCAAAGAGAATTTTTACGTCAAACCCAAAAGAAAACTAGTAGGCAACATCAATTGCTTTAAACGTTTAATTATCGGAAATGAAAGATCTTTCATTACGCAGAAGCTGAAAGAAAAACATATACTTACGCTAGAAACGCGTTTTAATAACCAAAACTTATTTAACGTACACTTGCTGTGGTTTTACAACAACACCCCAAAAATCATATCAAAGTTAAAATATTCGTTATTCATAATTTTGTCGGAAGGACGGTTCAGTGTGCCCTTCTATTTTATATAGTAAATAGCTTAATTCGCACCAGATACTAGAAAAAAAAAGAAAGAGAGAAAACAGGCAAATGAACATTCTCCCAAAAAGTTAAATATAAGTCCAAAATTAACCCAATATCTTGAGTAAAGTTACATGTAAATCGCATAAACTCTAAGGACGAAACGAATTGAGGTAAATAATGTTTTGACAGGTTATGTAAAGTTAAATGTACATAAAATTTCAATAAAGTTAGTTAAACTGCGTAAAATTTAATTTTAAGAAAAAGGAAGGAAACCACGTGCTCGTACATATAGACATTAATATTTAATGAAACCAATATGTGTACAACTCGGCAATCAAACTGGTTTGTGCGCAGGTGACTTTTTTTCACTAATAAAATGGACGCTACCTTAATGTGAGCATGGGGTGTGGTCCACAATCTACCAAACAAGAATTAGGAATTATAAAGTAAACGTTCTGAAGATCACTTCATACAGATCAAACTAATAATTAAGTAGGTTCATTAAGCATCGGTAAAATTCTAGCAGTGGTTACTTCCACGAACCACGTTCACTTGAGGAAGTTCATTAAGCGTAAGTAAATTATACTGTAGTTACATTAAGTGATTTTAAGACTTTAATTTGTAGGGGGTAGCATGTTACTTAAACTTTTGTACAGCAGATGCATGACTCCAAAGGCGTACAGCGATAATGTAGTAATTTGGTTCAGGCGAAAAATAATAACAAAACTTCTAACGATTGGTAGAGTAGAAATGGTTACCCTGTCGTTGATATCGCACTAGAGTTAGTGTAAACGAACTAAATCGGCACGAAGGTATTTGTAGAACGTCCAATGAAAGGATTTAAATGTAAGTTCCCGGCTTAGTTACAGTTTCGAACAGATACGGTTTAATTCCAAGTAGTAACGATTGCAGAAATACAAAAAATAAAATGCTAAAAGGAAAGGTACGTAAGTATTATGTAAGGTGAAATTAACGTGAATTACCCCTATGATTGCAGACGGCACATTGAAGTGGTACGAAATGCATTGTGCTAGGCAATCGGAGAATCCGTAATTCGTGTATGGTTGTACGCTTTCAGTCGCTAACCAAGAAATTTATGAATTAATAGCGAGTGAGAAGACCTAAGGAGACAGCTTACCCCTTTTACGACCAAAAACTCTTTTATATCAGCAATGTTCTTGCGAGTAACAAGTAATTTCGAACAGTAATTTTCAGGAAAGCCCAAGTAATGTCTTGCTACAATTAATTCTTCTAATTTATATCCGAAATATCATCGATTAGAGAAATTCTCCATGACGTCGTAAAATGGCGACTGAAAAAAAGACACGACAAATGTAATACGTTTTTCAAAACGAAAAATTGTTAGTATCGATTTCTTTGTTATCGATCGATCTTGAATAAATAGATATATTGTGTATGAATATCCTAAAACCCTGCCCCCTAACGAGAGTTCAATTTCAAAAGAATTTCCAATACATTGTATAGTATTTTAAGGTATTTCAGTATCCAAAATATGCAAAATTGTTTAGTAAGTTTTAGCAACGTGAAATATTTGTACAGAAGTATGTTTAGCACGTTACAAACCTATTATTACAATAATATGCAGAATGTATAATAGTTTACCAAAATATTTAGAACAAAACATTTTCCATGTTTTAATCGTTTGTTTCGTGCATACTTATCAATATTTGATAACCAAAACGATTGAGCACAGGAACGTATCGATATGGTGTACAGTATGTTTTGAAGTGTGGCTACAAGGATTTACATGGTAAGTGTTACTCTCTATTAGGGTAGCAGGCGTTCGTCTATTTTACAACCATTCGTATAATATTGAGCAACACGTTACTGGTTCGTTTAAACCGTTTTCCTATCAAAATTTTACCCGTTTAAACGGTTACTTATTCGTTTAACAATCAAGCTTGAAGGCGATTTGTGCTGGTCTACTTGTTAAACATGTACTACCTACAGTTTCATCAAATCCTGACAAACAAAATAAAACTGCTTTGATCGTTTAAAATTATTTATTAATTAACTTCATGTTTAATCTACCTCTGATCTCTCTTCAATTAGTTCTTCATCGTCCGGCTTAATGGAAGGCCCAAGTTCGTATTTATTCAAATTGGCTTATTTACAAATGCATAAACTATAATTATTGTAAAGATAATTGTAATAAATGGTAGAATAATTATAGATTTTTGTATTAGTATTTGAATTATTTATCATTTTGGAAGGAATCCTAAAAATCGAAACCTTTCTTAGCGTAAGGTGTGTGTTTTCTTGTGCTACCTGATCGTAATAAGAATGGCGTTTTGTTTTAAGCTTAAGTAAAGAGATATAAAGTAGGATTGGATATAAGGAAGTTTTCTAGAATACGTGTCGTTTAGAATCCCATTAAATTGTTTACTTAACGTTAACAATTACATCACGACACTTGACACCCTCCGGGTCCTTGAGGTAGACTTTACGCTTTGGTTTTACCAATTATTTGCTTCTGTCTGCATATTCTGGTACTTCACGTAATTGCAACAATTAAAATATGGAATTTCGTTGAATTTTACTTCAATCGTTAAGAGAAAGCTAGCTAAAATGCGATTTATGTACTTGTACAAAAATAGACACCTAAACGGCGTTTATGAAATGCGTTTATCGTTTAGGACTTTTTATCCCGTCCGTATAATTCGTTCCTTTAATTTCTTCAAAACACCCGTTGTTCGTTTAAACGAACGGCTGCAACCCTATTCTCTATATTATTAAACAATGGTATTACACTGAAGAATAGGTAAGATATAGTGTGAAGGTTTTACCATATGCGCTCATATGGTGAGTTGCAGTCAAACTTATACCTTAATAGTTATTTCAATCAGATGTTCAGTAAGCAGGAATTGTTTTTCTTTATATTAAAATGGATAGTTTTTTTTTTACTGGTTCGGAGTTTCTTAACACTCATCATTAAAGATTTGCCAGATGGAAATGAAATATAGACTTTTAAAAAATTAATAGTTTGACAAATAAAGTAGTAAAATTAAAGTAATACGAGAGGAAAGTAATCTACATTCAAATGTTCCCAGGGCTAACGCAGTTGCAAGACCGCTTTCGCAGATCTACGTCCATCATCCGTGCCGCTGCGCGTAAGCTTTAAAAGCACAAGTATCTTTACTGAATTGTCCAGTGTTGGATGCAAAGTATAGTACCACTCTAACACCTTAATGTGTCCAATAGGTACTACCCGTCATCGGTTTCATCTTGAAGCAATACAATAAATTCAAAAGGTTATTGTGAAAGGAAAGGAATCAACATCCAGGTGTCCTCAGAGCTAACGCCATCGACAGACCGGTTTTGTGGGTCTAATATCATAATGAGATTAAGTACTTTTAGTTAGTAACAAAAAGGAACTCAAAACACTGTTCGATCTCAGCCATATCATTGGACAGGCACTTGAGCTAAAGACCTGTCATAAATTAACGTAAACTTAGTAATTAAAATTAACTAGAAATTGATTAGTTGAACGTTTTATGGAAATATCTAGATTATATTATTTCGATGTTGTTCTGAGGTGGTCGGTTATTGGCGTCCGATATAACAGATTATTTTGATGGAAATGAACATTTTGTTCGTGTCGAGCGTAACTAAAAAACATAATATGCTGTTCACCCGACAATAGTACCCAAATATAGGAAATTCATTATTTAATTGTATTTGATTATTGCACGCTATATAACACAGGTATCTAGCCGCGGTCTTGAATCGCGAAAATAAACGCGCTCGCATAAATCACGGTTCGTTTATAAGTAAGTCAAATTGCAGTTCAAGCTTCGGACGAATTTTGTGTTAAAACGTTTAGCCTTAACCAAAAAGGATTCTCTTCTGTATCTTGAATTTCTTTAGGTATTGAGCGGGACAATTTAAACAGATTCTTGTTAAATTTCCAATATCACAAATTATTGGTGATCTAGCATTAGCTTCTCGTCTTAACATCGCAATATCTCTTTTAAGAAGATTCTCATCTCCATCAAGACGCTTCACTCGAATACATAGACCGATATAGTCACACGTAAAACAATTTATACCACCTGAATGTGACATAATATTAATGTTATTATTATACAATCAAGTACGAACTTTTTTTATTGGATACTCAGAAATTCACAGGTTACTAAGATCTAGGGAATTATTATAGGTAGGTATGTGTTAATGTCTAATTCTGTCAAATCCACAGTTTATTAATAATGTTGTTTGTCGAACTTCTTGCCAAAAAAATAGTGTAGGTAACAACAAAGATTTTCATAACTGTTTGTACCAAGAAGCGCATCCCTACATACATGTATGAACAATCATAATAATACAGGGTGTTCTATAGATTTTAGATACATTTTAAACGCAAATATTTCGGAACTGAGAAGTGATAGAGGGACCCAGCTTTCACTGATCAATTTCTGTTGATAAAAAGTTTTTTTACTTTATGTATTAAGTAAAATCTCATATAGAGCTTTTAAAATTTATCGTTGTAATTGGTGTCTTCCCTAACATTTACACCACTACAGTTTGAAAGTAAATAGATATCTCTCTTATGTTTTAAGATTTACCTATGGACAGTTTCATACCATTTTAAAGTAAATTTCGCTCCCTTTCAAATAAAGTAAGATTATGTCTATTTTATACCAGCAATACGTGGAATGTTATCAATTTCTGGAAAAACCGGAACTGGTGTTTTCATCAGGATAATATCATTTCATTAGCACAAGTGAACAAAGTTTATTTCCAAAATCCCAAGTTTGTAACCAAAATAGTTAGAAAGTTATAACAATATCATTATTAAATATTTGAAAATTCATATCTCCTATAGTTGTAGCTTAAAAAGAAGCAGGTTAGTTGCATTCATAAGAGTGGCTGGTTGCCTATAAAATATAAAAAAATAAAAAAAATGCTTTGAGAGAATTTTGAATAAATCTATTTCGAATAATTGCTTAAGTTTGGCCACTTAAATCTAGGCAACTACACATATCTATTTCCACTTATATCTTGAAAGGTATCGGAAATACATATTTTTATAAAAAAAAATGTATATGTGATTATAACTGCGGCCATATTCAATTTTGAAAGTTTTAAAAAATTGCAAAATATTGCATTTCATGCGAGTTATTGATGACCAATTTCACCCCTGCATACCTATATATATATATATATATATATATATATATATATATATATATATATATATATAAGCGTTTAAAAGCTTATTTTGTCAAATTATTGTCTCACAGGCCTACATTCCAAATTTCAACAAAATCGTCCTTACAGTATCGGTTGGCGAGGGACCACAGGCGCGCGCACACACACACACACACACACACACACACACACACACACACACACACACACACACACACACACACACACACACACACACACACACACACACACACACACACACACACACACACACACACACACACACACACACAACACACACAAACACACAAAACACACACACACACACACACACACACACACACACACACACACACACACACACACACACACACACACACACACACACACACACACACACACACACACAGACACAGACACAGACACAGACACAGACACAGACACAGACACAGACACAGACACAGACACAGACACAGACACAGACACAGACACAGACACAGACAGACACAGACACAGACACAGACACAGACACAGACACAGACACAGACACAGACACAGACACAGACACAGACACAGACACAGACACAGACACAGACACAGACACAGACACAGACACAGACACAGACACAGACACAGACACAGACACAGACACAGACACAGACACAGACACAGACACAGACACAGACACAGACACAGACACAGACACAGACACAGACACAGACACAGACACAGACACAGACACAGACACAGACACAGACACAGACACAGACACAGACACAGACACAGACACAGACACAGACACAGACACAGACACAGACACAGACACAGACACAGACACAGACACAGACACAGACACAGACACAGACACAGACAAGACAGACATAGACACAGACCCAGACACAGACACAGACACAGACACAGACACAGACACAGACACAGACACAGACACAGACACAGACACAGACACACAGACACAGACACAGACACAGACACAGACACAGACACAGACACAGACACAGACACAGACACAGACACAGACACAGACACAGACACAGATACAGACACAGACACAGACACAGACAGACACAGACACAGACACAGACAGACCCAGACACAGACACAGACACAGACACAGACACAGACACAGACACAGACACAGACACAGACACAGACACAGACACAGACACAGACACAGACACAGACACAGACACAGACACAGACACAGACACAGACACAGACACAGACACAGACACAGACACAGACACAGACACAGACACAGACACAGACACAGACACAGACACAGACACAGACACCCCCCCCCCCCCCCCCCCCCCCCCCCCCCCCCCCCCCCCCCCCCCCCCCCCCCCCCCCCCCCCCCCCCCCCCCCCCCCCCCCCCCCCCCCCCCCCCCCCCCCCCCCCCCCCCCCCCCCCCCCCCCCCCCCCCCCCCCCCCCCCCCCCCCCCCCCCCCCCACCCCCCCCCCCCCCCACAGACACAGACACAGACACAGACACAGACAAGACACAGACACAGACATAGACAAGACAAGACAAGACACAGACATAGACAAGACATAGACATAGACACAGACATAGACAAGACACAAACAAACAAACATAACAAACATAGACAAACAAACACAGACAAGACACAACAAACACAACACAGACAACACAACCACCACACCAAAAAAAACAAAAAAACACAACAAAAAAAACAAAACAAACAAAAAACACAAGAACGAAAAGAAACCGAACAAAACAAGAAGCAGCAGAGAAGCGCAAGAACAAGAAAAGACCAGCCCAAAACAAGAAAGACCAACGACCGCCATAAAATTTTTAGATCTTAAGGCAGACAAAACGCACTACTTGTTTAATAGAACGCACTCACAATACAAAGCAAGAACGACTAGAAAACAAAACTAAAAATACAGATAACATTTAGACAAAGAAACAAGAAAATTTGGGGAAAATAAGACCTAGTTCAACAGGGAAGAAATTTCAAACGTAATGCAAACACTAGATTTTTCACAACAAGTTCGTACTACAACAAAAAAGTTCAGCAAAACAGGTACATCAAATTAAAAACACATGTATTTCAGACAATTTTAAAAAGAACTAGTACACCATCAAGATACAAATTTAAGAACTACACGTAAGGGACGAGGAAGAAGCCACACAAAACACAACCAGCTAGACGGTCGGGAGGGCAAGAAAGTCCGAGAAAATAGCGCAGAAGCCCCCAAAACAAAACCACCGTCCCCGACTCGGAACGACAAAAGGAAAAGGAAAAAGGAAAGGACAAAAAGGGGCAAGAAGAAAAGAAAAAGTAAGAACGAAAAGAATGTAAAAAAAGGAACCAAACAACCAAACAGATAAAAAAATAAACTGTTCTTTTATTTCAACAAAAGAAAAGTACCAAACCATAAACCCAAAAGACCCAAAAGAACTAACCAACACAACCAAAGAAATTTTACCAAACCCAAAAGAAAACAAGCAAACAATGCTTAAACTTAACACGAAAGAAAGACTTCACACAGAACGAAAAAACAAACTACCAGAAACGCGTTTAAAACCAAAACTATTAACGACACTGCGGTTTACAACAAACCCCAAAAACAACAAAGTAAAAATCGTATCAAATTTGCGAAGGACGGTCAGTCCCTCATTAAAGAAAGCTAATGCACCAGAACAGAAAAAAAAGAAAGAAAAACAGGCAAAGAACATCCCCAAAAGTAAAAAAGCCAAAATAACCCAAACTAGAAAGTACAGAACGCAAACCAAGACGAAGAATAGAAAGTTTAACAGTAGAAAGTAATGACAAAATTCAAAAGTATAACGCAAAATTAATTTAAGAAAGGAAGGAAACCACGCCGACAAAACATAAATTAAGACCAAAACCGGCAACAAACGGTTGCCAGGGACTTTTTCACAAAAAAGGACCACCTAAGACAGGGGGCCACAACACCAAACAAGAATAGGAATAAAAGAAACGTCAAGACACTAACAGACAAACAAAATAAAGGTCATAAGCACGAGAATCAGCAGGTACTCACGAACCACGTCACTGAGAAGTCATAACGAAGAAAACATAATAGATAAAAAGACAGACAACTGCAGACAGACAACACAGAAGAAGCAGCACAGACACAGACACACTCACTGACACCGACACAGACACAGACACAGACACAGACACAGACACAGACACAGATAAGACACAGACACAGACACAGACAGACACAGACACAGACACAGACACAGACACAGACACAGACACAGACACAGACACAGACACAGACACAGACACAGACACAGACACAGACACAGACACAGACACATACACAGACACAGACACAGACACAGACAGACACAGACACAGACACAGACACAGACACAGACACAGACACAGACACAGACACAGACACAGACACAGACACAGACACAGACACAGACAACAGACACAGACACAGACACAGACACAAGACACAGACACAGACACAGACACAGACACAGACACAGACACAGACACAGACACAGACACAGACACAGACACAGACACAGACATCAGTACAGATCACAGACACAATACAGACATCAGAAGAAAAACAACTACAGAACATAACAAATATCACAGACTGATACAGACACAACACAGAATCACAACATTGAAAGCATAGCACACAACAGAAAGCACATGACAGATACAGAACAAACAGACACAGACAGCAAAACAAGCAAAGACACAGCACACACACAAGTAAATATACAGCACATGACCAAACAGTACAAGTACAAAGACACAATCACAAAAACACAAACAACAAGACAAAACAGAAAACATAGAACAACACAAACGACAAACATAACAGAAAGTAAATACAACACAACAAAAAGTAAAAAACATAAAATAATTAAAAAAAAGAACAGATACAATATAGACATAAATATAAAAAAAAAACAAATAAAATATACACAGATACAATATAAATAAAATAACAAACTAAAGAAAGATATAGACACAACACAACAAGAAAGAATAAAAGAAATATAAGATCACTAACAAGACAAACAAAATAAAAGTAAACATCGAAACATAGACAAGTATCACAACACATACACTAGAATATAAGCATAAAATACTAGACATAAAGATAAGACTAAATGAGAATACAGTACAAACTGACAAGCATGATCAAACTACAGCATAAAGATAGTCAGCAATATACAAACTAACATTAGATAGAAGGTATCAGAATCACAGTAAGAAGACAAGGCATGAAGAAGACGCAAGAAGGATAAAGAACGACTGTACAGCAACAAAGGTTACAGTGACAGCAAATCAAAAGCTAGGAGTCAGTGAAGGTAATAGGAAGCTAAGCAATGGCACTGAAGGCAGCTTGCAGGCACAGAACCTAATCTGAGGGACGCGGCTACGAATTAATAAGGATGGAACCTGGGCCTCCGCAAACTTTTCACACTGCAAGTAACACGATGGAAAGCCCAGTATGACAATATCCATTACAACATCGATAGAATCAGCAAATGGCACTAAAACAGCAAATACATACAAACAAAATATAATTCTTACACATAAAAATAAAATTAATGAATGCAAACTAGCACAACAATCAATCAAAATCAACATGGATTTAAGGATCAGACAAAAACAAAATATACAATTACACACTAAATTCACACAAACACATCACAACACAATCACACAACACACACACACACACACAAACACACACACACACACAACACACACACACACACACACACACACACACACACACACACACACACACACACACACACACACACACACACACACACACACACACACACACACACACACACACACACACACACACACACACACACATTTGGAAAAAATTTCTAAAAGGACCACGGCATTTTCTTATGGAATGTGGCCTTCGGTTAAAATGTCTAATTTTTTGATATGTTAGTTCTTGTCGTACTCATCAATATTGTTCATAGGCACAAAGTCATCATATCGCTAGTTTTAGAAATACAGGGTGTTAAAGTTTCAAAATACCTACTTTGCCATGTTGTATTTATAAGAACAGAATAGTTGAATCATTCTTTTTTCGCAATAATGTGCCCAGCGCTATTTAGAATTCTTGAATAATTTATGGCCGTTAGAGGAAAGACTGCATATCTGGTTCAACATGATGGAGCGCCATACCACAGCGCAAGGGTCATTCGAGGGTACCGGCAAAAACTTTTCAACGATAAACTAATTGGGCGATTTAGTGACTATCTTTGGCATTCTATGAGGTTATGTGAAGGAAAGAGTGTATTACCAGCGCCCTTGCAATAACATCGACCACTTGGAAAGAACGTTAAGGGAAGTGATTGAATGTATACCAGCAGATGCTACTAAAAAAGTGTTTAAAAAATTTGTAGCATGAACTGCAACTTGCATGGAAAGAGAAGGTGGATATGTTGAGGCGATAGTTTAGAGATTCGAATTCTAAAAACTGTTTCCTGTATTATCATTTTAGTTAAGAATTTTGAGTTACAACTTTACTGCACAATGTTTTTATATTGAACGATGCCGTAGTATCTTAATTAAACCTAACTTTCTTTCTACATTGATTTGTTCTTTTTTTTCCCGAAAAATCGCTCCAATTGCATTTAAATGAAGTATTTTCAATCAACAGGCACATTTATTACATTACTTTGAATATTCAGTCCATATCTTTATCACAAACCCATTATTGTACAAAATGATAGAACAAGCATTTTTAAACATATGAACGCTTGGTGACGTAAATGAAAAAAGTCATCAACAACGCAGATTACATCGCTAACATTTAAAAAGGTCACGTTAACGAAATTTTAAATCAATTGTTTGATCCAACTTTTGAAAAAAAAAGGTAAATAATGTAAAAAGAATTTTGACATTTAACATCTCCGTCTAAACATAAACAACCTTTCATTTACAAATACAGATAAATAAGTCCATTTTAGGGTATATACAACATTTTCGAGAAAGTTAATATAATAGACTGTTACTTCATATTTACGCATAACTTTTCATTCTAAACAACTTTCATAAGTGACATTTTCTTGTACTATCAAAAATAACGGTACTTTACTGTTGAGTCGAATTACTGTTTTCTGGTTTATCCTGTATATGGTACGATTCTTTTAGATTTGTATGAGTGTTTTTTTTTTGGGTTTTGGTCAATGCAGAACTTTTCTGTGAGAAAAGTTTTTTCAAAAATCATCATATGAAATAATTTCCCATATGTATAAAACTCTATGGGACACTGTATATATATATATATATATATATATATATATATATATGTGTAGTGTATATCTAGTATTAAGAAACATTTATCTATTTTTACAATAATTAATTATATATTATTTCTAAAGCATATTTATATCACATGGCGATCCCGGCGAATCCCTACTAGTAGGAAAGGTATATCAAGCAAGCGGGTAATAGCGGAGGTCAAACAAACTCAGTGCTACAACAAACGTCATCACCCTTATTCGTTTATTCTATAGTAATAACCCTAATCCGCATTCTAGCTGTAGGATACATCCTGTACAACAAATGTAAACAACAGATGCTCAAGCAAGTGGACAAGCGAATCCGCAGCACATATGCCCTCAATACAGTGTAAGCAGTCAACAATCCATGGCCAGCGCGATAAGGAAATAATAAGTGTAAGTTTTAAATATGCAGTGCTCCAAAATTTCAACAATTGCACGTAGAAATTAAGTTATTTAAAACTAATCTAATAAATGACAACCAACATTGTAAGGAAAGTCACAGTGTTATAAGCGAAATATTTTAGAAGATAGGTTAGTTAGTAATACAAAAATTGTTAAAATGGGTATAATAGAAAGCAAGGAAGTACCAAATTCTCCGTCTCTAATTTTCCACACAAAGGGGCGTACTAATTATCAAAATTCTCGCGGTCGATTCCAAACACAACGATTTCAAAGTAGATTCTGTAGGGGTTACCGACATCCACAAAACAATTTTTCTAATAACACATAATTCGCAGAATAATCATAATACCGGTAATCGTCAAGATTTTTCAAACTACAGAGGACACAGTCAAGATAGTCGTATATTTGAACGCGGACGAGGACAAATGTCGCGTAATACACGCAGAGAAAATAACTATCAGAACGCTTATTTCGCACATACTCATGATAACAATAACGAGGACCTTGAAAGTAAAATAAATCATAATCCGGAAGACATTAGAAACCACTTTTTTCGAGTCAGCGAAATGTAGTACCGACGCTGCAATTATAAGTATGAATGGAATAAATTACGTACAACTGAAATATCGCGAAAATGACTTAAATTTTCTTATCGACACAGGCGCAACAATTAGCGTTTTATTTAAAAATTACGTTCAGAAGGACGAATACATAAATTCAAATCAAAATATAACAATTAATGGTATTACAGGTTCCGTCAAAGCTCATGGTGCCGTAAATTTAAATTTAAACATTCAAAACTTTCGCTTACAACACGAATTTTATATATTAGATCAGTTTGCAGACAATATTCATGGAATTCTGGGAAGTGATTTCTTCTTAGATTTCTTAGATTACGAAAAATTTTTGTTTTCATTTTATGTGCAGTCTAATTATATTTCTTTCAGTATGCAATCCATGCACGATTGCTGCATTTTAATACCGTCTCGTTGTGAAGTTATTAGGTATTTTTCGGTTAAATGTGTAGATGTTTGCGTTGTTATGAATGATGAAGTGTGTGAAGGTGTGTATGTAGCTACTACTATAGCTAAACCAATAGATAGTTTTATCCCCCTTAGGATACTCAATACGAATGACAAGGAAATTAGAATAAAAAACTATAAACCAAAAATCGAGACATTAGATAAATTTCATGTATGTACTTACCAACATAAAACGACAACGGTTAATCGAGTACACAGAGTTTTAAAATTAATAGACTTCGAGTCATTAAATCAAGAAGAGCACGACTCTATACAAAAAATTTGTACTAAATACGCGGACATATTCCAATTAGATGACGACATACTCGGGATAACAAATATGTCAACACAAAAGATTCATTTGAAACAAGACACAGTTCCAGTATATGTTAAGCCCTACCGCTTACCTCATACACAAAAAGACGAAATCAGCAGACAGATAGACAAATTACTTAAAGACGGAATAATTGAAGAAACCAGATCGGATTGGTCATCTCCGTTACTAATCATTCCTAAAAAATCAGATAGGTTAGGTGAGAAAAAATGGCGAATGGTTATAGACTATCGATTATTAAATAGACGTATTGAAAACGATAAATTTCCTTTACCCTGTATTACCGAAATTTTAGATTCATTATCCGGTGCAGTTTATTTTTCACATTTGGATTTAGCGCAAGGTTATCATCAAGTACCTTTGCACCCCGACAGTAGACCGTGCACAGCATTTACTACAGCTACTGGTCAATATCAAATGACGAGGTTACCAATGGGATGAAAAATTAGTCCTAGTGCATTTTCAAGAGTAATGACTAATGACAATTGCTATATCGGGATTAAATTATGAGTCATATTTTATTTATTTGGATGATATTATTGTTTTTGGACGAAATCTATTGCATCATAATCAAAATTTAGTAAAAGTATTGCAACGACTACGTAATATAAATTTTAAATTAAACCCAAGCAAGTGTACCTTTCTTCAGAAGGAACTTTTATATTTAGGCCATGTCATTTCATCGCCGGGTGTTTTGCCCGACCCAGACAAACTAGCCGCTATAAAAAACTATCCAGTGCCAACAGACGCCAATGTTACTGAACGTTTTGTCGCGTTTGCTAACTATTATCGGAAATTCGTAAACAACTTTGCTGATTTAGTAGAGCCATTAAATCGCGAAAAAATTCTATTTTTAATTGGACTTCAGAATGTCAAAACTCATTCGACGCTTTAAAAAACTTATTGGAGCACCCACCCATTTTACAATATCCAAATTTCGGGAGCGATAACCGTTTTATTCTTCGTACTGATGCTTCAGGCCATGCTCTGGGAGCCGTATTGTCAAATGGGAATGATAATCCTGTTGCTTATGCCAGCAGAACTTTGAATCTTGCCGAACGTAATTACCCAATCATTGAAAAGGAACTCTTAGCAATTGTATGGGCTGTTAAACATTTTAGGCCATATCTATACGGTAGACAGTTTGACATTTATACTGATCACCGTCCCTTAGTATATTTGTTTGGAATGACAAATCCTTCTAGCCGACTTACAAAATTTCGACTTACATTAGAAGAATATGACTTTACTGTACATTATGTTAAAGGAAAAGAAAATGCTCCAGCTGATGCCCTTTCTCGAATTTGTCTTGAGTCTCGCGAACTTAAACAAGAAGTAAAAAGGCAAAAAGTGGGTAGATGTTACTGCTGCCGAATTGGAAAAGTTCCTAGCTCTGTGTAGTTTGTCTGGTACAGTACGGTTCCCAGTTTTGGCTCGCCAATGGTTCAAAGATGTACTATATAATTACCAGATCTTTGGCAAAACAATGTCCCGCAATCGATGAGTCAATGTTACAGTGGCGAGGCAGGCTAAAGTTTAAACAATATGTAAGTAATAACCGACATAAATATGGTATCAAGTTTTATGTATTGACGACCTCTGTGATGGATATGTTCTCAACTTTATTATCTACACTGGAAAAGGCACTCTGAAAGGGGAAAATGGAAAAGGCATGCTTTTTCTGTCGTAAACGAACTTATGGCTGACTACTTAGCTAACGGGCATGAACTCTATGTAGACAATTTTTATACAAGTGTCTCTTTTCTGAGTACTTGATAAAGAAAAACACTTACATAATAGGTACACTAAGAGAAAATCGAAAAGGGAATCCTAAAGAACTTTTGAAGAAAAAAAATTGAAAAAAGGAGAACCTGCTTTTAAGGTCAAAGGTTCAATTTTAGTTGTGAACTGGAGAGATAAGCGCAATGTGCGTATGATAAGTACTAAAAAGTGTATAAAAAGATAAAAAAACTGCCGAAGTTAAAATTGTTAAAATTTAGAGAAGAGGTATTAAGAGTAATGTTAAAAAGCTCCCGCCAGGACGACACAGATATTGGTCAAAATACGAAAATTAACATTTTTCATTACTTAGAGCCCGTTCCAGCTACCAAAAAGGAAAAGTCGGCCATGAAATGGTGCCGCCAATGTACCAATGTACCTTTATTTAACTACACATATCTATTTCCACTTCTTTTATATCTTGAAAGGTATTGGGAATATATATTTTTATAAAAAAAATGTATATGTGATTATAACAGCGGCCATATACAATTTTGAAAGTTTTAAAAAATTTCAAAAAATTGCATTCTATGCGAGTTATTGATGACCTGAATTTCAATCTTCTATGTTGAAGTTTGAAAGTTTTCCCCCAAAATAATATTCTTATTTTCACCCCCTGTATACCTATTGCGTTTAAAAGCTTATTTTGTGGGCATAATTGTCTGGCAGGCCTTCATTCCAAATTTCATCAAAATCGTCCGTATAGTTTCGGTTGGCGAGTGGCCACAGGCGCGCGCGCGCGCGCGCACACACACACAGACACAGACATTTTGAAAAACTTTCTAAAAGGACCACGCCATTTTCTTATGGAAAGTGGCCTTCGGTTAAAATGTGTAATTTTTTTATATGTATTAGTTCTTGTCGTACTCATCAATATTGTTCATAGGCACAAAGTCATCCTATCGCTAGTTTTAGAAATACAGGGTGTTAAAGTCTCAAAATACCTACTTTGTCATGTTGAATTTATAAGAACAGAATAGTTGAACCATTCTTTTTTCGCAATAATGTGCCCAGCGCTATTTAGAATTCTTGAATAATTTATGTTATGGCCGTTAGAGGAAAGACTGCATATCTGGTTCAAGATGATGGAGCGCCACTCCACAGCGCAAGGGTTATTCGAGAGTAACAGTAAGAACTTTTCAACCATAAACTAATTGGACGATTTAGTGACTACCTTTGGCCGTCTAGACCTCCTGACATAACTCCATTAGATTATTTTCTATGGGATTATGTAAAGGAAAGAGTGTATTCCCAGCGCCCTTGCAGTTACATCGACCACTTGGAAAAAGTGTTAAAACATTTGTAGCATGAACTGCAACTTGCATGGAAAGAGTAGGTGGATATGTTGAGGCGATAGTTTAGAGATTGTTTCAATTCGAATTCTAAAAACTGTTTCCTGTATTATCATTTTAGTTAAGAATTTTGTTACAATTTTATTGCACAATGTTATGATATTGAAGGAGGCCGTAGTGTCTTAATTAAATCTAACTTTCTTTCTACATTGATTTGTTCTTTTTTTTCCCGAAAAATCTCTCCAATTGCATTTAAATGAAGTATTTTCAATCAACATTCACATTTATTACATTACTTTGAATATTCAGTCCATATCTTTATCACACACCCATTATTGCACAAAATGATAGAACAAGCATTTTAAACGTAGAACGCTTGGAGACGTAAATGTAAAAAGTCATCAACAACGCAGATTAATCGCTAAAATTTAAAAAGCTCATGTTAACGAAATTTTAAGGCAATTGTTTGATCAAACTTTTGAAAAAAAGGTAAATAATGTAAAAAGAAATTTGACATTTAACATCTCCGTCTAAACATAAACAACTTTTCATTTATAAATACAGATAAATTAGGCCATATCTATACGGTAGACAGTTTGACATTTATACTGATCACCGTCCCTTAGTACATTTGTTTGGAATGACAAATCCTTCTAGCCGACTTACAAAATTTCGACTTACATTAGAAGAATATGACTTTACTGTACATTATGTTAAAGGAAAAGAAAATGCTCCAGCTGATGCCCTTTCTCGAATTTGTCTTGAGTCTCGCGAACTTAAACAACTTTCTGGTAAGATGATTCACCACATTAACATTATGACACGTGCTCAACTTAAGCAGCAACGTACTTGAGAGGACGAAACTGACGATTTTACGGACAATTGGATTGATCACCCTGGCATCGTAAAATTGCTTAAATACCCAAATAATTCTGTACTAGTACAACCCTTAAAAGACAATGACTTTAAAATGAAGAATCAAGATAATAAATTGTTTAAAAATGTGGTGTATATACCCGACACACATAATTTATATTAGTGACACTTCTCCATCAGCGTCTGCATACGGTGCAACGTTGAGAGATTTAGTCAAGTGTTGTAAAATAAATGGCATGCAAATGATATGTATAATGAAAAAAGATTTAAACTGCGTAGTTAGTCAAGAAAAAAGGGGAATTATTGAAGAAATAATTAAAAATAAAGAGGAAATCATAGCGATGGGTATACAAATATCTATAATACCAAATTTAACTCTTATTACGGATCCACAGGATCAAAAATTAATACTTGATGATTATCACACGTTACCTACCGGAAGTCATGCAGGTATGAATCGTATGTATCACAATATTAAACGAACTTATTATTGGCCAAAACTTAGACAAGATGTAGAAACTTACGTTCGACGTTGTGACGATTGTCAGCGATACAAGAATTCGACACCGTGTAAAGAACCAATGAGTATTACAACCACTGCTACTTCCGCATTACGGAAAATATTTGTCGACTTGGTAGGACCACTCCCACCAGATAATCAAAATAATAAATATATTTTAACATTACAATGCGAATTAAGTAAATTTGTTGAGGCATATCCTTTACCAAACAAAGAAGCGCATACGGTCGCTTCTGCCTTTGTTACTAATTATATTCTTAGGTATGGTGTTCCGTACGAATTGGTCACGGACCAGGGAACTGAATTTATGGCAAGTACTTTTAAATTTGTAAATTATTGCACATTCGACAACTAAATTCAATCGCGTACCACCATGAAACTTTAGGCGCATTAGAAAATTCACATAAAGCATTGGGTGCTTACCTTCGCATCCAAATGGCAAAGTAAACAGGCTCTTGGGGTACTTGGGTACCTTTTTGATGTTTCGCTTTTAATACTACCGTACATTCTGAAACACGCTATACGCCGTATGAACTTGTTTTTGGAAAACTTTGTAGATTACCATCTAACAGTACTATTATCCACATTGATCCAATATATAACTTTGAGAATTATCCACTCGAATTAAAGAACCGATTACAAAGTGCAGTTAAAGACAATTTAATTCAATCTAAACATCACAGGAAAAATGTCCTGGATGCAAAGATACATTCACATACGTATAAGATAGGAGATAAGGTGTTAGTGAAAGCTACAGTCACTTCTAAGCTAGACGCTTTGTTTAAAGGACCGTATGAAGTGGTGGCAGATACTAGCCCGAATCTAGTTATTAAGGTAAATGATAAGTGATAAGTGATAAGTGATAAGTTAATCAGTCATCAATCACCAATCAATAGTTATTATCATACTCGTAGTGTTAGATTACTAGTGAAGTGTAGGGTTAGAATATGTAATAATACTCACATCATGTATTAACAATAAATATGTATACTAATTCGAATCTGTAACTATTCACGTCACTTAAAGTAGTTATCACCTGGAACCCCTGAGGACCACATATATCACATGTAAGTTGATTACAGTACACAAAAATAGAATTAAGCCTTATTACAATTAGTATTATAAATTTTGTAACTTTCTAGATTATAAAATTTTTCTTATTTTCAGATTTTAGGTATTTAATTGTGAGTTGTTTATTTTAAATGGGAAAAAAATTGTAAAATTTTAGATTTTCAATTTGTTCTTTTTTTCACCGGGGAAGGTGTAGTGTATATCTAGTATTAAGAAACATTTATCTATTTTTACAATAATTAATTATGTATTATTTCTAAAGCATATTATTTATATCACATATATATATATATATATATATATATATATATATATATATATATATATATATATATATATATATATATATTTGAGATGATATTTGTTAAGCTAAATATCATCGTAGGAGAGATATAAGCTCGGATTAAACGATACATTAAACATAAATTAATTACAATGGAATTGAGTAAGCGTATATGTAAAGTGAAAATTGAAGTAGAACAAATTAACATAAAACTAAGTATAAATGTGATTATAGGACATGTTGTTAGCTATTTTAAATCAAATTTTATAAGTATAAAAGTGTAATCATAGCTGAACAATAAATTTCTTCATTATTATAGTTTCCGAGCATCTTCGGAATAGTAAAAATATGTATTTTCATTTATAAAATACATGTAATCCATTTTAAATGACGATATTCTAGTCTGGTACTATAATATGATGTTATTCTAAAACAAAATTAAATTGTATCAATCAACGTAAGATGAGTAAAGAACATGTTAAAGATTGTGAATCAGAACAGATTTAACAAAATTTATAGAACTTATTAAGTTTCAAAGTGAAACTAAACAAATATTATGTTATAAAGTTATATAATGGTGTGATTAAGAAGTGTTACAACTTAAATTAACATTCTAGATGTGATTTAAGTTGTGTTATGTTTGTATTGACAATCTTTGCTAAGGTGATTAGTGATTTTTCAGAAGCTATATAAGGAAGTGGCAAAATTTTTTAGAACTCTCTTGTAATTTTTCAAAGTGTGAACATGTCACTCGATGTGTGCCCTGAATAAAAATTTAATATCGTCCATGTGGTTCGTATAACTAAAAAATTTTATGATACTAAACAATCGAAAGTTAAAATTGTAAATAGAAATAAGGTTAACGTAAATTTTATTCCAACTGATGTGTTGGCGGTATACAGTGAATGTAAATCGATGTATTTCAATTATTTCGTTTAAAATTATTATAACCAAGTTACCATTGAGTTATTATTTTAACTGAATAAAAAAATTATAAGCTACAAGTGCATAATAAACTTGAATGCAGATAAAATTATTCTATTTTAGGATACAATCTCCTGAAATTAAATTATTATATTTATTAATATAATAAAATAAACTAAAGTGCTTTTGGAAAAGTGACAAAGCGGATATTGATGCAGCACACCTATTTATTTTGGTGGTGTAGACCTTCCACTAATGGAGTAAACATTTATGCAGCATATCCACAACATGCTGGTTCTGTAGATCTTCCACCGATGGATCAATAATATAAATGGAATTCAAATTGCTTCTGAATTGTAAATTGGATCAGCTGAAAGAAAAATACATTAATGTGAGTCTATGAATCATATTTATTTATTTGAGGTTACGTTGAATATTATTATAAGTTATTTATGTGCATTTATGTAAAGGATGCAAGTGCATTATATACTAGTCTAGAAATAGTTCAACTACTTATTGATTTTATAGTGATTCAATATTATTTTAAAAGAAAAAAGATACTTACCCAAATTGTATTAACGTTACTGTTTAGTCATGATGTGATGCACACATATATTCAGGTCAAGGAAATTTGCATGCGCACAACATGTTATATATTTGCAGATGATACAAGGTGTTTGAATAAATTTAAAATATACACAATTCCAGATTTAATTAAGAATTACCATTGAATTTATTTTTACAAAGGAACCTTACATAACTGCTTAATGTTTTTTTTTAATACTGAACTATATTGAACCCTATCCCTTGAGATGCTAGTTAATAATATCAACAGTAATTATCATATTAAATTGATGATGGCACAACGTGCTGAAGTCATAGTAAAATACATTATAATTTACTGAAACAATTAATTTCTAGTATTTCAAATTATTCATTGTGATGATAAATTTATTATTAATCATAAATCAAAGTAAAAATCTTTATTAAATATATTTTATCATCTCAATAATTAAATGGCGCACAAATGTGAGGCAAATCTAAATTAATTAGTATATACATATACATTTCTGATAAAATTTATTTTAGGGTTTATCTATCTTATACTTCTTCGTTTTCTTTTTCAGGAATTGGCAATTTGTCATTAATGACATCTAGTGTCTAATGATGCGTCGATGCGCGTTTTGCTGCGTGTGGTGGGTCCGTTGTAGGTAGATGTAGTTTGAACATTTTTAACACCTTTTGTAATTGGTTGGTCGTCGGAACTCTCGCCAGTGTTAATTCCTTATAAAGGTATATCCGTTTTTATGATAATTCTCCATATAGGTGATATTCTCGAAGTATCGTCCCTCCTGTTAAGTCCCAAAGGTCTGTTTTCCATTTCGATGGGCTCCCGTATGATACGCTCATTCAACGTGTAAGCAGCAGCGAGTAATTTAATGTTGTCTGTGTATATTTTGTGACCAGTACCCATGTGATGGAAAGCTAAGGAAGAAGATGTGTTGAACTGTTTTATTACCAAGTTGTGCTCTTGGGCTCTCATGCTTAATCTTCGATTCGTCTGTCCTATATAGGAGCGACAGCATCCAGAACAAGGAATTTCGTATATTACTTGGTTTCACCAGGCGTATGATCTTTAGCGTTTCGAAGAAATTGTCGAATAGAATTATTAGGTTTGTGAACGACTCTGAATTGGTCAGTGACCCCTTTTACATATGGCAATACTAACCAGTTTTTAGGTTCATCAACAGCTTTTGAAGATTTTTGAACAAGATTTGTATGTCTTGATGATGGTATTAATCGTTTTGTTATAACATAATTGTTAATTTGTTTAGTTCATAATTTTTTGATTCTTCGTTAGATAGACGGATGGATCCGATTGTTAAAGACTTGATTATCCCATAAAGTTGACATGGATGGTGGTGTGATTGGGCGTTTAGGTATCTATTTGAGTGTGTAAGAAGAAACACAATTCCTACTTACTGAACATCTGATTGAAATAACTAATAAGGAATATAAGTTCTATTGCAACTCACCAATCGAACACATATGGTAAAACCTTCACACTGTATCTGACTTATTGTTCTGTGTAATACCATTATTTAATAAAATAGAGAGTAATACTTACCATATAAATCCTTGTAGCAACACTTTCATATCGAAATGTTCCTATATTAGATCAATTGCTTTGGTTATCAAATATTGATATGTATTCAGGAAACGAACGATTAAAAAATGGAAAATATTATGTTCTAAATATTTTGGGAAACAATTATACACCCTGCATATTATTGTAATAATAGGTCATCGTAAAAATACTCTGGTAAATCTTGAATACAGAGATACAACTTAAAGCTTGCATTATTGAATAATATGAGCTGAAAGATAAAAAAAAGTGCTGATATTTTAAATTATACATTGGAAGCAAACAGAAAACGCAACTAGTTGTGAAAAAATAACTAAAGTAGATTGCAATTGAATACGTATGTGAAAAAAAATTTCTCTCCAAGATGACCGCCCTGTATCGAGAAGCTACAAGGACCTTGGTAATTTTTCCCACAGAACATGAAAAAGGATAGCTTTGTATAGGACATATAAAAAAATTAAAAAAATCCCAAGAACAGATATTTTATTGGAAATATATTTTAAAGGAAATGTGATTAAGTTAGACAAAATATCATATAGCACCCTGTATACACGTAAAAGACAGTTTTGTAACAATAAGTATCACAAGAGAATGTTATTGGACATTGATAATTGAAAAAAAACCTGGTCTTCCTCAATTGGGCACAATAAAAGAGAGTCAAATTTATTTGGGTCCAATATCAAAATTTTCATATTCAACACCCTGTATTATCCAAACGGTTGATGATATGGATGTGTGATAATAGTAACTTTTAATCAAGATGTCGATATCTACAACATATCAATTTCAAAAGAATCTCACAGAAAGCCATTTCTCATAAGATTAGTGCGGCGGTCCTTATTATTCTTTAACCTTGTTTCGTGGAATTCCATATTACTAGCACTAATATTTTAAATACAATGTAATTCCACAATTTCTTTTATATAAAGATTTATTTCTCTACGCGTTTCAATACAACACACAACCACATCGCAATCAAGTAAAAACAAATCATTGAGGTGAAACAGTAAACTTGATGTAAATTATAATTCTATACTTAAAATATCTGTTAAACGTGACTCGTGAGTTCATTAATAGTTCTTTCTGTTTACGTTTACAAATGTCGAATGCTTCCAAAACTTCTAATTTGTCTTTTTTACTACAAAAAATGTAAACATTTAATGTTGTTTTGTGAAGCCATAAGGTGATTATTTACTATTAAACATTTGGCATAATCTGATTTGTCTGTGTGTTTATATCTGTAACATTTGTACTCAATATCAAAATTCCTAAATGTCTCTCCAATATAAACAAAATCACAGTATGTGCAGTTTATAAGTACTACGCTAGACGAACCTTTGGCAAAATATTGGTATTAGTTTTGAAAGTTACTTTGTACTTCTTGTTCTTTTATAATATGTGAGCTACATTTTCTAATATTTTCCAAAATATGAAATTAATATGTATTTATTTTCTGTCGATTCTGTGTTAACTGGGTAAATGTTTGTGATGTATAACTAAAGCGTCAGTTATATTTGACATGTAAACATTTTCTTGTGCATCTTTGATATATCTTTATTGAAATTTGAAAATAAATATGGGAACATGGACGCATCACCCGAGGTGTCTGAGGGGTACCAAATACTCCTCAGTCAGGGGAAGGAGAAGGAGCAATTTGTTTTAAATGAGATACAAAATTATGAGTCTAGTATAAGTGACAAATGTAGTGGTTGTTTATGGTAAGTGATTTTGAAGATACTTAAACCATTCGAGGCAAGTCATTTCAAAATTGTTTTTCGTGTGGAGTGTAGGGGAAAGAGTGTTTGGAATGGACATAAGGAAAAGAAAATTATTGTTTGAAAAACTTATAAAAGTGTGGTACTGTACGGGCCGGAAGTGTGGGGTGGAAAGAATACAAAGAGATAGACGGGCTGGAAGAAAAATACTGGAGGTGGATACTGGGAGTGGAAAGAGAAACACCAGAGTACATCATTAGAGAGGAGGTGCAAGTAGAGAAAATAAGGGCGGAGGCGGGAAATAGAGCAGTAAAATACGAGGAGGAAATGAGTATAAGAACGGAGTGTAACATTCTACAAGAATTTTGGAAAGAAATAAGAGAAGGCAGAATAGAATATGGACAAGAAGCCATGAAAGCATATTACGAAAGAAACGGACATGCAAAAGAAGAAGTAGAAAGGCTAATAAGGGAAGGAGTGAACCTGAAAGAGGACATAATTAGAAGGAACAGAGATGTGCAAAAGCAGGAAAGATGGTCGAAGGTAAAAGAAGGAAAAGACAATGTAAACTATAGAAACATTAAGGGAGAAGGAATATCGAGATATTAGATTGGGGAAGGGAGGAAAAATGATAGCGAGATTTAGATGTGGAAACAGAGAAGGGACGATGAGAGAAAATGTAGGCTGTGCGGAGAAGAGATATAGTCGATTAAGCACATGTTGTAAGAATGCGGGAATTAAAGAAGGAGGAGAGGACGGTGAAAGAGTTACTAGAATAAGGAGGAAGGGGAGCGGAGTGGATGCAAGAAACATGGAACAGAAGAAGACAGTTAATGGGAGACGAGAAAAGAGAAGAAGTTAGTGTAAGTGAAGTAAAGAAAGGAGAGACTGTAAAGAGTGTAAATAGAGAAGGCAAATGTAAATAGGAAAACGCAAGCACTTTGCAAAATGTCTGTAAATTAAGCAAATAAAGTATATTAGTAGTAGTATTCGGGCGCGCATGTGTGTGTGTGGGGGCGTGCATTGGCGCGTGCGTGCGTTGGTGTGTGTATGCGTGTGTGTGTGTGTGCGTCTGTGTGTGCGTGTGTATAAGCGTCTGCTTATGTACGCGTGAGTGTGCGTATGTGTTTGTGTGTGTGTGTGTATGTATGTGTGCGTGTGTGTATGTGGATGAGTATGTCAGTGGGTGATACATGCGTGTGTGTGATTGCGTGTGTGTGTCTATGTGTTCCTGTGTTTGAGGGTTTGCCAGAGCGTGAGTGTGTGTGTTGTGTGTGTATGTATGTGTATGCAGGTGGGTAGATGCGCGCGTGCACACCTTAGTGCCTGCGTGCGTGGTAGGGTGCGTTTCTGCGTGACGCACACCCACACATACACACATACACACAAACGCGACACACACACACACACACACACACACACACACACACACCACACACACACACACACACACACACACACACAAACACAACACACGCACGCACGCTCGCACGTACGCACGCACGCACCACATGCACGCACGCACGCACGCGCACACACACACCCACGCACACACACACACACACACGAAAACATTCGCATACACGCACACACACGCGCGCGGGCGCGTGTGATTACAATGTATCCACGCATTACTGACAAAATTTCATCTTTTGCTTCCTTGTTCTTGTTATAGTAATTTTATGAGTATTAATTGTAGGTAGCAGTTGAATCAATCTCATTTAGCAAAAATAGCTCATTTAGAAACTCAGTAAACAATACAAAAGGAAGAGCAAAGGGGGGGATAGTAGTGGGAATAAAAATAAAATGGTTGGAAGCAGAGGAGAAAGTGGAACAAGGAAGAGGTATCATAGAAAGAAACATACACTGAAGTAAAGGAAAAATAAAAATAGTGACGGTCTACAGTAGAAAGATGAAAGAGACTAGAGAAAATTTAGAGGAGATGATAGAAGAGAGGGGGGAAGGTATGAAAATAATAGGAGGAGATTTTAACGCGGAGTAGGGGAAGAGGGGGATTACAAGAAAAGGGAGGGACGGGAAAAAGACAGACGAAGGATAAAGTGTTGAATACGGAAGGAAAAGAACTGTTAGACGTGTGCAACGAGAGAGGGTGGGAAATAATAAATGGAAATAGAGAAGAAAGAGGGGGGGAGAGTACACGTATATAGGAGTAAGGGGAGAATCAATAATAGATTATGTAATTACGAATGCTGAGGCTGAGGGAAAAATGAAGATAGTAGGCTAGGGGAGAGGGTTGAGTCGAACCACCAATCCCTGGAAATGATAATGGGACGGGGAGAAAGAGAAGAGTGCAGAGAAGAAGAGGAATATATAATTAAAAACATCTGGACAGAAGAGAGTATAAAGAGGTACAAAGAAAAAATGGGAAAAATAAGATGGGAAGGTAATGGAGTGCAAGAAAGTGTGGAAGAAATGAGACAGAGAATGGAGGAAGCAACGGAAAAAGTCAAGTTTAGAAAATGGAAGGGGGAGAAAATGGGTTGGAGAAGATGGTGGGCTAGAGAATGTAAAGAAGCCTAGAGGAAGGCAAGAAGAACACTAAGACGGTGGAGAACGGGGAAAGCGGAAAAGAAGAATATAAAGAAACAGTAAAGATATACAGGAAAACATGCGAAAGTAAAAAGGAAGAAAGCAAAAAGGAACAGGAAAAGCAGATTAAGGAGGTAAAAACAGAAGAAGACGTATGGAAATTTTTAAAGAAAGAAAAGCGGAGAAGAAGGACACAAACGGGAATACAAATAATAGAATGGGAGAGGTATTTCAGAGACGCGCTGGCGAGAGAACAAATACAGGACGGAAAAGGAAAACAAATTAACAAAAGACACGAGAGAGGGGAAAAAGAAGAAGGAATAAAAGAAGAGGAAGTAAGAGAGGCAATAAAGAAGGTAAAAAAAGGGAAAGCGGCAGGAGAAGATGAGATACAAGGTAAGGAGTGGATATACGGAGGAGAAAAGGTGACAAAAAGGATGACGGAAAGAATAAAAAAAATATGGAAAGGGGAAGGATTCCCGGAGAGGTGGAGGGAAGGACATATTTGCCCAGTGTACAAAAAAGGAGACAAGAATCGGATGACAAATTACAAGGGAATTACATTGCTAAACACTGCCTAAAAAATATACGCGAACGTTCTGGAAGAGTGGTTAAAGAAGGAGGTGGAGGAAAAGAAGCTGTTACCAGATGGACAGGCAGAATTCAGGAAAGGAAGCAGAACGACGGATAACGTATACATATTGAAGCACATGGCAAACAAGGAATTAGGAAAGAAAAGAGGTAAAATATTAGCGGTGTTCGTAGACATAACAGCGGGATTTGATAGGGTGAACAAGCAAAAGTTGTGGGAGTTCTGAGAAAAAAAAGATAAGCGAAAACATAACAGAAAGGATAGAAGAAATATACGAAGAAACGAGAAACAGGGTGAACTGAGTTAAGGATTTGTAACCAAGAAGGGATTGAGACAGGGATGCCTAACATTTGTTAGCATGATTTTTGCTACATTTGTTTAACACGATGGTTGATATTTAGATCCCATTGTGTGATTGAATTGCCGACTTTGTGGGACATTAGTTCTCAGGCAGATTATCTTCCTTTATTGGATTTACAATTTGCTATTGTTACAATAGTAAAATTGAAGATAACTATGTTGAGTTTACCTCTGATCGTTAATTTGACGTGTAAAACTCATAACCATGGATAAGAAAACTAGTAATGCTTCTATACATTTTTATTTTTTGATTAATTTAGTTATTTTATTTTTTCCTGATTTGTGTAGTGTTACTATTCTTGGACGGTGCTTGAGGACTTCGGTTCGCCTCGTGTCAACCTCGATTAGTTCACTTCCTGATTATGACGTTTTGGTAGTTTTAGGAGGGGGTTGTTGTGTTCGTAAGAGTGCATCATCTTTCTCTTTGCTATCTCACCTAGATTTCGATTTATTTATAAAATGTGCGTGTTAGTTAGGGTATGTTGAGTCTTGGACGATGACTGTGGAACAACATGAAACCTGAATCTCGTGAAGGGTAGAGTGGCCTCTCTTGTTCTCCACGACGAAGCATCCTGAGCTAATTTGCCAAGGAAATAGTCGTATCTTGGGTTTACCGATTTTGACTCACTTATCGAACGTGACAGTGGTAGTTGTGTTATGTACTAGGCGGCTTGGTTTGAGACCACCGGGGTAGGGTAATTGAACCGCTCTCTCTCGACCTCAAATCTCGCGATTATTTATTGTTAGTCCGCAAGGATTTTTTTTTAATACTTATACTCTCGAGTAGAGTGGCGTTAGCCTTGATTTTTTTATGAAGTTGCACGATGACCGTTTCCGGGTTCTCTGCCCACTGTCCCTTCAGGTCATGGTAGGTTACGGTTTCCGTTCGTTTTTTACCTTAGATTCAAATTTTTTTACCGGATACTCATTTTGCTCTTCTGGTGGTGGTTTGCTTCACTAACCCCACCAGTTAAAGTTTTTTTGACTTTATTTAAGGTTTCGAGTCCTTGATTCTCGACTAGTGGCGTGTGCGGGTGGTAGCGCGTCATTAGCTTTTTTGGTGTTGCGAGGGATCTTTCCTGACCAACGTCAACACATTTTCCGTACTTCTTGGTACATTTTCTTGTTATTTTTTCAATATTGCTTATATTTTAATTAGCTGAACATTTTGTATTTTTTTTTAATTTTAATAATTTCATTTATTAGCTTAGTGTTTGGAATCTCCGCTTTGGTGATCTCCGAGTCCAAATTTTAGGAGGGGGTGTGTAACAACCTTTTTTGTGGTTGTACTAAAAAATACGTTAATTTAAGAATCGTTCATCTATTTGGCATAATATTAGAAAAGTTTTTAATTATTAATGTGTAGATTTGAAAACTGGCAATTTAATTGGCATTTCCTAGAACAAATCTTTTGGGTGTAATATTACATAAATAGTTTTAGTTCCTTTCTTAAAAATTGGATTTATATTATTGTATTCGCGCAAGCCTGAATATTAAATATACTTGAGTTATTCAGAAAGCTTTTGTAATTCAGTTAATGCTGACTGTTAACAGCAATAAGAATGATTTTACTTAATTTTTATATAGTGTGCCATCATATTTTGGTGGTAAGTTGTTTTTTCTCATTATATTTTAAAGCTAAAGCCTTTGTTTTTTTAGGCACCTTTTTACCACCTTTTTACCACCTTTTTACCACCTTTTTACCACCTTTTTGCCACCTTTTTACCACCTTTTTACCACCTTTTTACCACCTTTTACCACCTTTTAATTTTTAATTACTCACTTTTAAGTATGCATTTTTTAAGTACTTACTTTTAAGTACGCCTCTTTTTATTCATTTAACTTGTATACGTAATAATCTTTAATGGGAAGAATACAATAAGTTTATTGGATTGAAAATTTCTACAAATACATGGTTAATCGCGTTATTACAAGACTCGCAAGGACGTTGTGAAACGCTATCATACTAGTTGACAGTTCCGTATCCAAAATGAACACTGGAAGCTGTCGGTTAGAAAACCATTATACAGAGGTATTTATATAGTGGTGAATTTTTTAGTTTTTAAGCTTAGCTTTAAAAACCCTTTTTTTTTCTTCCTCTCCTTATTATCCATAAATTTGGTAAATAAACTTTATTGCATATTATTTTTTATTACTAGAAAACTAAAAAAAATGTTCGTTAAATAGGTTTTGTTATTCCTTGTCAAAGATAACATGGTGCCCGAGAATTCATTTAATTATATTTTATAATTTTTTTTACATTGCATTTTTTAGTAATTAGAGAAATGAAAATAACTAAGCAGGTGAGAAACAAGCCGCATTTCATGTAGGTTAATCAAGATCTAAATTAGAACTCTCTCTATCTTAATCTACCGATGAGTCAACGGCACATTCATTATTTTATCTACATTATTGTTATTACAATTTGGCGATAATTTAATTTAGTTAGGTCACACCTCTTCGCGGTATATATTGGAGATCTAGAGGAGACATTAAGGGGGCAACAAGAGGGAGGCCTGGTGGTGGGTAACGTAAAAGTGTGGACGCTGGCATACGCCGATGACATAGTGCTATTAGCAAGGGAGGAAAAAGGAATGAAGGGAATGTTAAAAATGTTGGACAGATATTTGAAAAGGAAAGATCTGGAAGTCAATGGGAGTAAAACTAAGGTAATGGTATGGAGAAAAGGGGGCAGAAAAGGGAAAAAGGAGGAATGGAAATGGAAGGATGAGGAGATACAGTAAGTAAAGGAATTCACTTACTTGGGATACACAATGAGACAAGACAACAAAGATGGGGAACATATAAAGGAGCGACTGAGAAAAGGGAATAAGCTAATGGGGCAAGTCTGGAGTGTAGGGGAAAGAGTGTTTGGAATGGACATAAGGAAAAGAAAATTATTGTTTGAAAAACTTATAAAAAGTGTGGTACTGTACGGGTTTAGCAAAAAGTAGCATTTAGAAACTCAGTAAACAGTAAAAATTGTGAAGCTTTGGAAAAGGGTTCAGGTAAAATGAGGTCAAACGATGATAATCTGCCTTCAAGTTAAAGAAGCTGCGTTAATTATATCTGCATTAATTTATATAATAAATGACAATTTTCTTTTATCATTTTCTGTAATAGATACCATACAATTTGAGAATATTACCTCACGCGTGCGGTAATCTAGAACCCTACGTTGCCCGAGAAACTACGATTTATATTAAATATCGCATACTTCTATAGATACAAATTTTAATCAATAGGCGATCAAAAATTATTCTATGGTACACGTGTACTAAATATCTATTTCTTTAATGCTTTTTCCTTAATGGAACGGTTAAATCTAATCATATTGTAATTAACCTGTATACGTAATATAATAGTGCCTTGTTGCGGATAATATATAAATGCAGTTTATATGCACTTTATATATAGATACCTAACAAAGATTGATAACATGTATAATTCATAATTAAAACAAAACTTCGTCGCTAATTTGAAAACCATTAATGAAACTGATTATAATATAAAAACGCGTGATTTAATAAGCGCAAATGAACTGAAAATGCTTTTAACACTGACTTCTCTTGAAAGCCGTAATGCAAGTAATTCCATTAATGAGACTTTTAAATGTAGATATCAAAATGTGACAGTGTTTAATAAGATTTGTCTGAAAAAGCATTCCTCAATACCTTTATTTACATGTTAATTACAGTTCATTGAATTAAAAAGATTTTAACTTGCAATCTCATATTCTCGTGATACTACATAATTGCAGTTTGAAATATGTGAGAAAGATGACACATTATAAAGTATGATTATTGTAAAAACTTAATCAAAATCTTTATTCCTTTGGTGCTTTAGATTTTAGAAACTTTTGTAATAGAACTTTAAGCTATGAAGTTTGAAGTTGTAAACAAAAATCATTTACAAGTATGCAGTGGTGGAGTAAAAAGTGTGTATAGGTAGCAGACATGTGTAGTTATTAAGAAACGAACTACAATGAAAATATAAGGTCAAATTTATAAATTTTGCCTTTGCTAAATTTTTAGTCAGGTCGATAAGCTTATTTCTTTACCAACATAGCTTTAGGTTGCATTGTAATAAAAAAATGTATAACATATATTATTCGCAATCATATTGCAATCGGTCCATTTCATAACATGACAACAGCTGGGAACTAGATTATTACTGCAACTAGTCGAGATTTTTTTTTTTATTATTGTGGACCTGAACAGGCTAAATTAGGCCTATCGTGGTAAAGCACTCAGGAACACTTAGGAGGATGGATAGAGGGATAATGAATTGCCAATAGATGCCTATGAACAGCTATCTTAAATTTTCTCATATCATAAGTGAGAGGAAAACAGGAACTAGGGAGATCATTCCAGAGTTTAGGAGTCGTGCAGAAAAATGTGGATTGCGCCTGTTTGGTACGATAAGTGGAAATTTGTACTGCATACTGATGATGTGAATGAGCGAACCGAGTGTTTCCCGCAAAGATAGCCCGAGATGGTATCAAAGAATATAATTCAGCAGCACAATAGCCGTTGTAATAACGATAATACAAAGAAAGAACTGAAACCACCCTTCTATGCTCAAGGGACTGTATGTGAGAAGTTATGGACGGGTCATTTATAAGCCTAATCGCTCTCTTTTGAATACGATCAACGATATCGAGAGCGTATTGGGAAGCACTTACCCAAAGGTGAGAATTATATTCCAGATGAGGCCGAATTTGGGCCTTATACAGCAGAAGGAGTTGTCGAGAGGTAAAGTACTGCTTAGATCTGTACAAAAATCCTATTTTACGAGCAGCTGTTTTGGTAGCTGACAGAAGATGGTCAACCCATGAGAGATTACAGTCATACCCAACAGAGTAATAGAGTCTGAAAACTTAAGAACTGAGCCATTCATACTTACAACAGGAAATGATCTATCTTTTTTGGAGGACATAAGGCAACACTGAGTTTTGTTAGCATTAAATTTAACTAGATTATTGCTTCCCCATTCGAGAATACGTTGAATGTCTTTGTTGTTTGAATTTGCCATTTCAGCTTTAATTTCTTGATTTGACATAGAAGTTGCGAAAGATAAACTACGACGATGTACAACCCATAAGGTAACATGAAGTAACAGTACTGAGAGTAGATCACATTAAAATACTAGGAGTAGTTATACAAAATAACCTATCGTGGTCTAATCAAGCAGCATTAATGTGTAATCATGTGCATAACAGAATTTATACTTTAAAAAGGATGTTTAATTACCTCCCAACAGGCATTAAAATGATTATGGTAAATTCACTTGTGCTCCCAATTTTTACATACGCAATTGCAGCGATGTCAAATATAAGTAATACGCAACTTTTAAAGTTACAAAGAGCACAATATTTGTGCATAAAATAGATTTTAAATCTTAGAAGATATGACAGAATATACGATAAATTCGCAACCTTGGGGATATTAAAAATGTGTGACATCCAAAAATATAGAACTTTGACATTGATTTTTACAGCAATTAAAAATAAATCACCAAGTATATTTACGAATATGTAAAGTTTTTTTGAAGATACCAGGAGACAATCCAATAAAACGCTAGTGTTGCCCAAGTATTCTACTGAAGCAGTTGGAAAATGGTTTCATGTTAAAGCAATAAAGTGGTATAATGAGCTTGACGAAAACCTTAAAAGTGAATCATCTGTTGTAACTTTCAAAAATAGACTTAAAGACCATTTAATAGAGAAATATGAGTCTTAATTTAAACTTGAATTTTTGAGAAAAATAACAATTATTCTTTGTCTATTTTACTAGATCTAATCCTATTCTTTGTACATGTATATATTCATTTTTTTTTCTTTGTATTATTTGAACAGTATCTTATGATGTTGTTGCTTGAGCAATCTATTGTTACCTTTTTTTAGACTAATCTGACTTATTTTAACATCTAGAATTAGGAATTGTGTAATGATTTTGGTTGTTTATTATGTTGTATTTCTCGTGAGGATGTAAGAACGGTCTATGAAGACCTAATTTCGACGAGATTGCTAAATAAATAAATCAATCTATCTATCTATCTCTCTCTCCCTCTACCTCTCTTTCTATCTCTCTCTCTCTCTCAGTTCAGTTCCAACAGTGAATGTGTTATCACATATTCTTATAAGACAATTTGTGTTAAGTGTGTTCATGTGTTTCATTCAAAATGTTCCGATCTGGTAAAAGAAGACTACCTATATTTACTTGCTAATAATAAAGAATGGGTGTGTGCAAGCTGTCAGGGGTCGCGCAGGCAATTTTTTTGAGAAGTGCCCCATTAACACAGGGTTTCTTTAATATCGGAAATTTTATTCATTTTTACGCGTCTATGGGGAGACATGAAAATTAGAAAATAAAAAATATAAGCTTGGGTTGGTTCCTCAATATAAATTTTTAGTGAAACGTCTAGATTTTTCCTACAAACAACTTTTATTGAGCAAAGCAGCGTTAAAAAGTAAATTAACAAAATATTAAAGCCTTATATTTCAGTCTATTGCGTGTTACATGTTCTTACGCATGAAGGTCTTGAAACTGTAGTTGTCCACGTCTTTACAAGTTAGTTTCTTATATATTTGATCATTTCCTACTATTCCAATGTCTTCTATAGCCAGATGAACATATGCGTTAGGTATTTTATTGCTCTTCCTGAGGAAGGTACAATGAAATTTGATGTGCCATCACTTTCACAACTTTTAATTTGATTTAATTTAAAATTTCCTGTTTCGGTTTTCAACTTGACATAAACAAGCCCATCACGTAAAAATTCTTGAATGAGGGAGGAGGGTAACATCAAAATTTGTTGATTCCAAGTCGGAAAATGTTTCTACGGCTATCACTTTCCATAGTTGAAACTTCCATGTCTTTACAGCTGTTAGATGACGACTCATCACATGTTTCTTTGTTTTTAGCCGTTTTCGATATTTGAACTTTCTTCTTTTCTAAAGTGTTCGATTTTTGCGGATTTCTACGATATGACGTCTACGGGATGTTCACTGGCGCTAAGTCTGTCACTGAAATACCCTTTCCCGCTTTTACAATCAGTTTACGTTTCTTACCAAAGGTTTGATTAGGTGATTTAAAGCGACCCTTTTCAAACGTATCTTGGAAAGATTGGGCCATAATATCCGTTTCTTAAGTTTTTCCCATTTCTGTTTTACACAGTCTATCCAAAATATTGTTTCTATTGATAGGCATCATACCTGTTGCAACAAACCCGGATTTAATGTTATTTTCATTTTTTAGTTCAAGTTTTTCCAGAACTTTGTATAAGAGTCTAGGAAACACATATTTTCTAACAACTCATTTATTACTCCTTTTCCAGTCTCTAAGAATTTGATACCAGGAATTTTGGATGGGTCGCAAAACGACTACATCTAAACGTTGTGACGTATGTGCTATTAGGGGCAAGGACCATTTTTGTACTACCCCCATGGACAAATGGTTAGCTAAATTGTCACCTATTAAAACTTTCTGACCCTCTGGTAAATCCCTAAAATCGGGAATTATAATCTTTATGAACCAGTCCTCTACGATTTAATTTAGCACCTGCAGGTGCTCCTTCGGTCTATGTGGACCATACATTTTCCAACTTGTGAATTATGTACACAAACAATAAAAATCCTGCAAACATCACAGATGTCGCAGCTCTGGAGGTGTCCATTAATTTTCCGCTTTTTTTGCAGTACTTATGAACAATTATTTTGATCGTCTGTAAAATTTGTTTCATCGTTATTCACAACTGTCTCAGGAGGTACATGTTTCAAGGCGCCGGAGAGGTCATCAAAATATTTGTTAATGGTGTCATGATTAATCTGAGCTTGACTTTCCTTTATCGATTGTGATAAGCGTTTAGAAAGTTTTTCTTTGCGTCTGTTCAAAAACTTTTCAATAGATGTTTCACTTGCTCTATTATTTTGGAACTGTGTTACAACTTTACCACATTGGTTTAAGTAGTTTTCTACTAAATCTTTAATATCATTTGTATCACAAGGAAATCCCCAATGTGCGGCGATGCATATATCTTTGACAAGGTCTTTCTCTCTTCACCCGATAGTGCTGTTTGGCTTCCTGCGTGCTTCATATTCAGTCCATTAATTTTCCGAAACAAAATTGCATAACTAACTGAAACGTTTCATAGCTTTAGTCTCGATATTTTCAACTTCCGACCGTCCCTGTGTATGCTCGGACCTGAAAAAGTACAAAAAAGTAAATTGGCACACCACTGACTAAGAAACCACAAATCTTCAAATTTGGAAGTTAGGTTATAATTAGGATATAAATAACTACTTAAAGAAAATACACACAGTACCTAACAACCATAAGTACATATATGTTCTAAAAATTGCATATTTTTACCTTAAATTTCGTATAAACTTTGAAATTAACATATGAAAATGTAAACTTTCACCATTATCACTCATAATAAAATACTTATCTTTTTTGGGGTTTTTAATGGTGTATTTTTAAATTATACAATCTAAACGTTTCGATAACACTTACAGTTATCTTCGTCAGTAGTAATATTTGTTAAAAATTGCTAAAGATGTTGTAAACAATTTCGTCAAAGTTGAAAAATTAAAACATCAGCCTGCTATTAATATAACAGTTTGAGCAACGTATATAATGTAAAATTAATAATTGTGCTTTACGTTTCCTTAATTTTTCAAATTGTCTGATAGAACGATAAGTTTCCTCCCCATAAAGGACTGAAATATGAAAATGTAAACTTTCACCATTATCACTCATAATAAAATACTTATCTTTTTTGGGGTTTTTAATGGTGAATTTTTAAATTATACAATCTAAACGTTTCGATAACACTTACAGTTATCTTCGTCAGTAGTAATATTTGTTAAAAATTGTTAAAGATGTTGTAAACAATTTTGTCAAAGTTGAAAAATTATCGTTCTATCAGACAATTTGAAAAATTAAGGAAACCTAAAGCACAATTATTAATTTTATAGTTGGCTTTATACGTTTCTCAAACTATTATATTAATAGCAGGCTGATGTTTTAATTTTTCAACTTTGACAATATTGTTTACAACATTTTTAGCAATTTTTAACAAATATTACTACTGACGAAGATAACTGTAAGTGTTATCGAAACGTTTAGATTGTATAATTTAAAAATGCACCATTAAAAACCTCAAATAAGTATTTTATTTTGAAATTAACAAACGATTTTGAAACACCTGTAATGTCATTACAAGTTCTCCAAACACCACGTTGAGACTGAACTCCCAATTACAGATGCCTAGAAAGCGACGTTTGGCCGTTGTGGGGGATTTTCAGTGGCAACCAAATTTTTTTCAAGTCGCCCCGTATTTTCAAGTCACCCCGTTTCACGGTATTTAATTCGTATTTGTGAGGTGAAAATGGTACATGACAATCACAGATGAACAGCCAAACTGAAATTTGGGTGATTAAGCACATGTGAAACTAATTCAGAAAATGCACTTATAAACTCTTATAAAAGGTAATACATAAGTTATATATTAAAAAGCATCGCTTCGCTTTAAATGGGAGAGTGGAGGTATTTCGTGTTACAGATAAAAGCCTAATAAATTATAGAGCGACTAATTATAATTACTTCAATCAATTGTTCATGAAAGTGAGTTTAAATCTGACAAAAGCACAAATACTCTTCTGTCAGTGTATCATTTAATTGATGATTTTCAGATAATTTATTATTGTGTATTGTTTTGGAAATGGTAAAAACGCGAAATGTACACATTGAAACATTATATATGAATTTTATGCGTAATATATTATTTTGTTTTAACTTTTATCTATTTTTCGAACATTACAGGCATACTGTTACATTATTGGATAATTAGATTTTGTTTTCAAGGTTTTGTAATTTAAATTAATGTAATTATAAAAAAATAATGCAGTCTAAATACAATTCAATCAATAACTTGCATTGCTCACATTAAGAAATACGAGACTTACCTTTTATGCAGCGAGATTTTGCTAAATGACAGAACACATTTGTTGCTTTTCGAAGTATTCTCCATAATTCCGTCTGCAGTTTGGATAGCCAACAGGCTTGGTGTAACTTTCAAATGCTTTTTCTTGTCCCTGAAAGTACTTTCCAAATTCTTGGGAACTCTAAAATGTCATTGAGGCTTAGGTCAGGAGACAAGCTCTGTCTCAAAAAATGTGCGACTGTAGGTGTGCGAGCGTCATGATGGAGCAAGATTCGGGGATTTCATTAGATTTTTCACATTTGCGTGTTTTTCTCTTTTTATGGTATAAAACTTGTATTGTGTTATACATGTTGACAGAGAATAATTAAAAAACCTGGTTGCTGTTGTTGTGTTTTCTCTCAATCAGTTTGTTGATTATGTTTAGAAAGTGAATGTTTATTGTGAAAGTGTGACAGTAGTTTTTAGTGAAATGGGAAGATTGAGGAAATCAAAGATATCTTTATCGATACGCAATACAAAAAACAGATCATGTGCGCAGGCCACACTCGAAGTATAGGTGTAAAGAGGTAGACTCAGACCTAGGTCTAAGTTTAAATAATTCCAATGTGAGTCCCTGTAAGTCAGATGTCGATGATGCTCATGCTACTGAACCTCCAATAAGGAATACAAGGTTCGCGCTCTAGAAAAGTTACGATTGATAAGAATACCATTACGTACATGTTAGTTGATAAAACTCAACTGACCAATTTTGTTGTATTGTTTCCATGCCCTGAGTGTCTTAACTAAAGGTATGGAGTTGAATCAACCTACATCACTAGGATACGCCAACTCTTTACGATTTATTTGTTCTGACTGTAATTTCTCTACCTCACTTGAGACCTCAACACGATTACCAAACCACGATAGTTCACGACACCCTTTGGACACAAACCGCAGGATGGTTTACACATTTTCCGCTATGGGCAAAGGCAATAGAGAGGTACATTTAGGGTGCATTTGAATATGAATAAAATGCATACAGTATCATACAATCGCCGCAGGAAATCTCTATGTTCTTCAATAGCCACTAATGTTCAGAAGGTTTTCAGGGTTTCAAAGAAGCTCGTGTTGAAGCAAGAAAAGCATATAGGCAACTATGTGATGATGTTGATGATAACAAACCCTTAGACATAAGTACTAGTTATGATAACAGCTGGTACAAAAGAGGTTTTACCTCAAAGTATGGTGTGTGTTGTATTGAAGTAACAACGGGATTAGTTATCGACCACCAAGTTTTGTCAAAATATTGCCGATCATGACAAACTATGAAACAAAAGCTAAAGCACCTGAAGATTGGTGTGAATCACACAAAGAAGCATGCAATTGCCTAAAATATTTAGTCACATCAACTCACTTAAATTGTATGGAGGAAGTGGAATGTATAAACCATGTCTCCAAACGGCTTGGAACTGCACTAAGAAAGACTGCGAAAGATAGTTCGAAGACAGGCAATCCGTTAGGCGGCAAAAAGTTTGATAGCCTAAAGGAAAGCACTATCAACAAACTTACTGCTTATTACCGTAACGCTATTCAAAATAATATTGGAAGTGTGGAAAATATGAAAATGACCATTTTCGCCAGTCAACTGACACCAACCCGATGCAAGACAAATGGCCAAAGGCAGAAACTTCCTGGTACTTTTATCAAAGGGTTTTGGCAAAGGAAGTAGTCCCTGAACATCATGTGGAAGCTATAAAAACCCCTCTTAGGAAAGATGTAGTTCAACTGATTCAAAATATACATAGGCTGGCTTTTGATACTTTGATGGCAAGATGTGTAGGTGGCAAAACTCAAGAGCCAATGAGGCGCTACATGGGTTACTAAGGACGAAATGCCAACTTCTGTTAGCAAAAGTACTCTTGAAATGAGAAACAGTAAAGGGATTTGTAACTGTAACACGGGTTATTTGAAATCATTGATGAAATCCGTAAAACAATAGGACTTCATACTAGCCCTGGAGCCAACGCCACAAAGATTGCGAAGCGATTCGACACGCATCGGTTGAGTGTTTCCAGAAAGAGGATATAAAAAAAGATATCAAGATTATAAGAGAAAGAAAAGGATTGCTATGATACAAGCTGAGGAGAGAACACTTTCGGTAATACTTGGACCTACTTATTGTGTAAAAAAGCTATACATAGATTTTTCTTGATTGATTACAAAAACTGGAACTCTGAATACGAACGACATACTACTCTCCGAAAACAGTTGAGACATGCAACTTTTTTGTCACAATTCCCTTTTAAAGTTTTATGGAACTATGAGTATGATGAAGACTATCGCATTGTGTTGAAAGAAATAATATAACCTAAAAAATATTTTGTCAAATCACTCGTTTAATACTGTATCATCGTTTATAATCCTCTTCTTCTTCGTATTACCTCATACTTCCTTCAGGTAACTTATGTTTTGATGACATGGATGGGGAATTACAATAAGTCTGAAAGAGATAAAGTACGTCATAGTTCATTGACCCTTTTCTAGATCAAATTTCATTGCTTCTTAAAAGTGGGTCAAAGTCCATTGACTTTTTTCTAGGTCAACGCGAGTGGGGACGGGCCAAGGTCCATTGACTTTTTACTGGGTCAAAACTTATTAACCCTTCAAAGGTAGGTCAAAGTTCATTGCCTATTATTTCTTGGAATTCTAAAAAAAACAAGTTTTTGAAAATCTCAAAGGTCAAAATTAAGAGACATGATTCCTAGAAATCTAAAATAGGAAGAAAAACAAGAAAATTAGCTTCGAAAGAGTTAGTTTAAATGAACATTATAACGGTTCACGATTTTGGCTCTGACAATAAGTATATAGAAATTTCCTTAATGAGTCTTGTTAGTTTTATGAAGATCGTTTTCGCATCCTGGAATAATTATTGCATTAAGGTGGCGTTTCAATCAAAAGAATTTAACTCGGAAATTGAGTTGTGACAGAATCGTATGTGTCTCACAATTTTGGAGGAAACGGAAATTTAGTGAATGGCTTTTGGAGAATTTCAATTCAATTAAACGAACTTTATGTGTATGAATTTTGAGAAAATGCATAAAAGTGCTTTGTTTTTGTAAACTTAGTGGTCAAAACGTAATATTTTTAAACTTATACTGACTTCATGATGAAAATGATTAGGTGAGAGTTTTCGTAAAAAATTGGGTACTTTTCTCCAGTAGAGTACCGCAAGTATAGACAATAATATAAACTATTTTGATTTTCTATTTGAAATATTGCTATTAAACGTGAAGATCTCTGTCAAAACGAGTTTCAAGCTTACAATATTTGAGCTTTAAGAACTTCAAGTTTCAACTCGTCTGCATTCGTTTAGGAATATTTATTCCATTACAGACGTTCAAAAGTGATATAAATGTTTCATTTATTTGGTAACAATCTTATGTTTAGTATTATTTGTGCTGATACATAGCGTATGGTTATGCCATATGAAAACAAAAACTATCACGACTAACGTTTATAACTAAATATTTCTTATCTTTTTGGTACATACTTATGTTAAAAAAATGTAAAAGTTTCAGTAGTAACTGCAACTTCATTAAAAATAGAGAAGTGTTAATAATTACTTAAAATATTCATGTCAACAAAATTTATATGAAAACGCAAAACATCAAGAATGCTGCAATAATGCAAGTAGAACACAGGCCTCCACTTTTTACGTCACAAGCCCCGCCCACTGGGGCACCTTCCCCTCTACTTTTTTACTCGTCCACGTAGGAGGCGTATTTTTGTTGACCTTTTTTTTCACGGCTTTCTTTTCGGAGACCATTTTTAGCCCCTTGATGGAATTTTCACCCTAATTTGGTTGTATTAAGAGCCTCTTTGGCAGTTCAGCCCCTGGAAGGTAGGCAAATGCGTGCGCATGAAATGTTCTGAAAGGAGGTCCTAAAGACTGTCCTTTCACCTGATTAGTTTCTGATTGGTTCTTAGCCCTGCCCAGCTTCTGAGCTCTGATTGGAGGCTTAAGGCTCTGCAATGATTACGGTGGGAAATTTGAAATCAGTGGGATCTAGTGCTAACTTGTAAGATAGCTATAAGAACTTGTGTTAGGTGTGCGCACTCTTGTCGTAGCCCCCTTGTTGCGAAACTTGAATTTGCTTGTAGGGCCATCTAGTGGTGTATTGACTAATGAATATTTTTTCTGTAATAAAGGTAGCGACACTTAGCGGTAGGACTAATTAGGGTTTGTTTGTGGCGCAATCTAGTGGTGTATAGACTAGTGAACATTTTCTGCCATAGAAGTTGATCATGCACCTCTCCTTCTCGTCTCTTTCTCAAACAAACAAATCAATCCATCAGATCAATCAACTAAATCAATCTCAGTAAAACCAGATCATACCTTACAGTTTACGAAAACTAACTTACAGTTCAAAAATACTGATTTGGTTTAATTAATTACAGCTTGCTCGCAGTCACTGTTCAAAATACCAAATTGCTATAACGGAAATAAAAGACAATAGGTTTTAACGGTTTATTATTACATGCAAATCAATAACTACGAAGTGTAAACCCAACAAATACGTACCATATAATGCTATTAATTAATTTATTAGAAAATAGCGTAACACGCACACCTTTATCTAATTAACTAAACAAATGAGTAGAGATCGAGTAGAATAAGAGCTGATGCAGAGTTGATTGGTTTACGACAGCCTTCTCCTATAATAACACATTAAAATCTTTATTGGCATTTTTGTGAACAATATCAAGTAAAATATATATTAAAAATAATACTCATACCTTCAAATGTGTTTTTCTTTCGACTGTTCTAATAATAACTGTGTTGGAGAACTAAATTAAACATTGAAATATTTTATACTGTTTACTAAACCCGTTTTGTGTTTTTACTTATGAGCAGTTAATATAAAATTGACCATTGGTTTCTCCCATCATCATTAAGTAATTTTTAGAATGTAAATATACAAACCTAATTATCTCTATCACCTTACTGCAACTCGTATTTACCTTTCCCTTCCGCAGACTACTTAGAGCCTTATATTAATTTATATAAAACGATGTTTTGTTATTTACAACATAAATTTAAAAGATTTCACCTATATGATAAAACTGTTTTCATGGAATAAACAGTTATACAATTTCATTTTATATGAATTGGAAAGTAGCAATCAGCCGTCAACATCGTGTTAATTAATGTGCTTACAAATATTTAAAAAATTTGCTGCTGCAAAAAACATTAAGGTCTAAATATTAGGTGAAATTATAATCATTTTCTACCCTAGCAGATTCTCTATCTAAGCGGTCAACACCTTTACATTCGAAAATTATACCTGATTTATTTGTATGTTCAATTCTCTCTCTTTTTATTTACAACATAAATTTAAAAGCATTCACCACAGCAACAACACGTCAGGCACACAACACACGTACACACACACTACAGCACATGCACAAGCACACACACGCACACACACGACACACAGCACACAACACAAAAATGCACACGCACACCACACACACATAAGCACATCACACGACACGCACAAACACACACACGCACACGCACACGCATCCACAACGCACACGCACACCACACGCACACGCACATCATACCAACGATACGCACGCACACCACCACTCCTCCTCTCTCACACACACACACACACACACACACACACACACACACACACAAACACATACACACACACACACACACAAATCACTTTTAAATAAATAAATCAATAACAATTAAGTAAGCAGGTAATTAGGCATTATAAATTAGATACATCAAAAACTATTATTGTTAATGTACGGTGCATGTGCCATCTTTTAGTAAATATTTAAAAGACAACAACAACAAACAGGATTATCTTGCTGTTAAAAGATAAGCACGATGAAACAGAGTAGAATATGCCTGTGATTGCAGATTTTTTTTTCACCGAAAATTTTTCTGAAATAGAAGTTGATCATGCACGTCTCTATCGTGCTACGGAACTCTTAATTAAAACAACTAAACGACTAAAATGCTTTATTTATCAGAGTAGAATGGTTGAAAAATAAGCATTATACAGTAATTTGATTATCCTTTATAATTAAACAAGTATTAAACTTATTTACAAAATCAAACAAGACTAGATTAATAAATGGATGGTTTTTAGGATATATCGCCAGCTTGAGCGGCAGCATAGATGGTTCGTCGAGGGGACGTCGCACTGGCGGCACCGTCTAATATTGTACGTGTATTCATTTCAAAATTACTTTATTCATTATTACATATACATATTTAAAACATATAAAAGCGTCTTTACATGGCACTTTTGCTGAATATTTATGTTCTAGACATAATATTTGCTAAATACATATCAAAATTAGTAATATATTACCACTTCATTTTCACCTTTCATACGAAGGCTGTTTCGGCGATCCCGCTCCAACCCTCCCCGAACATAACCAAGATTGTAAGACAGATGTAGGGCGTCGCAACTTGTTCTCGGGTCTTCGCCTATTGTGATCTGAACTTGTTCGGGGGCCGTCGTGTATTGTCGTGGTACTCTTGGCGGAACATTTGAATTTGTATTACAATGCGGAGCCTAATGCTAACCTGTAAGACAGGTGTAGTGCTGCGCAACTTGGTCTCGGGGCTTCACCCCTTGTCGAGGCTTCATTGGCGGAAAATTTGAATTTGTATTTATGTCTCTGCAGGTTATCGCTGGAAACATGAATTTGTATTGTAATAAGGGGTATAATGCTAACTTGTAATACAGATGTAGGGCTTAGCAATTTACTCTCAGGCCCACGCTCCTCGACCAAAAACTTGAATTTGTTTGTGGTGCCTTCTATGAGGGGAAATTTGAACCTGTATTATAATCAGAGGGCCTAATGCTAACTTATAAGACAGATATAGGGCTTCGAAACTTGTTTTCGGGTCTGAGTTCCTGGTTCCTTGGCGGAAATTTGAATTTGTATTTAAGTGTTTACATTCTGACCACTTATTGTTAGAAGGTTGAACTCGCATTCTAATAAGAGGCCTATTGCTAACCTATAAGACAGACATAGGGCTTCGCAACTTGCTTTCGGACCTTCACACCTCGGCCTTGGCTCCCATGTCTGGCTGGAAATAGTATTTTAATAAGGGGCCCTAATGCTAACTTATAGGACAAGTATAGGAACTTGTGTTAGGTCTGCTCCCTCCTGTCGTGGCCCCTTGCTGCGAAATTTGAATTTGTGTAGCCATCCAGTTGTGTATGGACTAATGAATATTTTCTGTAATAAAGGTGGCACCACCTAGCGTTATATTTCTAGAGCTAATTAGGGTTTCGTTTGAGGCACCATCTAGTGGTATATTTTAAACTAGCGAATGTTTTCTGTAATAGAGACGGCGACGTCTAACGGTATATTTCTAAGACTAATTCGGGTTGTTTGTGGTGCCATCTGGTGGTGTAAAGACTAACTCTTTCTCAAACATACAAATCAAATCAAATTAATCAAGTCAATTAAGCAGATCAAACCCAAACAAATTACGTTCGATCAAATCAAACAGTTACATCAACCTCAATCAATCAATCAATCAACCAAATCAATCTCAATCTATCAAATCATGACTTACAGCCTGCGAAAACTAGCTTACAGCTCAAAAATACTGATTGGACTAACTTACACTTTGCTAAAACCAACCAACCACAATTGAAAAATACCAAATTGATTTAACTTAGGTAATCATACAAAATCAGCTCTCAATTAAAAAAATAGCAGTGTGATTTAACTTCCAGAGTGCAAAAGAAAGCCAATCTCACACTTACTATAGTTGCCCATCTAACCTCCCTTTCGCATTAACTGCAGCATTGTTAGAGCATATTCAAACACCGTTAGGAAAAACAAGTTTATTAATAAAAATTGAAGGGAAGCTTAGCGTTTGAAAATATATTATTATTATAAACAACAATAAATCATGTATTTAATCACATTCTTTATCGGTCTTCTTCTTCTTGAACCGCGATTCGTCGCTATCATCATCATGGTTTTGAGACTCGTCCTTCTCCTCTACCTCACCGCTCTTCTTCCTCTTCCGAGAATCATCACCATCACCTTGAATGTGAGACACATTCAGCTCATCCACGTTATCATTTCCATCATCATCTTGAACGAGAGAATACATTATAATTATGCTGACTCGATGACGGCTACACTTTAAAGAACGAAACGCGCGAGAAACGAGAATGCTGCTGGCGCACCAGCATGTAGGTTTTGAAATTAGAAACTAATAATGATCTATGCAATTTTTTGACACAACGCGTAATTTGGCGGGAGAAAATTTCCTAGGGGGAATTTAAGTGTTCGTCAAATTTTTTCAGTACCTGGATAACGATTAACTTTACAAGAAAATGTTTAAACATTAACTTTACTTTATAAAGTTTTTTAATATGAAACCAAATAAGTCTTGAAAATTAATTAAAAAAGTTTTAACACTGTATTATTGATATTTTTATATAAGCAAACAAAAGTTTGTAATACTTTTGCACTAATTGTAAATCTCAATGTTTCCCAACGTAGTAATCGTCGGTAAAAGTAAGGATGTTCAGCATGTATATCTATTAGGGTAAGTAAGGAGTTAGAACGAATAATCCCAACTCAGTGTGTAGTGTATAATTAACGTAATCTATTAGAACTGAATGCTGGTAGCACGAGTGCTTCTACCTTCACATTTACTAGAAATTACGATTTAATAAAATTTACAACAATGCAACTATATCCAAGCCACTACAAATTTGTTAATATAACTACAGCTTCAACAAGAATATGTACCTAATGGTATTTACGGTTACCAAACCTAAATTATAAACGCAGAATAGGTACAAGTGTAGCTAAATAAATTACATATATTTTCCAGTAATATTTTAGTTATACGAAAAAGTAATATGCAACACAATACAGTTCTACGAGAGTTCTTATTTGCACTAAACGATCTACCAATATACCGAATGTTCAACCGGATGTGGTGCGATCGTATTGATATGCTAACTTCGTCTTAATCACTTGATGAACAACAGATAGAAGTTTAAGCTTCCACTAACCTGTTATCGTTTACATAGACCTCGGTAAAAATAATCAAAACCGGAAGTATATAAAAAATCAGCAGTTACAGGATGTAGCTGCAGATCAATTAACACTATTAAGTAAGCGCTTTTAGACCGTAACCATATGAGCTCAATTAAAATTTGCAAAATTTGTTTGTAGAAGAGATCGCATAACCATTATTAAAAAATAGTGTCATACGTGATATTAGAGAATATTTAAAAAAATTATTTCCGAGCTAAGCTCGTTGAAAGAAGAATGTACAGATATCTTTTATGCAATTGATAGTGCTTAAAGTTGGATTCTGTTTAACTTATATTAAATAAAAACTTACGATAGGTACATATTTTAGTCCATTGACAATGTAGTTTTTACCAGAGTACTTGTCAAAATTAAATTCAGGGTTCTGCTACCTGCACCGTTAGATGGGGATTAGTGTAGTGAATTAATATTCTAATATTCTCTATATAAAGATTTGGACCGGTAACAACATTTTAATTCTTTCCTTGTCTGTCTTTGTTGTGTTCTATTCTTTTTTTTTTTTTTCTAAAAATACCGTCTTAATCTCCATTCCCTTTTATTGTCGGTCTCATCCGAAATATCATTATATCTATCCACTATTTTCCTGATTTGTCCACATTTTTAAACTAAACTTGCATTTTTATTATGATTTAACGTTCTCATTACTCATTGTCTACTCATTACTAAATTTCAGTCGTTTTCATTCCTGAATAGTTTTATTTCTTATTATAACTATTTCTGGCACAATTTCACCCTTCACTTAAACCACTTTAATAATTCATCTTTCACAAATATTATTGATTCACAATATTATTTATTTAGTTTACTCACGACAAAGTACGGTATACATTCTGGTAAAAATACTATTTGTTGTCTCGTGCTCGAAATACGTCTAACCTATCCGTCATATTTCAAAGTATCTCAGTTATGGGCATATGGTAATCAGAAGCGGTACAAAATTTTATTTTAAAAACCAAAGTAAAACATAATAAAGTATAACCCTTCTTTAATTTATCACATTATTAACATCTTATTTCAGTTTATTACAGCGGGATTCAAATGTGTACGTGACCTAACCCAATTTAATAAAAAAAATTGAAGAAGACGTAACGCGTTTAGATATATTCCAGAATTTGTAGGCATATTTAATAAGGGGATATTTTATGATCCCATAAAATATCTCAGGATATCAAATTGTAATGAAAAGTAACCCGAACAAGCGCAAAGAAAATTGTAGATCAGATATAATTTTAATCATGTAGAAAAATAAACATTTACAGAAATACAGATACAACGAAAGTATACCATTTATAATAAACAAATACTATTGTTTATTTATAAGTTATTAGCTAACAGTGTTGTAAACTGAGGTAAAAGCTTTTATATCATTTTGGAATATTACATTTTATCACTAAGTTACTAGGATATATTTACACGTTGTAAACTTTATATTATGTTATTGGTTTTTTTTTTACTGCAAAGTTTAAAACGAATTTCATGTAAATGCGTAAATATTCCTGTTAAAGGATTTCTTTTAGTTTTCCTTAGATTAAAATTTATTTTATGGTTTATGGTTTTTTTATGTACGTTTTTATTTCTTGAGCATGTGTAACATACGGTGTTGCAGTCAATTTACAATGATGGAATTACGATATTGTAAATAGCTGGTAATTGATTGGGAATGTAAATCAAATATTTTTAATTGTAAAGCTAACTATGAAAGTAAGCTGTTTATTTAGGTTGAAATTGGTTATTTAAGTAAATACGTTTCGTATTATTTGATAACCATATATTCATTGTTTTCTTTGTCTTGAGCTTCAGTTATGTGTTAGTAAAACCCTTGGCAGATATTTGGATATATTCCTGCACCCTTATTGTATCAGTTACTGCTTAATTACCACTGGTCTATGACACATAAATCGAGTTGCACCCGAAATGAAGCAGTTGATTGACGTTGGATAATAATTGGTATCGACCTAATAAAAAAATAAGTTCTGTATTATAAGTGTTTTGTAACTGTGGTTTCCTATTAGTTGAGTATATCGGCCTATTTCCACAGTTTATGCTTTTTGAGCGCGACGTTTCGGAAGCGGACTCTGCTTCCGTCATTAGGCTTAGTCCTGAGAAGGACTGTTTTCGCACTTGAGTCGAATTCATATGTTACATATAATTTTTCCCAAGCACTTGACTATTCTCAGATTCGAACTTGGTACCTTTCACCTACTAGTCTTTACCGCTGAGCCACTGAGTAATCCAATATATATATATATATATATATATATATATATATATATATATATATTAAACTTTTTCGTGGTTGCGCAGAAGTTTATTGCGCATGTTGCGCCGTAACTTCTTGCGCAGGTGTATTGCGCTTAAGCTCTTCGCGCATTATTGGAATCCATATGGGTTTCATTTCTACACTAGCTTGGCTTATTGGATTTTCTGCTAGTGCGATGTATGTGGCTTCTTTGAGTTTCCGACGAGTTGTGTTCTCGTCCTTTGCCACTATCTGTATGTTATCCAATTTGATGCGGTGGTCTTCTTTCCAGGCATGTTCGGCGATTCTTGATCTTTCTGTTTCGCCCTTACGGACGTTGTTCTTGTGTTCCTGAGTTCTCACTTTGAATGGTCTACTGCTATCTCCTATGTATGCTCTGCCGCATTCGCATGGTAGGTTGTATACACAATTCTTGGAATTCTGATGTTCATTGTATGGTTTGGTTTTGGTTAGTATTCCCCTGAGCGTTCTGGTCGATTTGAAGGCAGTGCGTATCTTGTATTTGCTGCCTATTCTTCGTATTTTCTCTGAGGTACCTTGTATATATGGTATTATCGCTGTATATCTAGGTTCTTCTTTTTCGGTTACCCTTTCCCTGTTTAGGTTAGGTGTTAGATCGGGGTAGCCATTTTCTTTGAGTGTTCTAGCGATATTTTCTTTTTTTTTGTTCTGGTTCTCTTGTTTTGAGCATATTGTTTTTGCTCTATCGTACAAGCATTTTGCCACGCCTAATTTCACGTTTTTGTGGTGATAGGAGTAGGGTAGGTACCTCCCCGTGTGGGTAGGTTTCTTGTGTACACTTGCCGTGAAAGTGTTGTCATTCCCGTGTACAAGTACATCCAGGAATGGCAGTTTTTGTTCCGACTCCAATTCCATTGTGAATTTTATGGAGGGTGCGCGACTATTTAGATGATCTAGGAATTCATCTAGCCTATGCTTGCCGTGTCGCCAAACTACGAAGGTATCGTCCACATATCTAAGCCACATCCTTGGTTTTTTTGTGAATTCGGATATCGCTTGGTCTTCAAAGTCTTCCATATATATATATATATATATATATATATATATATATATATATATATATATATATATATATATATTATATATATATATATATATATATATATATATATATAATATCACAGTGTGTCCGTGATTCAGCATGCATGTATTGCTATATTCGTTAATATTGAAGGTAGAATGTCGGTTAAATGGGGAAAGTTTTAGAGAATTTTATGGCTATCATCATGGTAAAGTCAGATTTGAAGTAACTTTTTTGTTTTTGAAATAATTGAAGAAAACAAAATTGTGCATTTTCTACTACCCCTGTAGCTCTTTTATTTGAAGTCTGACAACATTTTGATTTGTACATTATTATGACACTTTTAAAAGACAATTTTAAAAAGTACCAAAATTTATCTACAGTTATTTGGTTTTGAAATACATTGTTTTTCATAGGGCCGCCATCTTGGATTTTTACATTATCGAATAGTATTTTTATCACCTTTTCAGCGATGTATCACATGATACGAGAACTATCAAAATTTAAACCCTTGCTAATTTATCTGTTTTACTTACAAAATTTAATACATTTCTAACTTTTGTTTTTGGACGCTATTTGGATTTTTACATTATCGAATAGTGGATTTTAACACCTCTTCTACAATGTATTACTTGATATGAAAATGTAGAAAATGTGTGGAGTGTAGAGGGGACATATCGAGCATGTTTTATGATAGTTACTATTATCGGTTTTGTTTTTATTTTAGTTATTAGAAATTACAATAATTACGAATCTAATTGTATAAATTTTTCATTTATTAATCCATGCCTTCTCAAGGCCTACTATTTCAATTTTATATTTTTAAAATTTTTGATAGTTGGAAGTAAATTCTCGTATCATGTGATACATCGCTGAAAAGGTGATAAAAATACTATTCGATAATGTAAAATCTAAGATAGCGTCCATATGAAAACAATAGTTAGTGTATGTATTTCAAAACCAAATGACTGTAGATAAATTTTGGTATTTTTTTAAATTGTCTTTTAAAAGTGTCATAATAATGTACAAATCAAAATGTTGTCAGACTTCAAATAAAAGAGCTACAGGGTAGCAGAAAATGCACAATTTTTGTTTTCTTCAATTATTTCAAAACAACAAAAGTTACTTCAAATCTGACTTTACCATGATGATAGCCATAAGATTCTCTAAAACGTTCCCCATTTAACCGACATTCTATCTTCAATATTAACGAATATAGCAATACATGCATGCTGAATCTCGGACACTGTATATATATATATATATATATATATATATATATATATATATATATATATTGCTCACTATGGGTGATAGTGGGGAACTCATTGCCATCCCAAACTCTTGATGGTAGGATTTGTCTTCTACCTGGAAGTATGTAGTTCTAATGCATATTGTCAGAAGTTTCATTATTGTGTTTACCGAGAGTTACGTGCGTTCGTCTGACGTTTCATCCTTTTCCAGCTTGTCTCTTATGATAGTTAGTGCCTTATCGGTAGGCACATTTCTGAATAGACTCACAATGTCGAAGCTTACCAGTATTACTTCGTGGTTTGGTTGGAAGTTTCTGATGGTTTCCACGAAGTGCTGCGCATTCTTGACCATAGACTCGGTTTTTCCCGATAAGGGTGTGATGATACCTAGCAGATAGTGTGCTAATGGGTGACAAGGTGAATTTCGCGAGCTCACAATTGGTTTCAGAGGAATTCCTTCCTTGTGAATCTTTGGTAGGCCGTACAGATGCGGAGGTTTGCTGTAGTGTGGGGTAAGTGTAGTTCTCTGGTAATCGGAGAACTCCCCTTATGTTTTGCTAGCGTCAGGTATATCCGTCTTTCGATTGATGGTGTGGGGTCTATTGGTATTTATTTGTACTCGCCCCTGTCTAGTAGTTCTTGGGTCTTACTGTTGTAAGTGCCCATATCCATTACCACAGTCGCGTTTCCTTTGTCTGTCGGGAGAATTTTGATCGTTGGGTTATTCTTAAGGGAAATGACCGCTCTCCTTTCTAGGTTAGAGAGGTTAGGTTTCGTTCACCTAGATGAATCTAGGACTGATCTAACCTTACTTTTGTATTCCTCGGCTTCTTCAGGATCTAATTTCATAGCTGTTTCTTCGACTGCGATTACTAAATCTACTTTCGGAATATACCTCGGTGTTATCGCATATTTAGAGATGTTTATGACAGTGTATTTTCGATTGATGTTGGTTGGTTCTTTCTTATCCTTCATTAGCTTTTCGAGTTTCTTCTGCTGAATTGCCTTGCCTTCGAATATTTACTTCTGGTAGCTGTGTTTATCCTATCAAAGTCTTGTTCGTTCACTCGATTTCGAATGGTTTCTCTAATCTCGTTGGATTGGTGTTCGAGCTGGTACTTTCTGAAACGGTGATGTCTGATGCGTTCTTTGACTAACGCTTCGATAGATCTCTTTGCGATTAGTGATATTTTCCGGCTGTGTATCGGAGTTTTGATGTTGAGCCCGGTGGGCATTATGATGTTATCACGGGATTTGAAGAGGAAGGTTAGGTGGTTCTCCTCTAGTGCTAGCTTTTTCATTGATGTTTCAAGCTTCCTGAAAAGTTGTTTGACTTCGGGGCCGTACCGAGTTACTAATTCTGTATTACAAGTGTTTTGTAACTGTGGTTTCCTATTAGTGGAATTTATCGGCCTATCTCCACAGTTTTTGTTTTTTGAGCGCGATGTTTCGGAAGCAGACTCTACTTCCGTCATCAGGCTTAGTCCTGAGAAGGACTGTTTTCGCACTTGAGTCGAATTCATATGTTATATATAATTTTTTCCAAGCACTTGACTACTCTCAGATTCGAACTTGGTACCTTTCACTTACTAGTCTGACACCTTTACCGCTGAGCCACTGAGTAATCCAATATATATATATATATATATATATATATATATATATATATATATATATATATATATATATATATATATATATTAAACTTTTTCGTGGCTGCGCAGAAGTTTATTGCGCATGTTGCGCCGTAACTTAAAAAATAAGGCTCCATTCCAAAAAAAATACAGTTTGGAAGTGATCTTCGCCTAATGTTACAAAAAAGGTAATAAGAAACATAGAATAAAAGTTTGTATAGGAAAATAGAGCGGACTCGATTCCTAAACTACACACTAATAAGTATTCGAAGTAAAAACCTACACCACAAGAACCACTACTCTTGCACCCAACTCATCATGGATCTATAAAAGTAGCTGTTGTTGTTTGCCCCCTTTGAGTACTTTTTTTACCCTGATAAAGAGACAGAGAGTTGTGACGGTTTGCATGCACCTGCACCACCAATATGACCGCTTCTGGTTTTCGAATTATGCTTTCCTCTGAAATCATCGCAATAAGTGGGTCCACTATTGCTGAATCTGTAGTAAATGTAAGTTTACATAAGATCTGTTGCAATTATAATTTAAAGGTAATGCATATGCGTTTGTTTGTGAAGAAAGTGATCTTGCAGTTTAGGTGTGATGAACAGATACACAAGTGCCCTTTTCTTAATCATTTGATTGATTATCGATAATCTGTGCAAACCTTCCTCAACTTCTTCAAAAGGAATATTTAACGAAGTCGCGGACTACACTACTATTTGATGTTATAGGAAGAGTTGATTTATCACGACACAGAGATCAGCTTTCCGGATGACTATGCCTTTCCGCCGTTAGGAAATCCTCCGATTAACCAGATAGCGTAACTACTTATCCTACCATTTTGACTACAGGCCCAGCAGCGCACCACCGATCGTGAGCACTCTGAAGAGGCGGCGACCTAAGAAGACAAGACCAGCACCTCCAGAAAATGTCGCCACGATAGCCGACACCCAGCCAGTCATTCGTCAGAATCGAACAGCAAAGATGGCCGATTCTCCTTGTACTAGTACATCTACCGACAGAAAAGGACAACAAGAAGGTCCACGAGGTAGAGTACGTCGCCCGTCTCGGAATCACTCTCGAAGATTTGTGGCGCAAAACTGGCATTGATAAATATTATCAGAATCAGGGTTTCCACCATGCACAGTATTGATGCATAGGGGCAACACCCTGGGTCAAGTGCGCCTCAGATCATCACTCCAGTCCGGCCGGGGAAAAGTGCGTTAACTGCGGTTGGAACTACCCCGCGAGGTACCGGGATGCACACAGTTTCCTAGACCTTCACGCTTCACGCTTAGGAATACTAACTCGACAAGCGTAATGTAGCAACCTAATTACTGCAGTATGACCTATATTGCGTCTAACTAATATTTGTCTCTTTCTTTTACAGGCCCACTTGGGTATCAACAGGCACACAATCTCAACATCCCACTACAGCACACATCTACCCAAACAACAACAACAACCCATAACAGTCGTCACCCATAGTGTCAACTGGAATCACAGATCATCTACAACTCCTCATCCAAGTGCTGAAGGACGAGAAGGTGATCAATTCTGTATTATATAAGTAGTCTGTAACTGTGGTATCATATTAGTTGTGTTGATCGGACTATTGCCACAGTTTTTGCTTTAATAGCGATACTTTTCGGAAGCCAACTCTGCTTCCGTTATCAGGCTTAGTCCTAAGAAGAACTGTTTTCGCAGATTCATGTATTATGATTTTTTCCAAGCACTTGACTACTCTCAGATTCTAATTTTGGTACCTTTCACTTATAAGTCTGACACCTTTACCGTTGAGTCACTGAGTTATATATATATATATATATATATATATATATATATATATATATATATATATATATATATATAACTTTTCGTGGTTGCGCATAGATTGTTGCGCCGGTGTATTGCGCTTAAGCTCTTCGCGCATTATAGGAATCCATGTGGGTTTCGTTAAAACCTAAATATTAATATAACGTTTACTATTATTATTAAAAAGAGCACGGCATCAAATCGGCATCGGGTTTGTGCCCTGCTTAGTGCATATTCATTGAGTATTAAAGGCATTCATCAATGGTGTAAGATAGTATATAACTTAGGTACTGTGTATAATGCGGACGAAACAGCTGAAATCCTTCATGTACTCACCCAATTACATTGATTAGCTTGTACTGTTATGATAGCCAGCTAACTATTCAAAACGCTTGGGCCAAGTGGAATATTTTATTAAAAGAAGCATTTCCTGTTCAGGCAGGTTATTAGAATAGATTATGTGTAATGATGGCTAGCAAGAAACAATCCGCAAAACCATATTTGAGATATGTCTAGGAAAAGTTAGCTTAATTTAAGTTAATCAAGGTAACGTCGCCGTATCCTGACAGATTAGTAGGGGTCCCGTGGTAAAAGTCCGTAGCGCCCACAAGTCACAATTGGGATTCCAATTAGCTACTTACATAAAAACATACGAGAGTCATGAAAATAATATTTTTGGCCGAAAGGCACATAATAAAAGCGTGACTGTCAATTGTATAGGTCTAATTTTAAGAAACGGTTGTCAATTGAACATTAACAGCGTAAGTCTGATACTAGTTAAATGGGTCGGAAATCTGGTCCTATTGGTTACGAGTGTCCTAAAAATCAAGCTGCTCGGAAGAAGTCAGATGAGCCACAAATAGTGCCAATTGCATGGTTATTAAGCTTAAAGAACAACTCACAGTTACATATAACTAGTACACAACAAAGTGTTTACCAGAAATTGTTAAAGTTGTTTGAGTGAGAGATTTCTGCTGCACAACCATAATGGTATTACTACACTGCTTGCAAATCAGTAGATTCTTTGGAAACAAAACAATGTTGGAATTATCGAACATTCCCCTTATTTGATTGACTATTTGACCCTTGTTGCTATTCTTTAACTTAAAAACAATTTTACGAGAACTTTAAAAGAAGAGTGGAGTGCAGTTTTTGATGAGTGGAGAGTTAGGTTAAACAAGTGCAACGTGGTTAATGCTAAAAGCCAAGATACGAAGATTCTCGCAAACACACAAAACCTTCAAACATGCAAACTCCTAAACACCCAAGACCCAGAAAAGCAAGATCCTCCGGGAATAAAATCCTGCCCCATTCGGATGCCCGAGAGGGCAGAACTCAAGCAACCTCGGTGATCGAAAGTACCAACATTCGGATACATTACTACAACATACGTGGTATAGGGTCGAATTTTAATGCTATTCCCCTACACCTTGAACAAGTGCAACCGGACACTCTGTTTCTATCAGAAATACAAGTTTCCCCTAGAAGCACTGATTTGTCTGACCTGCAACTTCCCACATACAATCTTTACTCTAACTTTCGCCTTAAATGCGAAATATGTGCGTATACCAAGGACAACTTATATTATAAGAGGATGCCCACTTTGGAAAATAACAAATTCGACGTGATTTGGTTCAAACATTCTGGGCCTCAATTTGTGAAATTCTACTGTTGTTTTTTGATTACCTTAGTCTGAAAATAGATTATCTGTTATCACAGTTTCCATCTTGCGATATCTCAATTCTAGGAGCTTTTAATGTCCACAACTCCAATTAGCTTCATTTTTCATCTACCACTAATCCCGCAGGTCATAGTGCAGAGACATTTGCTGTATTCTGTGATCTCACATGATCTCCGCACCCACCGGAATCCCTGATAACCCTAACCATACTCCACATCTCCTGGATCTATTCCTTCCATCTAACCCACTTGTCCATAAAACTAGAGAGAGCTGTTTCCCCACTTGGTCAATCAAACCACTGCCTAATCGAAATAACTCCCTCTGTACCCAATTCCACTGTTACTCGAGAAACAGATAAAACTATGCGGTGTTTTAAATCAAATAACTGGAGCGAACTGCGAGACTTTTTTGCAACCCTCCCATGGAGTGAGTATTGCTTTAAACGGCCCTCCTCTTGAAATTGCTCTTTCAAAAACTGAAGTTATCTTGATGGGTGTGGAATTATAAAAGATGTTTGAATAACTTAGAAATTTTGGTCTTTAGCTAAATACATCAGTAAAAACTTTAGTACATCTTCCTTTCCTCCCATAACGTCTCGTGACGGAGCTGTAATAGCTGATCCTGCTGACAAATCCAACCTCTTTGTCGATTATTTTGCATCAAATTTATGTCCCAATGATTCTAGTGAAATTGTGACGTTATCCAAATCTGCCCCATACGCTATGAAACCAATCCACATTCGATGCAAGCTCCTAGAATCATTTATCAATAAACTAGGCTCAAACAAGGCGACTGGCGCTGATGGTATTTCAGCAATCGTCCTCAAAAAATGCTACCCCGAGCTAGTACCTGTATTGTCCAAAATCTTTTCGATCGCCATGTCATCTGGAGAGTTTCCGTCATCGTGGAAGTTGGCAAATGTTCAACCTATTCCTAAAACGGGCGATAAAACCGATCCCTCAAATTATCAAAAATCATGGAAAAAGCAAACCACCAACTACTTTCGTTACTAGAGTTCAATAAACTCCTAAACGACCACCAGTATGGGTTCAGACAATCGTTCAGCGGGTGATCTTTTATATGCCACCCAACTATGGAATAACACATTAGAAAGGTTCGGTGAAACTTTCGTAGTAGTTTTAGATATTTCAAAGGCTTTTGACCAGGTTTGGCACAAGTTCCTACTTGCCAAGCTCACCTTGTTCGGCTTATCCGATACTCTCATCAATTGGATCTCCAGTTTTCTAGACAAAAGACGTATACGGGTTATCGTCGATGGTTTCTTCTAGAAAGACGCTACTATTAACGCGGGCGTACCCCAAGTATCAGCCATAGCTGCCACACTTTTCCTGCCATACATAAATGACCTCATTTTCTCAACAACTAACCCGATCCATTACTTTGCAGACGACAGCACTCTATATTGCAGTTCTTCCTGGTTTTCCCACAACTGTAGGTCTAGTCAGGACGTTAAAGTGAAAATGGTAGCCTTAATCAACAGTGACTCAGAACGTACCCTTGAATGGAGAAGGAATAATCTACTCGCGTTCAACGCCGACAAAACCCAGTGTTGCCTTGTGCCGGCCAGGAAAGGTCTGCAGTAAAAAGAAATAGTCTAGATCTCAAGTTTTCAAACTCTATTTCTAAGATAGGCATGTCCGTGTCATCGAACCTTTCATGGGTTGACCACATTTTGTCAGCCAGAAAAACAGCTGCCCATAAACTGGATCTGTACAGATCTAAACAGTACTTCACATCACAACTCCTTTTACTGTATAAGGCTTTTTTTCGAAATAAACTATTATCAAAGCGGGCGTACCCTAAGGATCAGTGATTGCTCCTACACTTTTCCTGCTATACCCGAATGACCTCATTTCCTCAACAACCAATTCGATCCATTGCTTTGCAGACGACAGCACCCTATATAGTAGTTCTTCTCAGTTTTCCCACAACAGTCTAGTCAGGACGTTAGAGTGAAAATGGCAACCTCGATCAACAGAGACTTAGAACGTATCCTTGAATAGGGAAAGAATAATCTACTCACGTTCAAAGCCGAGAATACAATTACCACCTCTGTACATATAGTTATTAAGCACATTGTTCATTTTCATGTTTGTAATGTTATAGTTGTTTTTGGATTTGTTAACCAATGATGTAGTTTGGTACAATAAACTATTTTTCACTCTAATCTGGCGCTCTTCGTTTACTACGTGCAAGGTGCATATAAATTATGCAAACCTAACTGAACATGTAGGTGGAAGGTATTTGACTCATAATAACTTTTGGGCAACACTGTTAAAGTAACATATTTAATACATAACCTCATAGAAATTCCTACAAAAATCCACGACCCCTGCTTTCTTGAGTTGCATGTTTGCGGACATCTGTTTGTTGGGTAGTGTGTTTATTTCTTTGCGTTAATTAGCAATTAACTTTGACATATTGATTTTGTTTTCTCTGTTTGCATATTTGCATGTGTGTGTGTGTGTGTGTGTGTGTGTGTGTGTGTGTGTGCGCGCGCGTGCGTGTATGTGTGAATGAGTGTGTACTTGCGTATATGTGTGTTGGTGTTCTTTTCAGTGTGCGAGTGTAGTAAAGTGTTAGTATATTTGTTTCTACGTTTAATGGCTTGTTTACTTTCTATTATTTGGAGGTCAGGGTTGCTTGGAAATTTGCATGTTGAGTGTGAGTTTGTTAGGTAATTTGCTTCTTAGCTAATTTTCTTTGTTTTGGTTAATGGTTATGATTTACGTGTCTGTTTCTTGGTTTTTGGATGTGGGTATGTTTGAGGATTTGTGCGTTTGGGTACTTATCTGTTTGCTAGTTCTCTGTGTGCTTGTTTGTGTATTTATAATATTATCTGTTTGCGTGTGTTGTTGGCTAGTTTGTTGTTATTTGAGGGTATGTTTGTTAGTTAATTTGATAGTGCTTTGATGTATGCATGTTACGTGCGCATTTGTTAGATATTTAGAAATTTGTTAAACTTGTTGGTAGGTCGTTGTTTGCGGGGTGTGTTTGTCCAATAGTTTGTTCGTGTTTGAGTGTTTTTAGGTTAGATTGTTTACTTGTTTGCAAGTTTTATTTCCTTTTTTGAGGAGCTCGTTGACTGGTTTGATTTGTTTGTTTGTTCCTGGGTTGTTTTGACTAATTATTTTGATTTGTTGATTCCTTTACTTGTTTATTTATGTTTGTTTTCTTACGTGTGTGCTTTCTTTACAAGTTTTTCAGCGCTTGGGTGTTTGTTGGGTAGCTTTTTTGGTATATTGGTGCTTGAAGGGTGTATTTGCCAGACTGTTGTCGGATAATTTGCTTGTTTGTTATTTTATCGGCGTTTGGGTGTTTACGTGTGTTTTCGAGATACCTTACTTTTGACTAAAGTCGTCTACTATCGTTTAAAATTGTGCTACAAGATGTGCACTATGTGGTTTTTGTATGTACGCGGACATTTGTATGTACGCGGTTGTATGTTTATTTATTTCCTGGTGTGTTTGTGTTAAATAAATATTAGCCAGTTTTCAGGTATGCATTTTTGAGGGTGTACCTTCTGTGTGTGTTTGAAGGGGGGCGTGTGTGTCTGTGTGAGCATCTGTAACCCGAAGCGCTAGTTCTCCTTCTAGCGACGCTTTGGGGTTTGTCGGCCGGTTCGGCTTAACTTGCTGTTTATCTAACGAGACCGGACTTACTTCTTGGTTCAGCGGTTCCGTTTGTATTTTAATGGCTAATATTAATGTCTAATATATAACGATAACAGGATTGGAGCTGGTCAGCTTGAGTAGGAGCCGTTGTTGGGGAGATATTCCGAAGTGACGAAGACTCCGAAACAGGCTCGTGAAGACTCCGAAACTGACTATCGAATTACACTAGCGTGACGCGCTGTTTTATTAAATCCGGATGTTGGTCTGTTGGCGGGAATAGCTGATGGTGTGACGTACACGTCGTTTATTGATCCAGCTATGACGGGGATTAACAAAGAGGTTCAAATGTGAAAGACTATCAACTGCTTTGGTAGTAACGGCAGTGTAGATAAAACTTGACTATTTCTTAATTCTAAATGATGGTAATTAATGAAAATGATTAATTAATATATAGTAAATCTGAGAACTTGAGCCTTTGACACATTTTCATGTTTTAATTGGAAGTCCATTAAAGTATTTTCCAGAAGAACATGTAGTAAACACATCAGCTAACCTGTTAAATACCAGTTATTGCAATTATTATAACATGCTTTGTACAAAAGATCGTCGAATGGTTACTGTCATTACTTACAATAACAATATAAATGGACAAAATCTAATGCCAATTCAGGCATCGGAACAAATGTTATAGTAAAAAAAACAGTCATCCTCACCAGTGGCCGCTAGGGGTCCTCGTGGAAAAATGATGGGGTTTGCAATACATTACTACACCCTGCTTACGACTCTTTCTTTTTCCCATCAGATGTCGCAAACTACGTCGTACTCTATACCAGGCGGGAATATAGCCCCCACGTTTAGCTCCGACGATGACGTCGGTAGGTCAATTTCCGCAAAGAGAATATTGAGAAACGGACAGATTTCCTAGCTGTTAATCAAATTTTAACGATTAAAAACCAAAACTCAGGTCTCAAATGATCTGAAATTATACTTTTTAATAATAACAAACCAAACAAAAATATCTTAGTAATAATGTCTCGTTTAGAAGTGTTCCTAGAATTTGAACGATTCTTTATATCTAATGTAAAAGTAACTAAGATACTGAGTTTTTAAGTTTCTATAATTTACTTGTGTAACCGCAATTAACTCGAATAATAAAAAAGTCGGGAATTCATTTCAATGTTTTAGATTTTCTTTTTGACTCCAAACTTGTTTCGCGGTCTGCAATTACATTATTCCTTAATTTTTATCGTTAGACAAACAAATTGCATCAGCGTGTTTCATGGATATTATATCAATTCATTAACTGATAGAAAATAGCTGGTAATACTATTCCTATTATTAATCAACCAGATTTCTTCAAATTAGTAAAATATCCATGAGTAGAAAGGGCCCACCATCGCCGCCATTTTGCTTTTTGTGACGCTATAGGTCCCGCCCATGGAGTGGGGGCAAGGTTGTGTGTGGGGCTAGAAGTGGGGTTCGGGGGTAGGGTCGGCTTGGTTTCGGGGTCCTTTTTCAAACCCTTGGCAGAATTTTAGCCCCTAATTAAGGTCCTTTTGGCAATATTAATAGCCTTTTTGGCAGTCCAGCCCTCTGGTTAGGGGGCGGGTGCTCACATGACCCGAGGGTAAGGGGCATGGATAGTAAGTTAAGGCCTTGTTAGGTTTGTTAAGGAGTGGCTAAGACTAGGTAAGGACCTTTTAGCTTAATCAAGGAGGGACTATGACTAGACCACACCCATTATTTTATCGGATTGGTTGTACGCGTGGCCTGACATCTTGCTTCTGATTGGTCCTTAGCACCACCACTCAGTCGCTGTACTCTGATTCTGTATTCTGATTTGTTGTGGCGAGGAATTTGAGTTTGCATTCTAATAAGGGGCTCTAATGCTAACTTGTAAGACAGGTATAGGGCGTCGCAACTTATTCTCGGGTCTTCGCCTCCTCCCTGTCGCGGCCCCTTGGCGGGAAATTTTAATTTGTATTTACATCTCTGCATTCTGATTGTTTATTGCGCGAAATTTGTATTTGTATTCTAATAAGGGGCCATAATGCTAACTTACTCTAGGGTCTTCGCCGCCATGTCGTGGCTCCCGCCATAAACTTGCTTTCGGTCTTCGCTCCACCTTGCCGTGTCCCCGTGGCTGAAAATTTGTTTGTGGCGCCATCTAGCTGTGTATGAACTAATGAATGTTTTCTGTTAACGGATATAAACATCAATAAAAATATAAAGGAGTTTGTAAACACTAATTTATTATAAGTAATACTATTTTAAGAATACACCTCATGTAACAGTATCAGCAGCATCTTCCTTATTTGATAGATCTTCTGTTATCGGTTCCCTCTCAATGGACTTCTCGGTGTCTGTAAAATATAGAATGTTTATTAATAATAATTTATTATAAGTAATGCTATTTTAAGATTACATCTCATGCAGCACCAGCATCCGTCTTACCTGGTGAATCTTCTGACACAGACTCCTTGCGAAACTAATATTAACTATGACCCCGCTCTCAGGCACATTTTCTTTATCTTCCCCCATGACTACATCAGCTTCAGCTTCAGGTATTGTTATGCAATATTAATTTATCATTAAATCCTCAAAATAGCAAATATCTTCGCTTGTGGGTTCATAGCAGTATTGTTGACGGTGGCACAACTTGAACATTACTAACGTAAAAGTGATCAGTTTAATTTATTCGATGCTTACCATTACATAGCCTTGACGATGCACGGGGCGGGGAGGGCGTGGTGAAAGTTTACAATACGTAGACTGAGATGGCGTTAATCAAATAAACCATTTGAATTTTCAAGAGGCTTTTAGCGAAGTGTGTTTCGGCGATCCCCGTCTATTGGAGGAATTGATGTAAGCACTCGGGAATATTCGGATAGGATCACTTATCTTCGGGAGTCGAGGAGTGGGGGTCGCCGAAACAGCCTTCCTTGAACATCTCGCTTCGCAAAATTTTACCTAAATATATGAATACCCGTGCCTGAGAATAAGGTGTGATACGCCCTTACATATAAACCATTAGCTGTGAAGTCTGGTTGTAAGACCTTGGAAGGAATTTGTTGGCCGTCAATATATAACGGCATGTAGTTACTATTGTTGTGATGAAAATTGAATGGATTTAAGGAGTAATCACCATTGCAGGGCTTATTTGCTGCAATGCCTACGATGTATCGTTTAGGTAACTGACCAATGATTTTCTCTGTATGCCCACAAGTATAGTTAACACTTTTACGTCTGTCCTTGTAACAGAGTTGTTACGGTAACTTTAATTGGTAACAGAATTTATAAAGCCAAGGCTCGGTGGTTCAGTGGTAGTAGGCATTGGGGTGGGTTAAAACAGTTAAATAATTATACATAATATTATATACAGAAATAAAATAAAATAATAATCAGGAAAATGGACGCCACGTACTTCCAAGATAGTTATATTTGTAATTTACCTTAGTTCGAAGTACGAAAAACTAAATAAATCATAGAAAAATTATGAATAAATAGACACAATGGGGTCACAAAATTATAATCGCCATCAAAACAGATAAATGGTCTAAATGGTAACATAAATTTGACAAGTAATAGAGATACCCGTAAGGATTGATTAATAAAAAAGGAAATAAATATTATTTTAATATAACATTGAATGATTGATCCAAATTACCTTAAATTAATCCTCGAGCAACAAAAAAAGGAGGAAAAGTGATATTAGTCACGTTAATCTTACAAAGTTTTCAGAATTCGGTTTACCCAAGTAAACAAGCGATCAAGTATATCAATAATCTCACCTGAAAATAACTTCTTTCCGGTGTCGTTCCCTTGCGGAAGTAACGTCCGAAATCACAGAAGCTAAATGGAAAAGAAAACAATAATAATTCGGACCTTAAACAATAGGTTGGCCCTAGAAAATGGATACATTAATTACTTGATTGACAACAAATTCGAATACTGAAGGTACACTAATAAATTAGGTTACAATAGGCAAACACATAGTTAAAGGTAAAGTGGTTTACAATATTGATAAATAATTGAAACTTAAACAAAATTATGAATTTAGAAAGAAATCAAATAAGCAAATAGTGACTGTGAAATTTTCACGTATAAATTAAGACTATCAAAGTAAGATAAAAATTTATTGAAATGACTAAATTTTAGCTAGGCAAGTTATCTAATATTAAAAGTAAACAATTACTAGGTAAATTCGTGTGAGCAGACAGTAGTTTTCTTTATAAGTCATTAAATTAGAATTTCTTCATTCGTAAGAAAAATTTAAAATGGCAGCGGTGTTATTTTTCTATTGACGACGCTGGATCAACTCGAAGTGGTAGTGGGTAGGTAATATACGTAGAGGGAGAAAAATAAGCGAAAACGAAAAGGAAAAAAACGCTACGAAAGAAAATATAACATTAAATGACGGAATGATTCACAAAAATTACTGACCTTGTAAGCTGGTAACCACAAGCGTTAAAATTAGATAAGGAGAAACACAACACTCTTGAACGCTTAAAACCGTAATAATTATCACGTAACTTAAGTGACGCGAACTAGCATCAGGTTCGGCACAAAAATTAATTATTCATTGATCGAGAAATCCGGAAAATATCCGTTTTATTTATAATTAGAAAATCATGTCAATGAATCGCGGTTCAAGTGAAGTGAAGAAAAAAAAATCCAACTCACTTTTTTTTTGTGTGTACCCTTGCAACCACGGAAACAGAAAACAAAAAACGAAACTAAAAGCGGAAACAAGGGTTCGAGATTAACGAACACAATACACCAATGAGAATCAAGTAGACTGCAAACGTACGCTATCCGACAGTAAAGAAAAATGAAAACAATTTATTTCATAGAATAGCGATCCTAGAAATGTGACCAAATTAATTAAGATAACGTTACAGAGTATATTGCTGCAGTTGTTTCTAAGGCTTTAGCGTGAGCATTCAGAATGGTGGGATTGATCCGCATACGTCTCACCAGTAAACTATCGTCCATAATCCTCGTCTTGTAAGTTGCACCGTATGCTGCTATTAGACTAAATGAGATATTTTTCTTGATTAAACTAATCCGAGTGCACGTGCCCAATCATCTCAACCTGTTTGCGGGTCCCTGCAAGTACTTGACGTTTTGAGAAACCGTTATTTACATCTCCGCGTGTATTCATCTGTCCGGATGTATCATTCTGCCATAAGGTATAAACTAGATGTGAAGTCTTGGCCTCCCTAGCATAGTGTAGCAGCGTTTCGATAAATGAGCGGTAGGCATAGGTGTTGTTTGGTTGTGATACCATCTTCTGATTTAAGTAGACCTTCATTTGCGAGAAAAGTGAATGCATACAATTGTTTACCGGTGCTACATCTGCGTCAGTAAGCGCTGTATAATCATGCTTTAAAACTTTAGCTGTGATGTACATAGTCTGGCTTAAATCTATGTAATCATTTCTATTTCTGGGCACTACAAATTCTATTGGGGCGTCATCACTAAGAGCTGATAAGGGCTTCTGAAGTATCCATTAACCACTATCGATACTTGTCTGTGTCGACGGTAAATCGAAAAAATCCAGTTCGGACTTGACGCATTCACACGATTGTGCATGCACAAAAGCCATTATATCGTCGTAAACAGGTTTCTTCTTCTTAGCAACATCTGTCGGTAGAAACAGGTTACTATCAGCCAGTCGTACCCTTTCATATCCCGAAGCCTTCATAATTTTATCGATTTTCTCTTCGGCTTTACGCTTAAGGTTTCTACTTGCCTCATGAAATCTTTCTTGAAACGATTCCTTAACAGGCCAATCCTCTATGACATCACCGAAGATATTGGTACCCGTTCAGAGAGCTTCTTTTCCAATAGCCTTTGCACCAGACTTAAATAACAGTATTATACTTCTGAATATGCCTTCTAACCAGCTTCCTATATGTCTTAAATTCCCACTACATACCGTTACCGGTATGTAGTGTGTAGTGAAAAATCACATCTTTATCGCTCCCGTAAGCATAGATTTCTGAAGTAATGTTTATTATACGCATAAGTGGAGATAAAACATCACCCACAATTTGCGGTTCAACGATGTCACAATAAACAAACATTTGGGTTGGTAAACCTATCCATATACTACCGGGGTGCGAAAGTCCTGGTTCTATAACTGTGTTCTGCTACGGACGATAACCCAACTGTAAGGCTAGACTTTGTGAGAATCCGAATAGCGTGAGCGATGTTTTTAATTTCGTAGTGACACGCTTAGTTAACTTATGGTATTCGATTATTAACAATTTACTTATTAGCTCGTGGTTATTTATCTCGTTGGCATAATTCCCTGAAGCGAAACGTATCACATACCAGTCGTACTCAATACAACTAACTTTCTCGCTGTCGCTTTGAAAATGTGCTGCAGCCTTTTTAATATCGCCCTAGCACGTCCTCTTCAGGAGGCTTAGTTCTATAATAAATTAAATTATCTGTCGCACTTACAGCGGCAACTGGGGTACTGAATTTCCGTTAAGCCTACAACCCATGATCCCCTTAATTTTATTCTTTTGGCAGCTGCGTAATAAAACTTGACGTCATATTACCATGGAAATACGTCTTAGAACTATTACTCAATAAGGTAAAATAGAACTCCATTTTATATACCTCTCAACTGCGAAGCTAACACCCAACTATTACATTTGTCACTGTATCCACGCCAGTTGACCAGGTATTGTTTATATCGCCCATGGCCCTTCTCTGCTAAAATCTTATCGACTTTGAATAGGGTATCTTTATCAACAGTAACAACTTGCAACTGTTCCTCGTAAAAGGTATCCACAACAGGACCGTTATTAAGATCGATTATTCGATAAACTGGTGGTCTTCTTTTATCACTGCACTAATTGTAAAAACTGCCTCACTCCAGTTTGTTTCATAACCCTTCTCAAAGGTACACTTAGTTCTCGCGATTCTGACATGATCACGTGTTTTATATTTAGGGTGACGCGCTGGGTCTAAGCCATTTGTCACACGTCCAAAATGTGTTCATCGTTTACAGCCGCAGGGGCCATCTCTATGCTTGAATGAGGACTATTATTGTAAGCGGTCACAAGCTTTTGGAGTACATCGATATACTTGTAGGAATTTTCGTAGGTAAAATAACGCCACATCGTTGTTTTCAACGTTTTATTAAATCTTTCAACTAGAGATGCTCTTACATCAGAGTTATTTGTTACATAGAAATTGATATTTTGATTCTTGAAAAGTTTTGTAAACTGCCAGCCACGAACTCTTTGTCTTTATCCATCTGTAGATTTGTAGGTGTATTGTCACATTCCTTAAAAATATCTGTGTGTGCAACTCCTCTTGCTAAACACATCAATAACCGTTAGGATGTAATTGTAGTCACCATTGTGTTTACCTAAAGTCAGCATATTACAAAGATCCGCTTGCCACAACTTGTAAATATTGTTCATAATATATCTATTGCGCGGACACTTTTTCTGACAGGTTTATACACCATATAAGCCTCCTGTTCCTGTAGCCAATTTTTCATTTCACCATATTTACCTTTTACAGCGTTAGTTAAAAGTGTTATACCCGCTAACCCTGCCGGATGCGAGATATCATAGTATACAGCATCCATGTTACGTTCGCCAAATATCCCAGTCTAGTGAAATTCTTATTTGAGAGTGTTTCCCGCGATTCACTATCAGCATCTTAATTCTCGCCTATATTCGTAAGGGTCCGTTCAACGTTATGTGATACAATAGCATCACATCTTCCGATAAACCCTCGCGGTATATTTATTTCTTTAATGTACGACCCAAACTGTCGCTAACTGTGCGGGTTTGTAGTTTGTCGTTGCCTTAACCTTTCGTGAAGCAGATCGATAATGTAGGAACGTGGGATGATCTCACCTTTTATTGTGATAGTACCCCTTTTGCCCCAAAATACATCTCCGCTCATATTCAGTATACGCAAGAAAGCCACACCTTTCTTCCTATATGTAACCGGTAGTGTTGGAATTATTTCGTCGGCTACCAGGCCTTTGGGTTTCGGTGGATCTCTAATATCATCATCACCGCTGATGGTTATGCTAGCAGGTTGACGTAGTTGATTGGAGAAATGCAGATATCTTCTAAGAACTTGGCTGTACTGTTGCGATTTGTCGTGGTCAGTCATTTTGGTTTTTAAAACTGTATCCATATCGTTATGTAACATCTGGAGTCTGTAAGCGTTGTATAAAGTCCAACGGTAGAATAATCTTTTTCTCCAGATTGTGGTCCATAGATTACACGGAATTCCTCCAAGTAATGGTCCTAGCAGGAGTGGTAGAAATGCACCGCCATTCTGTACAAGAAACTGTTTCTTCCTTTTTACAGATTCGTGTGTGAAAAACGTCTTAAAGTGCGCTTATGTTGAGAAAGTCAATGCTTCTGATAAGTTGACAGTGGCATATGACCTTTTAATATGTTGTGTGCACACTCGCAGATTCATTCCACCTGCTAACTATGCAAACATTTCAATAAAGTGCCACGTTGACTTTTACTTAACCTGGCTAATGCGTGAAGGATATCAGTGTTTTTGATTAAAACCTCAGTCATCATATATGATCTAATCTTTATGACTGTGAAGCTTAAAGACTTTTTTCGCAATATATACCTGACAAATGCCTTGAGGCCCAAATATATTTGTTCTATATCGTAGCACGTCTGGCGTATTCTGTTTTAAATCGAACAATAAATACCCGTGTGGATTTGAAGTGGCATCCTGGTACGCAGCCTCTAAACATTTCGGGTTATCAGGTGAAATCTGTCTTGTTAAATGCTGTATCTAAGCTCGGTCACGTGAATTCTTAAAGAAGATCATGTAATGGGCATTAAGCGAAATATCTCTCTATCCGCGTCCTTGATGAAATATGTTTTGTGTTAAGAAAAACACACTTAGGTTTATATGATAGCAGCCTTTTGTGAAAGTATCCACCACCGAACCGTTAGTTTCTTGCATTAGACCATTAATTATTATTAAGATGAAAATTATTATTTCCACTGTGAGGTCTTTGAATAATGGCTGCCACTCGCTATAGAACCAAATCATTTTTCAACTGTTGTATCGCAGACAGATTTGATATTGAAAATCCACGATAAAATACGATTTCCCACAACCCGATGGGCCCGCAACTATTGCCGAAAAGGGATACTTAAACTGGCCCTCCATCTTGAATTGCGAAACAACACTCAAGGACACTTTGTCATCATCCTCGCTTAAATACTAGAAATCTGTGAGCACAGGTATATTTTACTTTTTATCATACTTATCTTCTAATATAAGAACGGCTTGTTGTGTTTTCTAGAATATAAACATAAAAATTGTTAGTGTTTACCTAACTAGTTAATTAACAGGTTTTTAATTGCATAGTGAAGGTTTGTTATTGCTTTATCAAAATTGGGAGTGAATCACGACTTGCACGTCTTTACATAATTAGATAATTAGGTGGTTTCCCCCGGATGTTATAGACGTAATTGAATAGTCTAAGTTTGATATTGTTTTATCAAAATTGAGAATTAATGACGACCTTATTATCTTTACAATGCATTGTTAACTATAAATTTATCAAATTATTTTTATAAAGTTGACCGATTAGGAGAATATATTGAATGTAGAACGACATTGAGGGTCACACTGTTTGTGCGACTTGTTTTTCTTGTTTAAACCTGTTTGTTGCGTAAAGACAGGGTAATTAGATTAGGGTTATAAAAACGAATGAATCATTCTTTAACCTCAGTTGTAGTTTATGTTTCGTTTTTTCAATATAACACTGGTGAGTGATTGTCATGTCTAAAACAAATTTTGTTGAACAAATAGACTAACTGTTGATAAAGTTAAAAGGATTAAAAAGGGATCTGAAAATTTATGCTATTCAAAGAAGTTAAAAAAGGTTAATTAAACCCAACATTAGACATATGAAGAGATTGACGTAATCAATAAAATAAGGGTGAGTGATAGTGTTTGTTTTTAGAACTAAATTTATTTACTTTTATTTAATTACCCGTAAAGATTTTTTAATGTGTTATAATTACAGTTGGGGATTTGTCTACTTTAATACATAATCCACTGGAAAGGAAACGGTACCACAAGATCAATCATATAAGGTGGATGCTGCTGGTACTGATACATGAGATGTAATCTCGAAATAGCATTAATAAATGATTAAAACCCTTTATCTTTTTTATTTATAAATTTAATTATGACTCTAATTAAAATCATAATAGGTGGTGTGTAACAGTAGACTAAGGCCCGAAAACTGGTGTAGACGTCTTATACCTACCTCACACGTTAGAAGTATGGCTTCTTATTTCAAATTTCCCCCTAACCATTACAGTGATCTGTATGCAGTTTTAACCCTTATGTGTCTGCATAAATAATTCAACGTACATGGTGAGAGGTGGTACCTGGGTACCACTGTGTATTTTAACATTGTTACGTGGGTTGTTGAATATTTATGCATCTGCGCATGGGTAGCAATAATGATGATTAGTTGTTTTGTGTACAGTCATCCTTCATTTACGGCCGAGTCTACGTTGTGATCTTATTGAATTGTGCTCAGTTTAGTTCAATTGGTGAAATAATATGTCTTCTGCACGTGATTATATTACTAGTGCGTCTGGTAGCGGAAAATGTAGTAGCAAACCTTCTGGAAACAATGAACCATCAAATAGCGTAGCTTCAGAAAATACTAGACGCCTCCGGAAACCTGTTTATAACCCAAAATACAATCGCAGAGGATATCTCGACGAGATAAGTATGTTGATTTGTTTCTGTATTCGCTATATATAATTATGTATATTCCTGTAATAATGAATGGTATTCGGTAAAGGATGACAGCTGAAGATGTCGAAAGATTGTGTAAAACTTCCGATGAGGAATTTAGTGATCAATGCGAAGATGACAACGACGAAAATTATGTGCCATCAGAAAACGATGAAAAATCAGATGTAGAAGATGTTCTCACTGGAGAAAGGGTTCTTATCGAAACAGAGGTGGAGGTCAACAGCGACGACGACGAGGAAGTTACTACAGAAGCAGATACTACTGAAACCCCACCACCTACTGATGTTTATCGCTGTAGTAATTCAACTATCTGGAACAAAACCCCGTTACCATCGTCTCAAACCCGGTCATATAATATCATTCGAGAACCAGTTAATGGGCATTCTTTTCTTTCTAATTCAATTTGAATCTCGTTTGTATAAATTTTAGGAAGCCCGAGTAGAGTAACTGCTTTGTATACACGTAAGGATACCTTCAATACTTTATTCACAGCCGAAATGAAATCCATTATCATACGACAAACTAACCGTAAAGCCAATCAAGTTTATTGTGATTTCAATAGAAACTCTAATTCGACACAAAAAGTGTGAAAGAACATTTCAGATGAAGAGCTTGATGCCTTCTTTGGTATACTTCTAATGGCGGGCGTTCATAAATCCAATACTGAGCATATTGATGAATTGTGGAAATCAGATGCCTTGCCGTTATATAAAGCAGCAATAAGTAGATACCACTTCAAGCAGATTTTTCGCTTCATCAGATTCGACAACCCTACGACACGGCCAGCCAGACTTGAAACTGATAAAGCTGCCGCAGTAAGCGACATTTGGCTAATGCTAAACCAAAATCTTTTAAAATATTATAAACCGTATGAATACCCAACGGTCGATGAACAACTATATCCCTACCGCGGACGAACTAGGTTTACCCAATACATTCCTCGAAACCTGCCAAGTATGGCATAAAAGTGTTTTGGGTTTGTGATGCTACAACTTTTATCCATGCCAAGGGTCAATTTACACAGGAAAATTAGCGGGTAATGAGCGACAGGTAAATATTGGCGAAAAACTGTAATCCATTTATGTCGACACTACAAACGTTCAACCACAAACCACCGATAATTTTTTCACATCACCGCCTCTTGCTCGCATGCTGAAATCAGATGGGCTTACTTTAGTCGGTACGCTTAGAAAAATAAACCTTATGTTCCCAGGGATCTTTTAGTGAAAAAGGAACGACCGCTTTTTCAACCAATTTTGCTTTCAATACAGATGCCATGCTATGCTCATATGTCCCAAAAGTAAAGAAAGCCGTAGTTTTGTTGTCAACTATGCACTGTACAAACACAGTTGATGATACCCTGAAGCAAAAGCCTGAAGTAATTTCGTTTTATAACAAAACTAAGTCAGGTGTCGACGTTATGGATAAAATGCTGGGAACATACACGAGCAAGAGACGAACAAGCCGTTGGCCGTTAGCTTTTTCTTCAACATATTGGATGTCATAACTCTGACTACTTACATTATACTGAAAACAACCCCACAAAATATCAGAACACAAGTAAGAGGAGGACTTTCCTAAAAGACCTAGCTCGTGATCTGTGCTTGCCAGCTGTGAACCAAAGAACTGAAAATCCCATGATATTGCGAAACCGGTTTACGAAAACGCCATTGAAAGTGTTTTAGGAAGTTCGCTAGAAGCTCCTCATCATTCCAATCCTGTGCCTGAACGGGATTCCTCTGGTCGCATTACAGTAAAAGGCATATGCAAAATGTGTTATAACAGCGACGGAAGATAAAAGGAAAACCCGCAAGATGTTAACATTTGTAGCAATCCTGTGTGCCTGCAGCACACGGATCAAAGAGTCAAATGTCTTCAGTGCCGGGATAAATAATAGGTATATTATATATACATTATATCTATATGCTGTTTTGTAACATATAACATTAAAAATAACAATAGATGTATAAAAATATTATTTTCCAGTACATAATTTACAGTGATACCCAGGTACCACCGTCTGCCAGGATGAGTTCATTTTTCGATAAGGTAAAAATACCTGACACCCCATACGTTTCCATATCTGAAATTTTCAAAATATACTTAAAATTATATATTTAGAGATGTCCTAGGAGCTCAAGTTGATTCGCCCTCTCAAAAGTGAAATATTCCATATTCTATACCCTAAAAGTACCCGGGTACCACCTTCAGCCACATAAGAGTTAAAACAGACCGGTAAGTGAAGGACTTCTATTACAGAAAACATTTATTAGTCCATATACAAGTAGAGAGAGCCACAAACAAATTCAAATTTTGGGACAAGGGGACAACGACAAGGGGACCAAGACGTGAAAGCAGGTTCCGGAGGCCTATACATGTCTTACAAGTTAGAACCAGGGCTCCTTATTAGAATACAAATTCAAATTCCCCGCCATAACAAAGGAGAATGCAGATACTTAAATACAAATTAAAATTTTCCGCCAAGGGGGCCACGACAATGGGCAAAGGCCTACGAACAAGTTCTGCAGACCTATTCCAAAAGGCCCTTAATCGAGAATATGGACTACAAGATGAGTGACAAAATGGTCAATTACACGTACAACCAATCACCTAAAAGGATGGGCGTGGCCTCGTCTTAGCCCCACCTTAATACAGCCATAAGGGCCTTATCTAGTCTTAACCCCTCCTTAACACATCCAAAATGGCCGCCTAGGGGCATACAACACCCCTATCCAGAGGGTTGGTCCGCCAAAAAACTTTTAATACTGCCAAAATGACCTTTAGTAGGGGCTAAAACCCCGCCCAGGGGTTGAAAATGACCACCGAAAAGAAGCCGACCCCATTCATAGCCCCACCCCAGACCCCCGCCACTATGACGTGACGTCACTATTCTGCTCCCGTTCTACTTCCATGTATTTTTTTAATACAGTTTCTGTAAACACAACTATTAATTATACTTTCATTGAAATGCTTTAGATTATCGCTATGTTATTAAACTTTTTTGACGCTTACAATTGATTTATAGAGGTTTCGTAATTTATTATAATTATGCAATATTTTGTAACATTAAATAAGTAGTACTATGAAGGTGTTTCGAGAATCCGGTACATGGCATATGCTATTCATATTCCGACAGATATTATGAGAATTTGTTGGTCAAGCCGAAAACTCCACGATTTCTATGTACTACTGCATGCATTTCATTAAAACTCTACCTACTGACGTCATTTCTCTCACTCCTATATTCCCGACCGGTATAGAGTACGCCGTGCGTAACTAAATTAAAAATAATTATAGGTACTTGAAGTGTGTAATTGTATGGACAAATTTGAGTAATACTTGAGTAATATTTTTAAGAAAAAGATTACAATACAGCATGTGTGCTAGTAGTACACTACTCGCATACATATGTATAAGGAAAGGTAATAAAGTTTTTTATTCTGATATATTGAATTTTTTTGTCTATGTTATTGACAGCACTAAACTAAAACCCATCTTTTATTTTAGCTATTCTCTCGGTATGTTATGAAGTATAACATTATACACACATTGAAAAGAAAAGGGTAACCTCGCATTTAAGGGCAAAAAGGAAATCTTCCCAAACACGCTTAAATTAAATTTTAAGTAGCTATTCTTTTTACGTTAAGAGTTATTCAGTTTCAACAAAAAAAAATTGGTTCGAAGCCATTTCAATGGAGGTCAAAAACTCAAAATTAACAGCAAAAAAAATTTAAGAAACTGTTTATTTAAACACAAAATGAGTTGAAGCAATAAAAATAATTCTTGGATTATAAAATAGCATAACTTAACCCTAACAATTTAGATAAACATTCCGTAAAGCCAAATTTATTTCATTTCGTTTTATTATGCATCACTTTTCGATTTTGTGTCACAATTAGCATTCAACGTTTATGTTAAATTTCCGCATTTCGGGTCATTTTGCACCCTTCAATTCAACGACGATTTGCTCTTTTCCTCTTTTACTAAAGTTTTTACATCGCAACATAAGAATAAATGAATATTGACGACACCCAAAATGGGGTGTCTACCCTCATATTTTTAGAAATAATCTATTTTATGTTCTAGAAAAGGTTTTTGTGATAGTTTCAGCTTAGTAAAGGGGTTGGTAATTCCTATTCAATAGTCTCGTTGAAAATGCATTACATTCCAAATAAATTTTATGATCGAACGATTTCCTTCGTTTTATATCTTTAAATGATTTCTTTTTTACGTAGGTAAATGTTGTATAAATTATGAAAATGATTAAAGTTTACATTTTGTTTATTAATTAAAGTACTTGTCGTTTCGGTAGTAAATCGTTTATTTTTGTCTTTTATATAAATTTAAACGTTTCGATAATAATTGAAATGACCGTCCTCAGTAAATGATAATAGATTTAACAATTTTTGAAATATGAAAACGCAAATATAAGCCTGCTATTAATATAACTAGTGATAAGTTACAAAAACTTTTAAATTTATATATTCGTGTGGAACCCTACACGGCCTTCCAACCTACAAAAAGAAATTAAAAGAAATGAATTTTAATAACATTTTTTTTTGCAATTGTGCAACCTCTTTTATAATAAGTTAATTACGAAAATATGCAAAGTTGTAAAAACAAAAACAATAATCTATGTCAAACAGACGTTAAAAACTTCATGTCTGACAAAGGTCAATAGACATCTAGATACTAACATACAAAATTAAAAAAATTAAATAATTTTAATTATGGTTTTTTAGGGTAATTATGAAACCTTTTTTATACGTTCATAACGAAAACAGGCAACATTGCAAAAACAAAAAATAATCTATGTCAAAATGACGTTTAGAACTTCATGTCAGATAGAGATTAATATAATACACGTTATCTTAAACAAAAATTCCAAAGCCGCACGTTTCTGTAAGATGTCAATAATGCAGATTAACCATTTTCATCCATATTTAATTAATTTTCAGACGTACCTTGCACAGTGGCGGATTTAACGGTGGGCGTAGGTCTCTGTCTACTAGGCCGGGGGCCCTTGAGGCCCCTTAACTAAAAAACATTTTTTTTGCGAAAAAATGTATACACAGATACACAGATACCCAGATACCCAGATACGCAGATACGCAAAACGCAGATACGCAGATACGCAGATACGCAAGTACGCAGATACGCAGATACGTAGATAAGCAGGTCGCAGATACGCAGATACGCAGATACGCAGATACGCAGATACGCAGATACGCAGATACGCAGATACGCAGATACGCAGATACGCAGATACGCAGATACGCAGATACGCAGATACGCAGATACGCAGATACGCAGATACGCAGATACACAGATACGCAGATACGCAGATACGCAGATACGCAGATACGCAGTGTAGTAGCAATTCCGGTGTTTGCTATTACTCAATGTACCAAGAAAATTAGCATTACGTTAATTACTTATCAAATACATTCTCGAGTTACCTAAATTATGATAATAATGTACGCTGGAAGCACGTTTTTCTTTGGTTGTTGGTTTACGTGCTGGTTTGGCGCTCAGAAGAAGCGTGAAAGCCCTCTAGAACTGTATGTAGCATGTAGCGTTCTTCGTAAGTTGAGATAGTATTACGTACGCCCTTTGCGAGTTATCAGATTGTAAGTGCGGCTTATTGATAACACGTTTTGCTTTAAACCAAAACCACCCTAATGCTTGAGAATATTGTTAACGCTTCCAGTCAGCACAGCCAGTGTGGAACGAGTTATGAGTTCTTTAAAACACATCAAGCAGCTTCAAACAATTATATTAACCAAGGAGATACTGAACGATTTCAGCATATTGCATATCGACAAAAAAGTAGCAGAAACATTGGATTTAGAATCAATCATAGACTATTTTGCAAATGTAAAGGCTAGAAGGGGCGCCAAATGTATTTTAGCATTTATTGTATCTTTAATATTTTCATTTTCTATGTATGTATACTTGTTTTTACTGTTACATTTTTTTTATTGTTAGATATTTTTCTGTTCGAGCTGTTTACTTAATTTCTGTTTTCATTCCTCATGCAACAATGTAAGCAATAATGTAATATATAGAATAATTATCATCACCAATTAATTCTATAATATTACCCACATCAACATAATTTTAAAAATTGCACGGTGATAGTTGGAGGGGCTGGGGTAGTTTTGGGGTCCTACTGCTACACAAGGTTGCCCTTTGTCCATGAGACCTATTTCCTTAGATCCGCCATTGACCTTGCGTTATATTAAGAAATTTTAACGCAAAGCTATATAATATAAAATTCTCTTTAAAAAATATGTCTACACTTTTTCTTATAAGATTAATCGTTATTCAGATATTCAAAAAATTTGAACCACATTTTACATTAGCAATTTTTGCCGTTAAATTAAGCGTTGTATCAAAAAATTGCATAGAACATAATTAATGTGTTTAAGGTCTATATCTACAAATTTTCATATCTTAGAAATATGCAGCTTATTTAGAGATATTCGATAAAAACCAAAAACCGTCATTAATACCCCGCCCCCGCGCCGCTGGATGCACGCACGCACGCACACATACACACACGCACACATACCCACACAGACACACAGACACACAGACCAGGTACCACCACCCGTACCATGGGCTCCTTAATATTGGGTCTCCGATTTTCTGAGCTCGGTAAGGGCTGCCGGTTACCTTTTCCATCATCCTCAATCTATTCTCATCCTTATTCTTCCTTCTCGCCGTCACTGTCTTCCTATCGGATTAAAAGTCCCAAATTAAAAATAAGATGGCTGTGGTTTCTAGGGTAATAAATTCCGGACGTAAAATCCTGCCCCATTCGGATGTCCGGGAGGGCAGGGCCCAAGCGACCTCGGTCATCGAAAGTATCAACTTTCTGATTCACTACTGCAACATCCGCGGTATCAGGTCTAATCTTAATGCTATTCACCAACATCTTGAACAATTACAACCTGATATATTGTTTCTGTCTGAAACACAAGTCTCCTCGGAATGCTCCGAGTCACCCGACTTGCAATTTCCTCAATACCATCTTCACTCTAACTTTCGATATAAAGGAGGCGTATGTGCCTACATCAAGGACAGAATTGCTTGCAAGAGGGTTTCTTCCTTAGAAAATAAAAATTTTGACGTGATTTGGTTTAAACATTCTGGTCCTAATTTTGTGAAATTCTACTGTTGCATTTATAGGTCTCCTAATGATAGCAACTTTCAAGACTTCTTCGATTACCTTAGTACGAAAGTTGACTATCTCCTGCCTCAGTTTCCATCTTGCGATATCTCATTTGTAGGCGATTTCAATGTTCATAACTCTAATTGGCTTCAATTTTCATCTACTACAAATCCCGCTGGTCATAGTGCAGAAACATTTGCTATTTCATATGATCTCACACAAATGATTTCTGAACCCACAAGAATCCCTAATAACCCTAACCATACCCACATCTTCTAGATCTCTTTCTTACATCAAACCCTCTTGTTTATGAAACTTCAGTTCTTTCGCCTTTAGGTCTTTCCGACCATTGTCTAATAAAAATCATTTCTACTGTACCTAATTCCACTGTTGTTCGCAAAACCGATAGAACCTTGTGGTGTTTTAAGTCAGCTCGATGGAGTGATTTACGGGATTTCTTTGCAACCTTTCCATGGCGTGAATATTGTTTTAAGTCGTCCTCTTCTTCGGACATCGCTCTTTCAGTATCTGAAGTCATCCTCATGGGAATGGAGTTATACATTCCGAAAAACAGTACCGTGTAGGTCATTCACGTTCCCAACCCTGGTTCAACAAGGTTTGTTCTGATGCAATATCTTTAAAAATAAATGTTACATTAAATGGAAATCTAATAAATCGGTTGACAGTCATGTAGAGTACGTTGGTACTAGAAATATCTGCAAAAGTGTCATCACTAAAACTAAAAAGCTGTTCGAACAACGAAAATGCAATGAACTAGCTACATCTCCTTTAGGCAGTAGTAAATTTTGGTCTTTAGCAAAAGCCATTAGTAAAACTTTCGAACATCTTCATTCCCCCTGACATCTATTGACGGATCGGTAGTTGCTGATTCTGTAGACAAAGCCAACGTTTTTGTGGATTTGTTTGTATCAAACTCGTGTCTCAATGATTCTGGAAAAGATGTGCCCTAGTCAACTCTTCTTCATACGTTATGAAACCAATTCATTTTCGGTGCAAGCTCTTGGAATCGATCATCAGTAGGCTTGATCTCAATAAGGTGACTGGCCCAGACGGTATCCCAGCTATTGTCTTAAAGAAATGTTCCCCCGAACTAGTACCAGTCCTATCTAAACTCTATACGATCTCTATATCTTCTGGGGAATTCCTTCAACATGGAAGTTAGCAAATGTTCAACCTATTCCCAAAAAGGTGATAAGACCGATCCCTCAAATTACAGACCAATTGCCATCACTTCCATTTTGTCTAAAATCATGGAAAAAGCCATCAATCAGCTACTGCTCACGTTTCTTGAAACTAACAAACTCCTTAGTGACCATCAATATGGGTTTAGGCAAAGTCGTTCAACAGGCGATCTTCTTTCATATGTGACCCAAGTTTGGAACAATACAGTAGAGCAGTCCGGTGAAACAGTTGTAGTCGCTTTAGATATCTCAAAGGCATTTGACCAAGTTTGGCATAAGTGTTTACTTGCCAAACTCACCTCGTTTGGGTTAAATGATGCGCTCATCAACTGGGTTTCTAGTTTCCTTGATGAAAGACGAATACATGTCGTAGTTGATGGCTTTTTTCAAAAGAAGTTAGCATTAACGCGGGCGTACCACAGGGACCCGTTATAGCGCCTACACTTTTCTGCTGTACATAAACGACCTTATTTCTTCAACAACTAACCCCATCCATTGCTTTGCTGACGATAGCACTCTTCACTGTAGTTCATCTCAGTCTACTCATAGTGATAATCCACCTTCTATGTCAAATCAAGAAATTAAAGCTGAAATGGCAAATTCAATCAACAAAGACATTCAACGTATTCTCGAATGGGGAAGCAATAATCTAGTTAAATTTAATGCTAACAAAACTCAGTGTTGCCTTATGTCCGCCAAAAAGATCGATCATTTCCTGTTGTAAGTATGAATGGCTCAGTTCTTAAGTTTTCAGACTCTATTACTCTGTTGGGTATGACTGTATCTTCAAATCTCTCATGGGTTGACCATCTTCTGTCAGCTACCAAAACAGCTGCTCGTAAAATAGGCTTTTGTACAGATCTAAGCAGTACTTTACCTCTCGACAACTCCTTTTGCTGTATAAGGCCCAAATTCGGCCTCATCTGGAATATAATTCTCACCTTTGGGTTAGTGCTCCCCAATACGCTCTCGATATCGTTGATCGTATTCAAAAGAGAGCGATTAGGCTTATAAATGACCCGTCTTTAACTTCTCACATACAGTCCCTTGAGCATAGAAGGATGGTTTCAGTTCTTTCTTTGTATTATCGTTATTACAACGGCTATTGTGCTGGTGAATTACATTCTTTGATACCATCTCCGGCTATCTTTGCGAGAAACACTCGGTTCGCTCAATCACATCATCAGTATGCAGTACAAATCTCCACTTGTCGTACCAAACGGGCGCAATCCACATTTTTCTACACGGCTTCTAAACGCTGGAATGATCTCCCTAGTTCCTGTTGTCCTCTCACTTATTATATGAGAAAATTTAAGGTAGCTGTTCACAGGCATCTATTGGCAATTCATTATCCCTCTATCCATCCTCCTAAGTGTTCCTGAGTGCTTTAGCACGATAGGCCTTATTTAGCCTGTTCAGGTCCACAATCATAAAATAAATAAAAAAAGACACACAGACACACAGACACACAGACACACAGACACACAGACACACAGACACACAGACACACAGACACACAGACACACAGACACACAGACACACAGACACACAGACACGCAGACACAGACACACAGACCCACAGACACACAGACACACAGACACACAGACACACAGACACACAGACACACAGACCCACAGACACACAGACACACAGACACACAGACACACAGACACACAGACACACAGACACACAGACACACAGACACGCAGACACACACAGGCACACAGACACACGGACACACGGACACACAGACACACGGACACACGGACACACAGACACACAGACACACAGACACACAGACACACAGGCACACAGACACACAGACACACAGACACACAGACACACAGACACACAGACACACAGACACACAGACACACAGACACACAGACACACAGACACACAGACACACAGACACACAGACACACAGACACACAGACACACAGACACACAGACACACAGACACACAGCGCCAGAACGAAGCAATTGGTTTTCAACTTCTTCTTTCAGTCTTGTAGAAACCAGAAGGTAAAAATGTTGTTATCGGGGGTAATCTTAGCTCACATGTGAGCTTAAACGTGGTTAGGATTTGTGAAGAAAATATTATCCTATTTCTTGCTTCCCTCCAAACTCCTCGTACCTAACAACCACTTGATCTGGCGTATTTTGGGCCAAAGTTAGTGTGTATCTATTATTTACGTAACTGAACACAATCAATATTCCAAGAAACAGTATAGTACAGTATGGCAGTCTTCTATTACTTGTTTTATTCTTAATTCTTATGTTTTACTCCATATTTTGTCGTATATCGTTAATAGTTGCTCTTTGTTTTCAGATGTTATGTGTGTAAGCCTGTTATATATACCACCTCTTCCCGGGGCAGTATCTTTACATTTGTGTAGAGCTCATTCCGGTTCCTGGTATGACTGTATCTTCAAATCTCTTATGAGTTGACCATCTTCTCTCAGCTACCAAAACAGCTGCTAGTAAAATAGGCTTTTGTACAGATCTAAGCAGTACTTTACCTCTCGACAACTCCTTCTGCTGTATAAGGCCTATAAATCACCCGTCCTTAACTTCTCACATACAGTCCCTTGAGCGTAGAAGGATGGTTTCAGTTCTTTCTTTGTATTATCGTTATTACAACGGGTATTGTGCTGCTGAATTATATTCTTTGATACGATCTCGGGCTATCTTTGCGAGAAACACTCGGTTCGCTCATTCACATCATCAGTATGCAGTACAAATCTGCACTTGTCGTACCAAACGGGCGCAATCCACATTTTTCTACACGGCTTCTAAACTCAGGAATGATCTCCCTAGTTTCTGCTTTCCTCTCACTTATGATATGAGAAAATTTAAGGTAGCTGTTCAAAGGTATCTATTGGCAATTCATTATCCCTCTATCCATCCTCCTAAGTGTTCCTGAGTGCTTCAGCACGATAGGCCAAATTTAGTCTGTTCAGGTCCACAATCATAAAAAAAATATGCAACAATTATGTTATAAGTTTCAGTTTCATCCTCCTCCAAGTCTCTAGCATATTTCTTGGCTTCTTTTCTTATATTACAGTAAATTTGAGGTGATTTCTGGATTATTAGTCACATGTACATAGTTATTCAGCATAGGAAGAGTTGGTGGTTTATTTGTACCTGTTATGTTTTTTACTTTGCTCCACATTTCTTCAGAAGTTGTATTGCAGTTTATCGATGATGTACAGTCACGACAGGATTTCAGCTGCGCCTCTCGTTTCATCCTTCTTTCTTCCGCTCGTACTTTTAGGTTTTCATCTACTCGATGCTTCCTGTATCTGTTTAATAGATGCTTCTTTTTTATGTTTATTTGTTCAACTTCTGACAACCACCAAGGAACTGAGTATCTGTGCAAGGCTACTGAGGTTTTTGGAATTGATTTTTCCGCCGCATTATTTATTGATTTAACCATGAGGTTAATTGTGTCGTCCATCCCTTCACCACACTGCGGTAATTTCAACTCTGCTTGATACCTTTCCCAGTTCGCTTTGCGAATATTCCATTTGGGTTCTGATTTGTGCTAATATTTCTCATTGTTTTGGTCAATTTCAATAGGGTAGTGATCACTGTGATGTGCGTCTTCTTGGACAGCAGGTCCGTGTTAATGATAATTTCGGGGAAGCTAGCGATAAATCTAGGGCACTCATAGTGCCATTCGCCTCATTGGTGTGCGTGTATTTACCGTTGTTCAGTACTGCCAAGGTGCTCTCATTTATGATCGTTTCTAACATTAACCGTTTTGCTGTGTCTTTGTGTGACCCCCACATTTTATTGTGGCAGTTAAAGTCGCCCAATACAAGGCATGGTCGAGGTATTTGGCGCTGGGTGCAATATTGAACCGAAAAGTATATGTTTAATATATGAAGTGTCCTAACTGCATTTATTGTTTTTGCACAGGCTTGGAGTTCTGTTTTGATGGGGATTTTACAGTAATGTAGGTCTTTTCTTATCATTGCATTACCGTGACTTCTCCATCCACGTAAGGTTGCGGTTTCTACTCTGACAATGTTGTAGTTATTGATTTATTATAAATTTTGTTGTGAACGAATAAGTTCAAAGATAAATATGTAATTAAAAATAATTATTAATTCTATTAAATACATAAATAAAAAGTTTACCTCGAGTAGGATTTGAACCTACGACCTGTACTTTGCTAGAATACGGCGCTACCAACTGCGCTATCGAGGTACAAGCCCCAATCGATGTAAATTTTGTCTTTATGTATGTAGTTATTGAATTTAAATTCCTCATCTTGCTTCAATTTGCTTTCTTGTGTAACGGTATAAACGGGTGGTAGAACGGGATTACAGATAAATTGACTTTTTGCCCCGACTAGCCAACGTATGGGTGTAGGTCAGATGTTGAAAAATTTTGCGCATCCAGAATAGTAAATCGTACGTAAGTCACAATAGGGATGAAGACAAAATCAATTCGGTTTGGGCGCCAGAATGTTTGGTAGTCAAAATAAGGGTTGTCGTGCCAAAATTACGAGTACATAGCGTGTCTAAACATACAAAAACATACGCTTACCTATCCGCAATCAATCCCAGGTGTGCTGGACAGCAACTCAGCAAACCACCTGAATAGGGCTTCAAAAACACAACACGCTTGTCAAATAAAAGCGTGATAAACACTCAATAAAAATTACGTTAATACACCTCAGTGTAATAAATTAGGCATTAAATAATAATCAAAACAAAACAAAAAAATAAGCTATAGAATGAACTCTAAACTGAATTAATATTCAACTAAAAATCAAATAAAATACCAAATATTAATAACGCTATTACTCAAAAGAAGAAAAAGTTACGTTACGTTATAACTTAAACTTTCAATTACTCAATAAATTTTAAGTTCGCAAAAAAACGGTTAGGTAACACAAAGAAGGGTGTTTACAGAATTAAACACATTTATAAAACCTAACAAACTATAATAAAATAATAAAAATGATAAATATAAAAAATGTAAACATACGATAATGCGTATAAACAAAAAATACAAATACTTAAAAGGCGACAGGATGTCTGATTTACGCCAGTCTAAATCGTTTAACCTATAAAGATATAATTCGTGGATAATATACCCACACTACAATAGGGTCGATTGCCCTTTAATACCAAAATAAAAAGCGTGAAGGCGGAGCGTCAAAACTATAATTAATTACTCTAAACAAATTTAAACAACAACTTACTTTAACAAAAAAAATGACCCGCTTTCAAACTTTCATAAACACAAAAAACACACAAAATCTTCAAAATTTTCAATAAAAAACTCAATATTATATTACCTTACGGTCTAGAATTACACCTCTTCTGTGTTACAATATATGTGGAAGATAACCAGGTGGTCGGTTACGGCTATGACGGAAATGAAATCTCCTGCTCTGGCAAAATGATGAATAAAATGTTCACTATTGTTCCTTTATACACAAACAATTTCTTGACTAAACTCGTTAGAATGTTACTGTATTAATTACTAACTTCTTTTAAAATATTAATATGAGCGTTCAAATGACTTGATAACTTTTAGCTTTAATTGGTTTTATTTCCACTAATAATCCAAAATGTTGATAACTGTTTTAAATAACTATAAATTTTAATGTATTGCGAAAGTTTCTTTATCTTTACACACGCTTTGTACGATAAATAGGTGGCACTGCAAGAGCGATGATTTTAAAATCCGCAGAAGCGATATAAACCAAAGAGGTCACTGAAGCACTATAATACACGACGATGTCCTCTAGGTAACTTTACGTAAAACCGAAATCGGCACTAGGTATAATCCCTTGTAAGCAGACTCCCACTGGTAGGCTTTCATTTACCATCCGTCTGAGCTCATCGTATTTATTTTTATTGCTCTAGCATTCCATGGAATTATTTTTTCTGTGTGCATAACTTAATAATGTGTGATAGATGATATATGTGTATAAAATATAATGGGTAGATGACGTTGTAAATAAGTAAATGGTATGTATCACAGTTACTATGTTTCAGACATCATATAGGTTTTTTTGGTTTGTATGTGGTTATATTTGGATCTTTTCGCTGAGATATGCGGGGAGTTCCTTTAGTCCATCCCTTTTTCGTTTAGCACTTCGGTTTTCTTCATAAATATTAATGTTTTCCTGGTCTATGGTAGGTTGCTCAGAAAATTTAGATGCAGCATCTTTCAGTTATATATACTACGCAGTTAGGGTGGGTTTGTTATCGTTCGTGGTATATTTTCATGTTCTCCCTTTGCTTCGTTTTATTACAGAGGGCTGTTTGGTTTGCATATGATTTGTGTGCTTGGACGTAATATTTACCATCAACCATTGCTCTGGCTTCATTGTAGTTTAAGTTGTGCAATATCTTTACTTGACACACATCTATTTCTTTTTTCGGGATCACACAATCTGGTGCGCTTGTTGTGTATGGTCCTTTGCGATTAATACAGATAGGAGTATTTTGGCATTCCTTGTCCTCTTTATGTGATGGTTTACCACACTCATGCATTGCCGCTTGTGTACATCATTTGGACAGGTGTCCATAGCCCAGACACCTGAAGTCTTTGATGGGCCGAGGTATGGTCTTACTTTCAAGTTAAGATAAGCTGCTTTTATGTTTTCTGGCAATTTTGAATTATTGAAGGTGCAGTTGAGACGAGCTCAGTTCCTTCTTTTTTTTATTACTGCCTTGATGTGTCAATTGATTCAGTAGTTCTTCTTGACTGCAGACTGCCGTAGTAGTTTACGAAAAATTGTATACCTCACAAACCACTCTAAATTAGGAAACCAAATTAGCGGAACCGTTAGCTGGAAGTATCAGACTACGTTTTGATGTACCATCGCTAGTTCCATTTTGTACGATATGGGCGAAGGCGATTTTCAAATGTCGCATTCAAAAGTTGTCAAAAACTCAATTTTTTCAAGTGGTTCCTGCTATCTTTATGGCATTCCAAAGAAAAATGAATATTTGGGAGAGTTAGTTAAGCACTTCCTAGGCATCCTTAGCATCGAAACTGTATTATTCTAAGCCTCACACCATCTACACTACGAACTGGTGAAGAATAGGTCAAATATTTTACCTCTACCTTAAATATAAAAGTCTGAAGGATGTCAATTTAGTATTGGAGAGAAAAAGAATTCCAACTCCAAGGAGCCCATTCGTATTGAGGCTTGAGGACGTGCTTGAAAATATACCAGAATGGTAAGTTAATTATCTTTTTTGCCGGTTAGTTATTTCCCTCTAGTAATAGATCTAGCAACTTTCCCAAAATTTATAAAACTATTTCTCAATCGTGAGAACTTCCCCGTGCCATGATTGATAAGCTAGGATAATTTAAATTAAGCTCACGGTGGGTATGAATTAGCACAATTCGTTTCACTTTGACAGATTATGAACTTCTTGTGTACAGTTGCTTTCAGTTCCCATGCCATACTCGAAAAAGCAAAGAATATCTTCACAATGTAAAGCATTTCTTGATTTCTATTGAATAACTCGATAGAGGTTGAAGTTAGATATAGGGAATGTTTAAATAATTCACCCTAAACTTCAATTTCAAATGGTATAAAAAAATAGTACGTGTCATTTGAAAAAATGTTGTGTTTGACAATCCTTGAATGAGACATTTGAAAATGGTCTGCGTTCATATGGGTGAAACCATAGATGGGACATTAATGGTTAACCTGGACTGCCAGCTAACTGCTCCACAAATTTGCTTAACTTAATTAACTTAACATGGTTTGCGAAATACAATTTTTTGCCTAAAATAGTATGGCGACAGTCCAACTCAAAATTTAGCAACCAATCGAAACAGTCTATTTTTTGAATTTTAGGCAGTTAGGACATGATTACACTGTCAATCTTTCCATACTAAGGAGAAAGTTGTTACAGCGATAACACTGGGGAGAATAAACCAAAAAATTCAACAACAAACTGTATTAACAACAGTTATTATTATTGGTCACATTTCGAAAAAAAAACCTTCAATTTTCCTGCATTTTCTTTGGATTGTCTTGCTGAATTCAACTCGTCGTAGGAATCTTTTGGTAATTTTTGTGTCAGAATTACTTGTAGAAAATCGCCACTCGTGCTAAAGCGCTTGTGGCGATTCTCGTCACAACAGCTATGCGTGATCTGACTGACAGATTACCGGCAAGATTCCTACCACTTATTTTTTACAGAAAAGTCAACGTATGTCAAAAACTATAATAGTAAAGTTAACATAACTAGGTTGTCTTAACTCGGAATTAGAAGGCGAATCGAACGGCGGAAGACACTTTTTACCGATGATTCCGCCCTTGAGTGCTACTATTTCAGGTGGAAAATTGCTAATTATTTTAGAATGTTGAATTAGACAACACTTTATTGCGTTATTTATGTATACATTAGTATAACATAACCATAGATACATTACTGTGTAACAAAGGTGCACAAAATAACATTTAAAAACAAATATCACTCTAACTAATTCACTTAAATAGGTACATAATTAATCACTTTTCTTCACTAAAACTCTCGTCACTGTCACTGCTGCTCCCTTCACCAATGTTTATAATGGACAGTTCAACTGTAATGTCAAGTACATTCTCCCTTTCTGAGTTGCAATTACATGATGGTTGGACGTCTTCCATGATTCTTGAGTTACTTTCGCAAATGAATTTTCCGATAAAATTTTGGTATGGTCTAGTTTAAATGCAATGTTTTGTTTTGCCATATCACCTTTTATTATTTCCCAATTTTTTCCATTAGATTTAAATCCGTGTGATATGGACGCAATCGTAAAATTATATGTCTGTGTGATCGTGCTGCTTTTTATGGAAATTGAATAACTCATAAAGATAGGGTTTGTACATAGTTGACGAATAAGATATATTATTATTAATTTTATTAAATACATAAATAAAAAGTTTACTTTGAGTAGGATTTGAACCTACGACCTGTACTTTGCAGCAGTACCGCGCTAACCAACTGCGCCGTCAAGATTCAAGCCCCAATCGACGCAAATTTTGTCTTTATGTATGCAGAATTTATTCGTTCATAACAAAAAACTTATAATAAGATATATAATTGTCAGAATGTCATTGCATAATTTCCGCCTTTAAATAATTGGATGCGGGGACTTTATTTACTTGTACATTACGATAAGGTACTGATCTGGGAGATAAATTTGGTATTAATTTTTACAGCAACCGATTTTCGTAATTGTCCGCGTTAATGCCATCGTGGTAATTGCCGCTCTTCGATTCTGATTCAAAAATAAGCAGGCAATTCGGTATAAATAATCCGGACGATGTTCTATCACTCCAAACACTTGTAAGTCTAGCGTGAACGTAAGTTTCAAGTACACGACTGGTTTGCCCTCATTTCTACAATGTTTCAACATTTGTAAACCCGCAGTGCTTGTATATCATTCTTTTCTACAAGAATTTTCTTTTTCAGCTAGAAACCAATTTTCTTTAGTATTCGGTACAACGTAGACCTTTTCCCTGTCTGTTTTTCAAATTTTTCTTGGAGGTCATCAATTGTAGATCGACAGCTTTCGGTATTATGAAAATTGCAAACAACATTCCGTATGCGGAATTATTTAATGTGGTACACTTGAAATTACGCCTGTCTTATTTTCTCCCGTTTTTGGTGAACTGAATGCGTGCTAGCCTGTGCACTGTCTTTCCACCACTTAATGTTAACATTTTCACAGTTATACTGTAAAATATTCACAGTAATACTATAACCAGTCGAAGGTCACTGCAAGAAATCTCAACAGTAATTGATAGTAATTAAGACAAAACTGACGGATATTCTTTTATAGAGATCGATATGTAAACAAATGTGTTGGGCGTGCGTTAAATACCGCTTTATGCGATTCGAAAGTTGGGCATAGAATATATTTACTCGCTTCATAATTCAATATTAATTATCTACTACTACTATTAATACTATCACTATATCCTATATCTATTTCGTACGGAATTGTAGCTATAAAAAGCGTTACTCACGGTGATCAAACAATGTGTAAACTGAAATAGTGCAAAGCAGTACTTACGCCTCTGTACTTCTGTAAAACGAGATCGTAATTGGATTACGCTCAGCCTAAATGCTTTAAGACGACCCACTTAGACCTCTGCGCCACCAACCTTTCCGCCAGGTAGAGTCACATAAGCTCTATCTCTCTCTCGCTCGCTCTCTCTCTCTCTCTCTCTCTCTCTCTCTCTCTCTATATATATATATATATATATATATATATATATATATATATACCTGTTCTTCTTCTTCTAAGGCCAGTTGCCCATTTATAAATCATTTCCTCAGTTAGTTGGGCACATCTTCCGAGGAAGATATCCAACTGTGAGCCCAGCGTTTTGATGGTCTTCCGGGAGGTCTTCGGGTATTTGGTTCGCTGTCAAAAGTCAAAATTATAAAATGTTTCAACCAATCAGAGACTTAGTTACAAAGGTAGATTTGCTAAAAAAAAATTGAAGTTTTAGTAACAACCAAAAAGGTATAAAAGGAATTGCCCTGGAAGTGGTGAGCTCTCTATAATTTGTTCAATTTTTAAAAAAAGGTTAAAGTAGTGTTGTGTATTTGTGTAACAAGTAAGTTTTTCTAACCTAATTTAATTATCGGGAGAAAGTTATAAATAACGAAGAGAATATTCTAGAGCAATTGTTTTTATACCGGCATTAATTTAAATAGTTCGGTCTCCGATACCTGTTAGTTTTCGAAAAACTTAGTACGATTTAATTTGTGTAACGATTTTGTTGAAAGTTCTCGTTTTATCAAACTTGATTTGATTACGTTTACCAAATTAAAAATTGCATTTATTTGGTCATTTGTGTTTTATTTCCTGGTACAAATTTCTTTTAAATAATTTACATTTGATCCGGCACCTAAAAATAAAAGTGAAATTATAATAAATTTTGGACAACATTTAAACATTTTATAACCGATACCAATCAATAAACATTAATTTATTTAAATAAAAAAATTACCAAGATAAAATTAGTGACTGGAGTTAAGTTGAATTGGAAGAAAACATTACTAATTTTGGAAGTTAGTGTCATCGACAACCCGAGTACCTGTCAGCAGCCAATTGGTATATGGTAGCAGCAAGAATCAAGTGGAAAGTGCCTGCATCAAATTGGAACAACTTGAAGACATCAGTTTGCACTTGGAACAATATATGTGAGACACATTTTCATTATAGCCCTATTTATTGTGTACATTGTTGTGTTAAATTTCCTGCAAATTATTAATTATTGGGTATATGTATTGGTGTAAAATTTCAAATAATACTTGTATAAATACCTGTAAAAGAAACAAAATTTTAAATTATTTTCAAATTCTAAATTTAATTGTAAACAGTAAATTTGCAAATCATTATTTGACAATTTTGACATTTGTTAACTTCATTCAATAACGTTACAACGCATGCGTTAGAAGTGTAAATTCTATTCAGACTTATTTCTTATACATATATGATAATTTCTATAAAGTGTAATTCATATAATTATATACAGAATAAAGTTAATTTCCCACTAAATTACTTGATCCCTATCCCCAAATTGAGATTGAGCTAGTTCGGTGCACACTTAATTATAATCATATTATAATCATTATTTTATAACTACCTGAACCCTATTCCCATATTGAATTATTATTTAATTATCAATTACCCCATCAAATAAAATCCAACTAAATATAATTTCCCTCAAAATATAAATTATCGCCATCACAATATATATATATATATATATATATATATATATATATATATATATATATATATATATATATTAGCGGCTCTTTTGCAAGAACTATATTTTTAGTTTTGTTTATGGGTTTCCATGTTGTATTGGAGAAGTGTGGATTAGTCGGTGGAGATCATCTTCGCTTTCAGCTACTCGTACATCATCCGCTTAACAGATCACGTTGATTAAGTTGGGGCCTAATTGGTATCCTTTGTGTGTTTCTTTTATTCTCTTCATAATATTACCCATTACTAAGTTGAAGAGAATGAGGCTTAATGAGTCATCCTGCCTTATCCTTGTCGCTGTTTTTATTGATGCGGTTAGCTTTGGTGTTTTAAGCGTATTTGAGATGTGTTTGTATTTAGTTCATGTATTAATCTGATTACGTAATTTAGGATGTTGTTTTGTCTTAGGATATCGATGATATCCCCCAGACGGATCCGGTTCGAAGTTTTAATAAGATCAACGCAACACAAGTAGGCAGGTTTGCCATGTTCGACGGCCTTTTGTATTAGTTGTTGGATGGATTATAAATATCGCATATATATAATCGATCTATTGCTACGAAAATCTTGTTGTGCATTACTGATTTCGTACTGTTCTTCTATGATGGTATTTAAGATACTTATAAGGGTTTTCATAAATGATCCGAGAAGAGTAGCACCTCTATAATTGGCAGGTTTTACTTGCTCTCCTTTCTTTAATGTAGGGATTGTTATGATATACTTCCAGTCTTGGGGAACTTTTACTTCCTTTATAATTATTTGATATAGGTTGGTAAGCTCTTCTACAGTTTCCTGGCCGCCATATTTGAGCAGCTCATTATTGATTTCATCTTCCTATTTTAAGACGTTTGATTTCTTTCTCGGTCTGTAATTGCGTTATTGTAGTTCTTTTCATTCCGGCGTCACCGTTAATTTTTTCATCCGTTCTCTATTCCCCATACAGTTCCTCTAAGTACTTTACCCTAATCTCTACATATTCGTTAACTTGTAGTTTTCGGCGTCTTTGCATTCCCCAAACTTTTCTTTGCGCTCCATATAGGAAATTTTCCATTTCTTTTGTAAAATTGGAGCAGTAGTCTCTTTTTTGTTGTGTTCTTTGAGCGTTGACACGGTTTCTTACTGCTCTATACTTCAGCCTTTCTTCCTGCGTTTGGTTGTTAAGGTAGTTCAGGTACACTATTCTTTTCTCTTTTATTTCCTTGATTTCTTTCTTAATCCAAGGTTTATTGCGGTTACTTACATGGTTTACTTTTCGTTTTCATAGGGCTTCAAAATCTGATTCCGCGATATTTTTGTTAGTTTTATGCTACGCTTCTTCTACGCTATCTTCGTTTGTCATGTTGTTTTCTTTATTTTTTTGTGTTAGTGGGGTGTAATAAAGGGTCGTGATGCTACAGCCCGTAATCGATTATATTTTCAGTTTTTCCTTGTATTAAACCGGGGGTTTTATCTGTTTTGTGTTGTTAGTCGTGTTTGCAGGGTACTAAGGCGTGGTCCATTCCTATATTGGCGGATGTGAGTGAGCTTACGTCTAATATCTGGGACGGATGTACGTGTCGATTTGATATTATGTAGTCAATAGTTGTCTTTTGTCCTCTTGAATTCATCCATATAATTTTGTGTTGTGGTCTGTGGTCGTAAAAAGTATTGTTTATCCTGAGTTCGTTTTTGGAGCAAAATTCGATGAGTCGTTCTCCGTTTTCGTTTATGTAATCTTCATTCAATCTGTTCGTTATGGTTAGGGCTGGGCGTGTTTCCAATCCTGGCGTTAAGATCTCCAACTTGTGTATCTTCTATCTTTATGCAGCTTATTAATTACGTTATGTGCAAAATAACCGCAATGCTGTGATAACTATACAAATTTGGTAAATCATTTACGCATTTACATACCAACTACTGCAGATGCTTCTAATTTACTGAATTTGTAAAATTCCATGTTTTTTTACGTAAAGTGCAAACGTTTTGTAGTTCCAATGCATACTTTTCCATAAGAACAAAGTAACCTATATACTTCGGGATCTGGGTTTTTAATCATTCGTGTAGGTTCAGAATTAATCTTAATAGCTATGATTAATTATGATGTTTTCAATTTTGTCGGTAATATTAATTATAAAAAAAGAAACGCAGTTTAAGTATTAACCGTTAATCTTTCATTGGGGATACGTTTAATAGGTATTATTACATTAATTTCTTAAGAACAATCATTAGCTACATTTGCTATTGAACGGTATAAATCATGTAAAATCTTCAGCGTGACTGTTGTTCACACTGTTATGATTCTATTCATTTTGGGGCATAATGGATGGATATTTGCAGCAGTATACAGTAGAATTGGTAGTTGTTCTTTTCTAATGGTTTGAGCGTGTGCTGTAATCGTTGTTTGTATGTTTCCATATAGCAGAAATTCAAAGCATCTACTCACAATCTTATATTTGCACCGAACTTCCCCTCATTTATCTGATCACGTTCAACCTATACTTTTACCTAAAAAAGTAGTAAACGCTTAGCAGCATAATATGGAGGTCAGAAAACCAAAGACATATGCCTTAAACTAAAGCTGGTATAAGTAAAAAAAGAGTATAATAAAACCAATTTATCAAGATATGTGGTTTGTTACAGAAATAGCACAATTTCATTTGATGCAAGTGCAAAATGTGCTTTTCATTATATCATTACACACTGATGACCATGGTGCGCAGTGTGGAGCCTGTAGCAATTGTAGCTTGAGTTGGCTGTCAGATAGTTGTCATAGGCTTACTTTAACCGAATAGATAAATGATCCTACTGTGTGGTCACTAGAGATGTAAATAAATCTTGCTTATACAAATACAGGTAACTGAATTCCATACCATGTCAGAAATATTAATAGTGTTTGTCAAAACTGTTATTATATTGTCCGAAGTAAAACGTTAGTCTGAGTTTAGCCGGCCACACACACAAAGGTTTATCATGAAACTTGACCCGCCAGCATTAAAGTCTGTCGACAAATCCGTGTGTTAGTGGTTGAGCCGTGCCAGACGCGCATCAGTCTTATCCTGCAGAGACTTGGCTGAAAGGTAAACTTCACGGGCTAACTTCCGTGTTACCATAAATGTACACATTTTTGTGACGTGTTAAATCTGCGTTGTTGATTTAGTATTTTGAGTATTTAAAAAGAATTAAAAATGTGTGAAAGTGTGGATACTTGTTTTATGGGGAAAGAATTTATAGACATTTGTATAAGCCAACAAAAATTTAAAGAATAAAGGCTATGAAGCTCTAATTGAATATTGTAGAAAAGTGTATCCCAGTGCGGACCGTAATTTTGTTTTAAAAAAAATACAAAATTTACGCGGGTGCTTTAGAAAAGAATTAAAAAAGGTTGTAGCCTCGAAAACTACAGGAACAGGAATAGACGACGTTTATGAACCAAAACTGTGGTACTGTTTACAACTGACTAAGAGCTTCCGGTAAAAAGTGTCGAAAGTCAGAATTTAGAGGAGCCGGCGAGTCCAAATGTGCTTGACGCAGAAGATGAGGAGGAAACTTGTAATGATATAATGGAGAATGCGAGTCAAAACGAGAATAATGAATGGAATGCTATTGAAAATACACAGGAACCACTAGAGGTAAGTACATTTTATTGAAAATACATACATATGTATTTTAGTAACCAGTAAGTAGATACGTATATCTTGCTAGATATGTTGAACAAAATATTTTGTGACTAATTTGGCAATGATTTATTAAAAAAAAACTTATGCTCTTCCGGCATTTATCATTAAAATAGTCACAGTACTTCTTTCTACTAATTTTAGCATTTAATGATACATTAGCTTTTTTATTTTTCAACAAAGAAAGCAATTAAACACCTTGCGAACGCCAGTCGCCATTCTCAGTGTCATGTGTAACTGAATTTTCTCTGTCAAATGTAGTCGCTGTTGCATAAGACTATTTTTCTTAAAAATTGTGCAATATGCAACAAGCCATAATGATTTTATTAATATTTTCGGGCCGTCCTGCTAGACTTGTATGGAGAACACGAAAGCAAGAGGCTAGTATACCAAATGTGTTTCTACAACATTTCTTGCTCTAGATAATCTGTAATTGAATATTTTAAAAAAATTTGTTTCTAGAGAAAATGCTGAATCCCTACAAGTACAAAATTAAGATTTTCCTTAGTTTCGCCGTTGTCTGGGAATTTCAAATCATTTGTAGTTAACTTTTATAAAAGATGTCCATTCAATGGCTCCACCATCTATATAAAAATTCGTAATTTGCATTTACCAAAGCCATTAATATAACACTAAAAAAGTAGTTATAGTTGTAATATAGAGCTCCTGTCCCAGGTGGTGGAACTATTCGAATGTGTTTTCCATCTAAAGCTCCTCCACAATTTGGGAAATTCCAACGAGCTTCAAACTCGGATACAATTTTTTGCTAATCCTCCTCTCATTTTGGAAACTGAAATATACTACCTAGGTTAGATAAGTTGTAAATAAGTGATTCATTGTTTTATTTTATTTCAGTCTTCTTTTCGGAAACCTTCAACTCCAAAAAGAAAGGAATTTTCAAGAAGTCACTAACAAATTGAAAGAAGCTCGAGTTACTTCAAGGAAAGCATGAAGAGTTCATTACAACCTGCACTGAAGTCTTGAAGCGGAAAGATGATATGCCTGATGAATTTGATGCTATTGGTATTAATGTAAGCGCTAAATTGAGAAAAATGGATCCAATGCAGCAGGTATTAGCTGAGTCCCTAATCAACAATTATTACTCCTGGGCATTTTCTCACTAATAGCAAAACATTAAAATGTCACCAGAAACTCAGAAACGGCAAGACTTACACTAAAAACTTTTGTCAAGACTGAATTCCTTAGTTTTGGCAAAGTCCGCAGACAAGTTGAAAGTTTTCGCCATTAACAGACAGTTTTGTCTGCGAGAGATTAAGTACGCCAGCGTTGTCTGAGGACATGTCTTTCAAGTTAGTGGAGTGCGACAGTTTAGCCAGCGACATGCAAAGTTTGCCAAAGACCGTAGATTTGAACCGTCCTGGATAAAGTCTCCAGACAAACCTTTGTGTGTGTGGCCGGCTATTGTATAACCTTGTTTTAAAAATGTACAGATCTCTGGATATGGAGCGCTGTGCAATGTAAGACCAGATTGTATGAATTGGAACAAGATGTTATAGTACACTCTGTCAAATCAATACAAAGCATGCCACAAAATGCAGTTAGAAAATGAGTTTTGTCCATACCCATTTTAACAAATTAAGTATACAGATATTACATACAACATAATGATTATGTTTCTGTTCACCAAAGTTATCTAATGAGATAATATCCAAAGAGAAGGGCATTACATATGTGTAATGCTATAAGCAATAATAATAGATCACTATTATTGATTATAGGAAATAAAAATTAACAATCAGTCAGGTGTTGTCATTTGTGAAACCTTAGCGAATTGCGGGCTCATGTGACATACAGAAAAGTTGACTGTAATCCTTCATTGTATATAAAAACTATAATACATCGTAACTAGAATCATCTGTTGTGACTTGCCTCCTCGATAGCTCAGTTGGAAGAGCCCCACTCTAGCAAAGTGGAGGTCATGGGTTCAAGATCCACTCGAGTTAATATTTTACAGTATGTACTTTAAAAGTTAATTTGAAATAAACGCGGTTAATGATTATTGTATTGAATTGCTTATAGCAAATAAAAATTTACCATCAGTTACGTGTAGTCATGTGCGAAACGTTAGCGAATTGCGGGCTCACATGGCATACACAAAAGTTGACTGTGATTCTTCATTGTGTATAAAATTATAATGCATCGTAACAAGGGAAGTACATACAGCTTAAGTTTGAATCGATTGTGACTTGCCTCCTCGATAGATCAGTTGGAAGAGCCCCACTCCAGCAAAGTGGAGGTCGTGGGTTCAAGTCCCACTCGACTTTATCTTTTACTGTATGTACCTTAAAACTTAATTTTAAATACAGTTAATGATTATTATATTGAACTTCTGTTCGTTCATTAAAATCCATTCCTATAGTTATCTATTAGTATTGCGTATAGCGAATAAAAATTAACAATCAGTCACGTGTCACGTGTTGTCATGTGCGAAACCTTAGCGAATTTCGACTCACGTGACATACACAAACGTTGACAGTGGTCCTTCATTGTGTATAAAATTATCATACGTCGTAACTAGGGAAGTACATCGATAGCTCCTTGCCTCTTCGAGTTAATCTTTTACTGTATATACTTTAATAATTAAGTTTTAATAATATATATATATATATATATATATATATATATATATATATATATATATATATACTGTATTTGTATTAAAATTAACTATACAGTCGCCCAATAGTGCGTGGGTGGAAGATTGTGGGTTTATTAAGGAATATTGCTAAAGTTTGTTGATGGGATGTGATGGGGCATCCTTAAGGCTACAAACCTAAAATATTTTCACTTGAATCGCAAAGTTTATATAAATTATTTATATCAAAGTTACATTTTTTTAATGGAATCCCCTGTATATTATTGCATATTTGGTCAATTCTAGCACAACTTTATGTATCACACATAGTATCTAAAACGAATCGTTTAGTCGCAGTTCGTCATTTTTACAAAAAGTAAATGTCTGGAAAAAACTAAATATCGCCGTGATTACAAAACTTAGAAGATGATGACTCTGTGATGTTACTAGACATGAAATGTGCTAGTGTAAACCGGATTTTCAAATTCGAATTCTTCTTGTGTTTAGAGAAATTACTTTGTCAATAAAAAATTTCAATCAATGGTAACTTGATTTTTTCAAATGGAGCGGCCATTTTTTCATTTTTGTATCAAATGCGGAATTTCTTTACCTTTCTAACAATATATATTAGTCGGTATCTATTTTCGGTAGATTTCTTTCAGTTTCATAATTTCTGATTCATTTGCTATATTTTTCTATTTTTATCTTGTATTACCTAGTAACCCGTGGGAAATAAATAAAAAACTATTCACATTATACATTATTTATTAAGTATAAAAACACATAAACACAAAACAAAATTACGAACTAAATTAGAAAATAAAATAAAAAGAAGAATAATTAAAAGAAATTTCATCCTTAGAACATCCTGCTACATCAAGAACTCAAGGAGACCGATTTTCAAAACAGGATTAATCTTTGCAATTGGAAAGAACAAAAGTTAAATGAAAATTTACAATTTTTAGATAAGATCTTATTCACAGATGAGTGCACCTTCCACCGCAATTTCTTAACCAGCCCAATTTTCATTATTGGTCAGATTAACACCCTCACTATTTTCGAATTCATAGCCAAGAGAAATGGTCGATTAATGTTTGGGCAGGCATATTCCGTACTTCAGTTATTGGTCCCTTTTTCTTCGACGGTATTCTAAATTTGAATTTGTACTTGAATTTCCTGGATAATAAATTATTTGGACTCACTCAAATTAAGGACATGCATTTTCACACCGTGCCCATCCGTGTAGTAAGTGGATGGCTTAATAATGAATTTGTTGGAAAATGAATAGGAAGGAATAGACCAACACGATGGCCAGCGAGATCTCCAGATATTTCCCCGCTTGATTTCTTTTTGTGGGGGTACAGCAAGGAAAAAGTGTATGCTGAACTACCAACTATTGCGGAAGATATGAAAAATAGAATCCGAAACTTTTTTGTGTAACCATCAACACAGTAATGTTAAATAGGGTGAAAAATTATTTTCGTCGCAGAACTAAAATTTGCTTAGAATAAGGCGGTAGACATTTTGAATATTTATTAAAATAATTTTTATTTTTATTTTAATTCGTAATTTTGTTTTTTATGTTTATGTATTTTTCTACTTAATAAATATTGTTTTATGATGTGAATCGTTTTTTGTGTACGTTCCATGGGTTACTAGATAAAACTAACGAAACATTGAAAAATACATCAAATTATTCAGAAATTGTGAAATTAAAATAAATCTACGGAAGATAGATGATAGAACTAATTTATATCGTTAAAAAAGTAAAAAATTCCGCATTTCATGCAAAAATGAAAAAATGGCCGTTCCATTTGAAAAAATCAAGTTACCATTGATTGAAATATTCTAAATTGACAAAGTAATTTCTCTAAACACAAGAAGAATTCGAATTTGACTATTCGGTTTACGCTAGTACATGATCACAGCGATACTTAGATTTTTTCAGACAACTACTTTGTGTAAAAATGGCGAATTGCGACTAAAAGATTCGTTTTAGGTACTGTGCGTGATGCATAAAGTCCTACTAGAATTGACCAAGAAATCCAAGTATGCAATAATATACAGGGGGCTCAATCTAAAAAAAACGCAAGTATGATATAAATCGCCCTGTATAAACTTTACGATTGAAGTGAAAATATTTTAGGTTAGTAGCCTTAAGGATACCCTTCAACATCCCATCAACAAACTTTAGAAATATTTTTTAATAAACCCACAATATTCCACCCACATACTATTGGGCCACCCTATATATATATATATATATATATATATATATATATATATATATATATATATATATATATATATATATATATATATATATGTGTATAATGTGCATTGTTACGCTAGAATTATATGTAAACCGTACATTATGAGCAGAATGGCTTCCTTACTGCGCTGGCGTAGTAATGCACATTCAGAAATTTGGATTTTTATCGTGTTCATGATACCGGAGACAATTGAAATTATTATGACATACTAAATTATGTTGCTAGTTAATATTGCCGTTGTAATTTTTTTCATACCTTACCTGAAAATTTATTTTTACGGAAATGTAACCTCACCCAAAATTCTAATTATTTCTAGTACCAATGCGGTAATTACTTTTCTAGTAAATTATAACTAATGTAGAAGTTATTTCAAACAAAGTAGTTTCTTTTGAAATTCTAAAAAGTGTTAATAAATGCCCTTTTACGTCAAAATTAGAATCACAGTAGTAGTGCACATTATACGCCCACACACACACACACACACACACACACACACACACACACACACACACACACACACACACACACACACACACACACACACACACACCACACACACTCACACTCACACACATATAATATATATATATATATATATATATATATATATATATATATATATATATATTGGGATGATTAATATATAGAATAATTAATAATATATACATATAACAAATAATAATTGCAGGAAATCGACACAACAAAGAACACAATAGACAGGGTTATAATCAAAAGTAACTCACATGTAAATATTCCAAAATTCAAACAGGTGTTTTCACACAGGTGGTTCCAAATAGATGAGATAGAATAGATCGAAAATCTTTATGTATGAAGTTCACTGCCACCATTTACCCACTAGCTGCAAACTGGTGCTCGGGTTGTTCGCTTCGGTAACTGGTAATATTTCTCCACAAATTTTAAATCGATAATGTTTTATTTAAATGTATGAATGCTTTCTAATTGTATTGTTTAAATAATATTTAATGGTTGTAAAAGGTTTAAGTTAATGTCACTTTATTTTAGGTTCCGGCTCAAATATAAATTATTAAAAGAAAATCGCAGCAACAAATAAAACACAAATGAAGAAAAAAAAATGATTACGATTTTATTTTGGCAAAACGTAACCAATATTTAAATTCAACAAACGAAATTTTTAAACGTTCAACATAAATCGTCACAAGAAAAAAATAATTCGTAATGAACTTTACGAAACTGCACAGGTATCGGTAACCTAACTTAAATTTTAAACAATTGTCGGTTTAAAAACAATTGCGCCTGATTTCTCGTCTCTCCGTTTGTTATTAAATTTTTCCCGATGATTATTTAGGTTAGAAAAACTTACTTGAACCACAAAAACACAACACTATTCTAACTTTTTCAAACAGCTGGAAATTATAGAGAGCGATTCAAATCCAGGGCAATTCCTTTTATACCCTTTTGTTGGTTACCACATCTTCAATTTTTTTTAAGCACAAAATATGTAACCATGTTTCTGATTGGTCGAAAATAATTTTAAAACTTAACTAAAATAGAAATTTAGCAATATCTTTCTTATACAATTATGGATGTAAATTTTAATGACAGAAATGAAATCTGTGTTCAATTACGCATAAATAGATATCAAACAAGATATGGTTCTTTTAAATATTATGCAAAATGACCTATTCTAATTTAAATTTGCTTATATCTAACTAATCTTACAAACTACACTTAAATTAATTACATATATGTAATCCTGATAAAATTTAGCATAGGAAAACACACATTTAAAGTCTGAAATCTTAAATTTAAAAGAAATTTTATGTTTACCTAGTAAAATCATATACTCAGCCCCATTTCATAAAATTTTGCGCTGAACTGCTTTGTACCAAATTAATTACTATGTAAATATGAGGAAGACCTCCTATTAATCACTCTAATAATACAATTTAAACCTAATATAATCAAAAAAACTATAAATTTGTGAAAAAACATAAAATTTAAAACATAGCCAAACTTAATTCTAAAATTACAAATAACTTACATTTAAAAACGTTCATGTAACTCCACATGTTATCCAAATAACTTGTAATAACTGTCTTTATTGTTCATCTCGCTTGCATTGTATAATTTATTGTCACTTGAAGAAGTCATATCGTTTAACACACTTTCTTGAAATTCTACTATAAAAATGTATCTGCATGTAAATGTCTTTGTGTGATTATGTTCTATGCACTGTTCTTAATATTTAAATTGCATCACTATGTTTGTCACACAATCGCTTCCAAAAATATGTGAGAAATGATCATATTAAGTTCATATTATAACCCTTTCCTAACTTTTACCAAATTTCCTGCATTCTAAACTACTTATACAATATCCCTAATATAAATCTATCTTTACACTTTGGTTAAACACCTGTAAAATATTCACATGCCAAAATACTTTCGAAAAATTGAAGTTTATTGAAACAAACTAAAGTACTGAATTGAATTTACGGAAATAAGTTTATTTAACATTCCTGACATTTTCGCAAGTAGCACAATGCTTTTTATGATTAAACCAAAATGTATAAATGTTAGCAGATCGTTTTACCCAAAACAAATCCACTTTCTAACCATCGTGAACCAAATTACATCAATTACATCCCTCGTACCTGTATTATGCTTGATATCTCCCTTTTTTGAAGAAATTACTAGTTAAAACTATCCGATCCTTGTCTTACTCTTATCTAAACATCTCATATATATATATATATATATATATATATATATATATATATATATATATATATATATATTCGTATCAGAAAGTAATCAAGTGGTTAAGAAAAAATCAGAGACAAGTAAATTCGACTCCAGTATGAAGACAGTTTTTCTCAGGATTAAGCCTGATGACGGCGAAGAGTCCGCTTTCGAAACGTCTCATTACAGAAACAAAAACTGTGGAAATAAGCCGATCAACTCAACTAAGTTTTCTAATCGGTTATATTTGATTGTTCCCGTACGTCCAAGTGCACGTTGCAATGTATGAAGCAATTGTACTGAATACCAACATATCGTTAATATAGTTCACATTACATTAGATTCGCACAATTACCATATTATATACTCGCACCTTATGTGTTTTCCTGTAAGGAATTGTTTGAAGCTGTGCGTTTAAAAATATGGCACGATGTTTTAGTCAATGCGCAACTAGTTCCTAATATCCTGAAGATGAAGGAAATCGTAGGGTTGGCACTTTTCAATATTTATGGACGCAGTGAACTTATCTTTTTATTGTTTCAAAACGAATTATTACTGCTAAGATAAAGACCTTACGCCTATTTCTTACTTATTTTGTTAATGCAAATTTCTTTTTATCAAATCTTATGTTTCCTATTTACTTACAAAGCTAAAAAACTCATTATTTCAACTTAGAAAATAATAATATTATTATTATCTACAAACTAAAGATGCTTTCACTTGAGTATACTTCGAAAGGTGGAAATAACACAATTGGCGGTGACTAGCTCTCTTCTGTGTTGGCTGGCAGCGTCTATTCGGCTTCGATTAACAGAGAGAAAATCTATTAGTAATATAGATAATACAATCAATCAGTATTTAACAATTATTTCGGTCAAAATACGTTAAGATATAAATGAATAAGACTTCCTAAATACGACTCTGATGACAGGTAGCTGATAAACGATACCGTGATAAGGAGTTTAGATTATCTCTCTGGTAATGTTTTTAAATGATATATTTACTTCAATGTTACCAGCTTGTACACTTTTCTAAAGAAATGTTTTCTAGGTCCACGTTCGTAAAATAAAATTAGTATTGATTGTTATTTTGATTTGAATAATTACAAGAATCGTAGTAGCTTTATGGAGGAGATTCTAATTACATAAGGGCTAATTATAAAGGTACACTTTAATTAAACTACGAAGAATGGTGACCTACCACGGATGACGGTTATGGAAATAGATGTGGAAATTTCCTTCACCGTATAGGTGGTGGTTTTTTTAATTATTGTGTACTACCTTAGCGGAACGTTATTGGGCTTTAAGAGGTGTGTTCCACTGGACCGGCAGGACAGAAATACAGAAATTAACACTTGGAGTACGGATGCGGTCGATCTCAATTTTAATTCGCTTCAAACTTTTTTCTATCGTTCCAATTTTATTACTTTTTTTAAAAGTGACTAATGATATAATTTCTTAAGAATTCTTGTTTGCATTGTGTATATAATTGCTTTGCTTATCATAATTAGAATTAAGTACCGTTGTGGTCACTATGACCGCACAATTATTTCCTAATCTGCAATGCTTCAGACAGATTTCTAAACATTCATATTACCCGCTAATTAACATTCCAAGAAGTGAAATCGTTTCCAACAATGATATTTTCAATAACTACCTACTTCCTAGAAGTTTTGAAAATTTAGTATATAAATGCTCGTACACACTGAATCAACAACTTTAGTTAGGTACTTTACGTTCAACATGTCGAAATATCTTACTGAAGCCGAACTGCAATATGAAACTGATAATTTAAATTTGTACGATCCCGACGGTGATAATCGAGGTGATAACAGTGTAGTGTCATAAGAGGAGGGTACATCCTACGTTTTGTAAGATGCATTTCGAGTACCAGTAGTGATGGTGACGAAGATGAGCACTTCTCCAGTTTTCCACGAGCATCAAACATTAAGGTAGAATATGATGCAGCTGACGGTACTAAATGAATAATTCTGAGTGATAATATACTTAGAGAAGAAGCTGGGACAACCGGATATGTTAAACAGAATGTTGACAATACTTGTGCAAGTTCATGGAGGTTGTTTATTGACAATTTCATAATGCGTAATATTAGGAAGTGTACTGAAACTGAAGCAAGTGAACAATGGGGTGGCAGTCCATGGACAACTTCTTTGGAAGAATTAGACCCGTTTATATCTTGTTTGTACGCTCGTCGGATCTATGGTTCTAAAAACTTTCCAGCAGATCAATTGTGGAACAAAACATGGAGCCTAATTTCTTTTGTGATACAATGTTCAGAGATAAATCCAACCAAATAAAGCGATATATTCGATTCAACTTAAAATCAACTCGTCGAGATCGTCAAAAATCTGATTAGTTTGCTGCAGTATCTGAAGTATGGAATAAATTTATGAGTAACTGTATTATGTGCTATAAACCAGGAGCAAACATTACAGTTGATGAACAACTATTTCCTACAAAATCCAGATGTCCATTCACCCAATATATGAGTAATAAATTTGATTAATTTGGTATAAAGTTGCAGTTGAGGTTGAAACAAAATGTATGTTGAATGGATTTCCTTTCTTGGGCAAGGACGATTCAAGACCAACTAATATGTTATTATCTGAACATATTGTGATGAAACTAATGGAAACTTTTCTATAAAAGGGGAAGAATGTAACTGTAAATAACTTTTTTGCATCTCTCAATTTGTTCAAAGGTTTGCAAAAGGGGTCGACATCACTAGTTGGAACTGTGAACCGAAGTAGAAGATTTTGACCAGCAGCTGTAAAAAATCAAGAAATGATTTGTATTCTATGAAGGTTTTTGTATGTGACGATATTTCTTTAACTTACCATGCAAAAGGATCGAAAAATGTGTGCATTCTCTGTAGTATCCAAAAATTTCCAACGAATTTTACGGTTTCTGTCCCTCATGGGGCAGAAGAAGCTACCAGAAACCCTAAAATTCTACAACAATACTAAATATAGGGTAGATGTTTTGGACCAAATGGCAAGGAATTATAATACAACCAAATCGTCTTCCAGGAGGTGGCCTCTACAAGTATTTTCAACATACTTGATTTGACATGGATAATTTACAATTTATTTATTTTGAAACTTGTCGAGTGAGTACGCACGTACAAGAAAATTCACTACATATGAACAAGATGGGTCGCAATCGACAAAAAATCGAAGGCAATACCAAACTAAGAAATGTGCCAATAAACCAAAAGACGATTTCAAAATCTGTAAAAAAGTAGTATGTGGGAAATGAATTGGCATTATACTTAACTAAAGAAATTATATGTTCAGGGTGTATTTAATTACTCATTCTGTGTTAGTATCTTCAAAATAAAAAATGTTCAAAGTTTGGGTTTATTATTTTTCCTTTACAACGTAATTCTAAATTCCGGCCAATTTGACCGTATTTATAGGTAAATAAATTGCCATATTTCTAGTGCTAGTCAATTCGGAATTAAACTAGACGACAGTAAAATCACGCTGGGAGTAAACCCTTCCTAGGTGTATGTAACTGAAGTCGTTTAGAGAACACGGTCAGGAATACCATCTTCCTAGCTACTTAGTGTGTTTATGTGAGTGCAATGAAGTCACTTAGAGAACAAGGGTAGGCATCCCGCCCCCCTAGCTACCTTGTGTCGGCGAACTAGGCTTGCTTCCCGTCCGGCCGACGAAGTTATGAAGCGGTTCAGGGCTTACTTCCAGTCTTTGCGCTTCCGTTAATGTATTTGATAATGTAGGTCATGTTTAAACACTTAGGTGTGGGTGATACCGAGCAGTCAGTAAAAGCTGGTCTGAAGGAGGTCCGTTCACAATAGCGTCGGAATAAGATGACACAAAAGTGAAAAGACTAGATGTATCGTAATCTGAATCAGTTTAACTGACTAGTCGAATATCTGATATTTCGGGTAATCTCTGAGAGAGTAATTCGCAAATCTCTTGGGATAAAATCTCGGATACAAATCTCCCGTAAAAATCTGGGACAAATGCTGTCTGTCAACATCGGAAATCGCAGTTTTATATAACGTGGTAGGAGTTGATGACTACCGTTGTGACGTAAACCTTGTCGAGTGGTTTTCTCGGGGGCGTTGTGTGAATAAAGGGAGGCTCTGTTGCACAAAGCTTTCGATGGTTCCTATTGAAAAGAGAGGGGATGTAAAATAAATTGTTGATTATTTTCGTCTTCAAAAGCATTAATAGTGCTCAAGAAGAGTCAACTTCTTCATCTGCGTCTTGTTCGGAAAATATTGGCCGAGCTTTGAATTTTTGCGGTTACTTCAGCCGATAGCTGACGCCCACTAAATTTGTTTACATGATTTGCACTTATCCTTATGACCACTATCTTCAGCACTTTCTTCTTCCGTATCTGCAAGAGTCATTAAAACATTTGCTTCCCATAGGTGGAAGGCATGTATACCCCATGCCGTCCGGTGTAATACCACCACCTTTACTACATGCTCCTTAATATTGGTGCTCCGATTTTCTGAGTTCGGTAAAGGATGCCGGCCACACTCTCCTTTATTTATTTTGTACTCGCCAACACGTACTAGCCAAGCGTGGCGTTATACGCTATACTCTACGTGAGTAGGGCGAGACGCCCACAATCTCACATCAAATCTTCGACCTGTCACAACGATTATGGGGTGGGGTGGACAAATATTCGTCAAAATCAAGACTAAAAAGAATATCTGGCGGGAGTAAAATCCTGCCCCATTCGGATGCCCGGGACTCGAGCGGCCTCTGTCATAGAAAGCACTAACATTCGGATTCTTTACTGCAACACGCGTAGTACCAGGTCGAATCTTAACGCTGTTCACCTACACCTTGAACAAGTAAAACGGGACTTTCTATTTCTATCAGAAACACAAGCCTCCCCCGATATTATTGCCGCAAGGAACAAAGGCATCTTCAGCAAGACCAAAAAGACGTTTGAAGAACATAAATGCAAAGCATTAGGCTCATGTCCTTTGGGTAGTCGTAAATTTTGGTCATTAGCTAAAGCCATCCGTAAAAACTGTAGTAGATCTTTCTTTCCTCTTATGACGTCTAGTGACGTAGCTGTAGTAGCTGCTCCTGCAGACAAAACCAACCTCCTTGTAGATTACTTTGCATCAAATTCATGACTCAATGATTCTAGTAAAACTGTGTCGTCGTCCAAATCTGCCTCATACGCTGGGGCCAATCCACTTTCGATACAAACCCTAGAATGAATTATCAACAAACTTGACTGAAACAAGGCGACTGGCCCTGACTGTATGCCAGCTATCGTCCTTAAAAAATGCTGCCCCCTGTATTGTCTAAACTCTTTTCGATCTCCATGTCATCTGGAGAGTTTCTCTTATCGTAGAAGTTGGCAAATGTCTAACCTATTCCTAAAAAGGGCGATAAAACCGAGCCCTAAAACTATCAACCAATATGTATCACTTCCATTCTATCGAGAATCATGGAAAAAACCACCAACCAACAACTAGTATCGTTCCTCGAATCCAATAAGCGACCACCAGTATGACTTTAGACAGAGTCGTTCAACGGGTGATCTCATTTCTTATGTCACCAAACTTTGGAATAACACATTAGAAAAGTCCGGTGAAACATTCGTATTAGCTTTGGATACTTCAAATGCTTTTGACCAGGTTTGGCACCAGCGCCTACTCGCCAAGCTTACCTCGTTCGGCTTACCCGATATGCTTACCAATTGAATCTTCAGATTTCTTGGCACAAAACGTAAGCGTGTTGTCGTCGATGGCTTCTACACTTTTCCTGCTATACATGAATGACCTCATTTTCTCAACAACCAACCCGATCCATTGCTTTGCAGACGACAGCACTCTATATTGTAGTTCTTCTCAGTTTTCCCACAACAGTCTAGTAGGGACATTAGAGTGAAAATGGCAACCTCGATCAACATAAACTTAGAACGTAACATTGAATAGGGAAGGAATAATCTACTCACGTTCAAAGCCGGGAATACTATTCCTACCTCTGGGTCTGTGCTCCCCAATACCCCCTTGATATGGTAACCGTATCCAACAAACTGCTATAAGACTTATAAATGATCCGTCTCTAACTTCTGACCTACAGACTCTTGAGCATAGAATAATAGTTTCGGTTCTTTGTTCTATCGCTATTACAATGGCAACTGTTCCTCCGAAATACACTCCTTAATACCTTCGCAGACCATCTCCGCTAGGAACACTCGGTTTACCCATTCACACCGTAATTACACACTCAAAATTCCATCTTGTCACACTAAACTGACGCATTGTACACTTTTCCACACGGCCACCAAATTGTGGAATGCACTACCCAGTTCCTGTTTTCTTCCCAACTTTGCTTTAAGCAAATTTAAGGTAGCTGTTCATAAAGATTACTCGGCAGCCTAACAATATCCCTCACCCACTCCTACTGTTCCTGAGTTTTTCATCTTGAATAATTTGGGTCAATTCTTTGGTAGTGCAGTACCTAAAAATTGCTTATAAAATTTATACCAGTCCTTTATGCTTATTATTCCAAAAGTGGATTATTTGAGTTATGAGTAAAAATTTGAAGAATAAAAACGTTATTGAATAACCGAATAAGAATTGCTGAAAGAAAATGGTTCAAATCAGTTTTAATGGTAAATTGTTCTAAGCATTATGCAAGTTGAATGCATCCAATCTGCGAAATAAGCAAGATTAGAATAAATGAAAATCTATTTTTCTGGCGAAATAAAACGCTGTCTTGCAAAACAATACAGTTTGTTTGGTCTAGAATGCAACTATGCATACCTACCCTTGTTACATTCTTAAATGTATAAGCTTTGCAAGGTGTTGGGTTTTACAATAATTTAGATGTATCAACGACATAGAAAGTGTGTGAAAATAATGAAAAATAATACTGTATTTATAGTTTGCATTTATTGAAACTGTTTTGAATACATATTAAAATACTTAACTTTTTGGAATTTTTAATGGTGTATTTATATATTAAAGTTGTACAATCTAAACGCGTCGATAACACCTACAGTTATCTTCGTCAGTAGAAATATTATCTAATAAAATTGTAAAACATGTTGAAACAATATTAACCCTTTCGCTACCTGTGTACACATTTGTGCACACAATTTTCAATATTTTTTATATGTGTCGGGGAAGGGTTTTTAACCGTCTGCTCCCACTGTGCACATTCGTGTACATAGCTAACGTCATATGAGTCATTAGTACCATCTCAATTTGAAAAACGAAGTTCGAAATCAGAATTTCTGTGCGACGTGTTGTGTTGTTAACAGCTGTAAGGTAAATACACATGTCAACTAATATTTTATTTGGTTCACCCCACTCTGGTTGTTATTTAATTCCCAGTTTATCAAAGTGTATTTTTGAAGTCCAACGTAATAAAGTGAATGTATGTAAGGACATTGGATTTATTTTTCACTTGTACACAATTGTGTACTGTGGTAGTAGTGGTAGTGGTAGTAAGTAGCTAAATTAATAATACTTTACATTTTAGACGAAAGCTGTGGTGAAGAAGCAGAGTGTGAAAGAGCTAAAGTTTGTCACGGAAATGTGGCTCCAGATATTGCTACTAGAAATGTAAATCCATGCGTGGGTACCTCAAAAGTTGCTGTAGATCCTGTAATTTCTAATATAGATCCACCAAAAAGTGCTGCAATTCTGAGTATGAGCACATCACAAGTTCTGCGTCGAACTACTGCAAGAAGTTCACAGTCGAGTACGCCAACAGCTGTTGTAATTCCGGTTGCAAGTACCTCGGAACTTCCGTTGACAAAAGATGCAAATGAGTTTTTTGCCTCAAGCAACTTGACAAAGAAAGAAAATATAAAATGGCGAAAAAATGTCACATATCTAACACCACAAATCGAGTGGCATTCTCCTGTCTCCAGATTTTGTAGATTTAGAAAGCCCGACAATTTTTTTTGCAATATTTTACAAATGAGCTATTTCAAAGCATGGTTGAATATACAAACCTTTATGCAGTACAGCAAGCATTACGATTTCAATCGACAAACGTTGACGGAACGAAAGTGTTTGTAGGTATCCACGTCTTGATGGGCAATATTCGCTACCCTAGGGTACAGAATTATTGGGAAACAAGGTTAGAGGTTCCCCTTGTGGCCAACAATATGTCCCGTAGTCAATTTTATAAACTGAGACAGCATGTTCACTTTGTTAACGTTGCAGAAAAACCAAATACTAATGACCGTTTCTGGGAGGTACGGCCTCTTTTCGACACAATTCGGAAGAAGTGTTTGGCACTTCCATTAGAAACGAGGCTTTGTGTCGATGAACAGATAGTTCCTTTCAAAGGAAAACTAAATGTGAAGCAGTATGTAAAAGGGAAGCCCTGCCCTTGGGGTATTAAATTTTTTGCGCTCTGCGGTAGCAGTGGTCTACTTCATGACTTTTTATTGTACCAGTGGTCGACAAAAAAATTAGATCCGTCGTTCCAAAAACATTTGGAATTAGGAGCTGCCGTTGTGTTGAAGTTGGCCGAAAGAATTACGGAACCAAATATTCAATTATATTACAACTATTTCTCAAGCTATCAGCTGCTTCAATATTTGCGCCAAAAACGTATTTGGGCTTCTGGAACGGCACGGATAGACCGTTTCAAAGCACTACCCTTTTGAACCGACAAACAGTTGCAAACAAAAGGTCGTGGCGCATCAGAAGAACTCATCAGTGGTGACGGCCAAGTAATTCTTACTAAATGGTATGATAACAAAGCTGTAACGATGGCATCAAATTACTTGGGAATTGGCCAAACAGACAACTGCAGAAGGTGGGATAAGAAGCAAAAAATCTATGTGCATATTCCAAAACCGCAAGTAATTCAGCAGTATAACTTGAATATAGGAGGCGTTGATAAGCTTGACTTTCTGGTTACAATTTATAGGTCTTTTATACGTTCAAGAAAATGGACCCTTAGAATGTTTACGCATGGCATTGATTTAGATTGTGTCAATGCATGGCTTGAATACCGGGAAAAGGCCATGTCTTTGGGAATCCCCAAGCAGCAAATTTTAGATCTGCTGCATTTCAGAGCTTACGTAGCAGAAGCTTTGATATTGTCATCGAAATCGCGACCGAAGAAACGCGGACGACCATCTGGTACACTCGACGAAAGGCCAGAACCCCTGAAATACCCAAGGACGAGACCAGAACTGCGGCCAACTGAAGATGTCCGGTTGGACGGCATAAATCACCTACCTCAATTAGATGAGAAGAACTTTGCATCGAGGTGTAAAAATGAAAATTATAAGGGGCGATCAAGAACAAAATGTTCTAAATGTAATGTACATTTACGTCTCACAAAAAAGTCCAACTGTTATGCAAAATACCATAATAAATAAGTATTATAATACGTATATTATTTGTTGTTGATGTGTACCTACACCTTTACATATAATAATTATATTATATTCATTCTAATTTGTTACCTCTTGCTACCAGTGTACACAATTGTGCACGTTTCAAAATCCAAAAATGGTACATTTTCCAAAATATTCAACTTCACTAAAAAAAATAAAAAATTCAATATATCTATAAACCACATATAAAAATTTTAATTAGTAAAATAAAAATTCGGTAGTGAAAGTGTTAAAATGTAAATTTTCACGATTATCACACATAATAAAATACTTATCTTTTTTGGGTTTTTTAGTGGTGTATTTTAAATTATACAATCTAAACGTTTCGATAACACCTACATTTATCCTCGTCAGTAGTAATATCCAATAAAGTGTTAAAGATGTTGAAAAAATTTTTGTCAAAGTTGAAAAATTAAAACATAAACATCAGTCTGATATTAATATTGCAGTTTGAGAAACGTATAAAGACAACTATAGAATTAAATTTTAGTAAAGAATAACTAGGTCATTAAAAATTAAATATTGTTAAACTGTCTTAAAGATGGCAAATCAGAACACCCTCTAACGGTCTAAGGCTAACAATGAAAAATGTCAGACAAAAACACATTTAACAAAGTTTAATCAAGTTATGATGTAAAAGTAAAATTGTGAAAAACTTCAATTTGAAAATGTTATATGCATTCACAAATATAAACATTACATCAAATAAAATAATGCAGTTAAATCTAACAAAGAGATATCTTTGTCAATAATTGCAAGTGCTATTAACAATGAAAAGCATAATGCAGAATGTTTTTTGTAATTATTTTATTTTAATCTTAATTTCAACTACTTATGATAAATTATAGTGCAGTGGTAATTTAACATATAATTTGTTAAGCATTTGCTTCAAGGTCTTGGAAAAACACAGCAAAAACCTAGACCTACCAAAAGTTAAAATTAAAATCAATATCAAGACGTATCATTATGTCTGTTTTTTTTAATTATAAGAAGCCAAAACCTATTTAAACGGAGATTTTCTTCTTGTCTATTAAAATTATTAGGGTGTTTATATATCCCAATAGCTTCACACTGTAAACGAACATAATAATGAGTTTGTCTTGACTATATTTCCTTCCACACCTAAAGATGTTTCAAACCCATTATCATATTCCGGAGCGTATAAGTTATCTTGTTCATGTGAAAAAGTATACATTGAAACCACGAAACGTAGGTTTGACACAAGACGTACAGAACTTATGAGATTTTGTAGATTAGGTCAACCAGAGAAGTCTGCGGTTGCTGACCATGCCTTAAATGATCGAAATCATGACATTCAATTTGACAATATGAAAATATTGTCAAGGTAAACTCATTATTATGTTCGTTTACAACGTGAAGCTGTTGAGATACATAATTTTAATAGACAAGGAGAAAATCTCCATTTAAATAAGTTTTGGCATTTTATAATTAAAAAAAACGTATAGTGATATGTCTTGATTTTGATTTTAATTATGACTTTTGGTATGCCTAGGTTTTTTGCTGTGTTTTTCCTAGACCTTGAAGCAAATCCTTTTACCAATTGTATGTTAAATTACCACAGCACTTTAATTTAACATACAATAAGATTAAAATTAAAAAATTACAAAAACCGTTCTGCATTATGATTTTCATTGTTAATATCACTTACAATTATTGACAAAGTTATCTCTTTGTTAGATTTAACTGGATTATATTATTTGTTGTCATGTTTATATTTGTGAATGCTTCTATCATTTTCAAATTGAAGTTATTCACAACTTTACACTTACGTCATAACTTGATTCAATTTTGTTAAATGTGTTTTTTGGCTGACATTTTTCATTGTTAGCCTTCGACCGTTAGAGGGTGTTCTGATTTGTCATCTTTAAGACAGTTTAACAATATTTAATTTTTAATGACCTAGTTATTCTGTACTAAAATTTATTTCTATAGTTGGCTTTATACGTTTCTCAAACTGTTAGGCTGATGTTTATGTTTTAATTTTTCAACTTTGACAAAATTGTTTTCAACATCTTTAACAATTTTAATATACATTACTACTGACGAAGATAACTGTAAGTATAATCGAAACGTTTAGATTGTATAACTTAAATATACAAATACACCATGTAAAAAACCCAAAAAGGATACTTAAGTATTTTAATATGTGTAATAATGGTGAATGTTTTGTATACAGATCTAAATTTTTTATTTCAGTATAGGCTAAAAATTCAACTTCTTCGCTCGAGTAACGAGACCAGATATGAAATATATAATACCGACATATCATAATTTATATTCGTTACAGTCAACCACTTATGTCAAAAGCTTTTACGGTACACGTACACACGAATAGCAAGAAAGAATTCAGAATAATCCTCGCTTCAAATATGAATTTTAGACTCGCTCTATTATACAAAGGATTACACTTATGATACAAAAATAAATAAAATTGATAAAAATGATTTTTTATGTAAAGAAGGTATCAATATATCTTTTTTCTGATACAGTAGGATTTTGCTACTTTTTGTTTATTTTAGAATGAATCTTTCTTTGGTAAAACCGATTAGCAGAATGATGCTTTCTTTTGATGTCTTTATTAACGTTTATTATAGAAAGAGAACGTTAACCGTTTTTTTGTAAACTTAATAAAGTTTATCAAAGATTCATCTAAGTATCATAATTATTAATAACATGTTTTAAGGCTGATCTGACGTGTTGAATTTGGAACGACTACAAGAGTTTCGTAGCAGTCTAATTGCTACGTAACTAATAACTATTTTAGCAAATTTCTTTTTGTATCTTAAAGACAACATATAAAGGAATGTTTCTATAGAGTTAGATTTTTTCGGATTATTTTAATTATGACTTGAAACTTCAGCACACATTCGGCAATGTAGGTATTTTTCAGCACAAATTTACATAAAATCTAAGCCATCTTTCAAAAATCTAAGTCTGTAGAAACCTAGATCCATTTGTTTATACATTGATGCCAAACAAATTTCAATTAGTTCATAAATGGCTGAGTAATTAGACTGCTTTGTAAACGAAATTTATTGTAAGATTGTAATTGTAATGTGGCGGCATCCTGAATTAATTACGGTTCACGTTGAAACTAAAATCAAACGTAATATCTTTTTTCACGTGCGGGCCCCGGTTCACTTACTCGGTTTAGAATTTCATAGTGATATTTCTCGTAATTTATACTTCGTATTTTATTAAGAGATCGTATACAGGGTGACCCAGAGCTCCGAAAAAGCCCCATAACTTTTTTAGCTTTATTAACCTGAATTTATTTTTAATAGTAGCTACTTTTATTTAGCAAAAGCTAAAAATAATTTTGTTTATGTACAGGGTGTTCGAGCATTCTAAAAACTGTAAAGTTATTTTTTTTTAATGGAACTGCCCTATGTTAATGTTATTATTGGATTCTACACTAAATTATGTGTTAATTTTATTAAGATCAGTTACATTTTATCTGTCATACTTTTTGAGATTTTTGAATTTTTGCTTCACTAAAATATTAAAGATAATTTGATAAACTTTTTTTGGTCAATTTTCGAAACTTTAAGGAAGCGTTATAAATAGCCAAGCAATTGTTTTAGTATTTTCAACGCCCTCTGCGGTTTTTCAAATATAACATTGTAAAAAGGTCAATATCTCATTTTTTTTAAATGGCATCCCCTGTATATTATGTCACTAATAGAAAATAGCTTTTTTCACAAGCTTTCCAACTATATAAGTTTGTATGGTCAAATCTAAACATCTAAGCCGATAAAGTAACAAAACAACATTTTAAGCAATTTTCTCATAAAACAACGAAATTGGGGAGTAGGCTAATGCTACTTTTGCAAGTAGCAATGTATAATACATATAAACAGAATACTATCCTACTACGCAAGGTGTGAGGAAATAACGAAGATGTATGTTTTGCTATATAACTTTATTGACCAACAGAAATTTAAAAAAAGCAACGAATAAAAGTAACGCATTATTTATAAATAGCATTTTAAATTATCTTGTGCTTTATATTTCTGATGGGCATATTGCGTATTACTCTAGGATCTACTATTTCTGGTAGAAGACACTTTTTATAAAAAAGGCACAAGATGACTTTGCATTTCGCGTGACCAGAAAGAGTCATCTGCACATATTGTTTCTGTTTTCATTCCGTGTGGAGTCCAAACACCAAACACGCAGTATATCCTTCGGGTTATATGTAGTTGACCTTGTATTTGGTAATACCACTTATGTTTTTTATTAACAACACCATTTTTATCCCAAAAAAGTAATTTTTCTTTTTTTAATACCCTCTTCTGGAGTCATATCTCTTGCAGAATATGGACACTTCATTTCCAGAAGACCCTTTTCTCCAATTAACCCATCTACAAGAGTTTCGTAGCAGTCTAATTGCTACATAACTAATAAATATTTTAGCAAATTTCCTTTTGACAACATATAAAGGATGTTTCTATAGAGTTAGATTTTTTCGGATTATTTTAATTATGATTTGAAACTTCAGCACACATTCGGCAATGTAGGTGTTTTTCAGCACAAATTTACATCAAATCTAAGCCATCTTTCAAAAATCTAAGTCTATAGAAACCTAGATCCATCCTTTCTTTATACATTGATGCCAAAAAAATTTCAATTGGTTCATAAATGGCTGAGTAATTAGACTGCTTTGTAAACGAAATTTATTGTAAAATTGTAATTGTAACGTGGCGGCATCCTGAATTAATTACGGTTCACTTTGAAACTAAAATCGAACGTAATATCTTTTTTCACGTGCGGGCCCCGGTTCACTTACTCGGTTTAGAATTTCATAGTGATATTTCTCGTAATTTATACTTCGTATTTTATTAAGAGATCGTATACAGGGTGACCCAGAGCTCCGAAAAAGCCCCATAACTTTTTTAGCTTTATTAACCTGAATTTATTTTTAATAGTAGCTACTTTTATTTAGCAAAAGCTAAAAATAATTTTGTTTATGTACAGGGTGTTCCAGCATTCTAAAAACTGTAAGGTTATTTTTTTCTAATGGAACTGCCCTATGTTAATGTTATTATTGGATTCTACACTAAATTATGTGTTAATTTTATTAAGATCAGTTACATTTTATCTGTCATACTTTTTGAGATTTTTGAATTTTTGCTTCACTAAAATATTAAAGATAATTTGATAAACTTTTTTTGGTCAATTTTCGAAACTTTAAGGAATCGTTTTAAATAGCCAAGCAATTGTTTTAGTATTTTCAACGCCCTCTGCAGTTTTTCAAATATAACATTGTAAAAAGGTCAATATCTCAATTTTTTTAAATGGCATCCCCTGTATATTGTGTCACTAATAGAAAATAGCTTTTTTCACAAGCTTTCCAACGATATAAAGTTTGTATGGTCAAATCTAAACATCTAAGCCGATAGAGTAACAAAACAACATTTTAAGCAATTTTCTCTTAAAACTACGAAATTGTGGAGTAGGCTAATGCTACTTTTGCAAGTAGCAATGTATAATACATATAAACAGAATACTATCCTACTACGCAAGGTTCGAGGAAATAGCGAAGATGTATGTTTTGCAATATAACTTTATTGACCAACAGAAATTTAAAAAAACAACGAATAAAAGTAACGCATTATTTATAAATAGCATTTTAAATTATCTTGTGCTTTATATTTCTGATGGGCATATTGCGTATTACTCTAGGGTCTACTATTTCTGGTAGAAGACACTTTTTATAAAAAGACACAAGATGACTTTGCATTTCGCGTGACCAGAAAGAGTCATCTGCAAATATTGTTTCTGTTTTCATTCCGTGTGGAGTCCAAACACCAAACACGCAGTATATCCTTCGGGTTATATGTAGTTGACCTTGTATTTGGTAATACCACTTATGTTTTTTATTAATAACACCATTTTTATCCCAAAAAGTAATTTTACTTTTTTTAATACCCTCTTCTGGAGTCATATCTCTTGCAGAATATGGACACTTTATTTCCAGAAGACCCTTTTCTCTAATTAACCCATCTGGTGACGCTGCTAAAAATGGTTGTTCTTCATCAATGAAAAGACCACATGGTTCGATTTTTTTATTAAAACTTTTTTCCAAGGCAATTCGAGCAACTGGTTTAAACCTCTTACTATAATCACAAGCAGCAGAATGAAACTGTTTAGGGTACAAAATGGTCTCAACTAAAGATTTACAGCCAGTAGTCGTTTTTTGACGGCAAACCACGCCGAACATTGAAGCAGTTAGACGCTTTCGTCTCTCCAAATACCACAAATCAGAGCTTTGCTGCTGTCTAGTTAAGCATTCAGTGATATGAATGTCTTCAGGGGATTTACGTAAGCCTTCTATAAACTTGTCTTTTGCAGTTTCTATATCTTCTTCAGACATGTCTGGTTTTTCACATTTTGATCCATAGCTACTGGTACCCTCATCAGTATTTCTTAAAAATAACTTTTTTCGTACACTGAGTTTTCTATTTTTATTTAGTTGAATTCTTCTATTTCCCAATTTCTTAGTGTATTTGCTTGGACTTTTTCCAGGCGACGACAGAAGCTTTCGTATAGTGTAGATAGGTCTCCTTGTATTGTAGCTCACAACAGCAGCTGCACACCTGATTTGATAGGACCGTCGTTGGCAATAGTTAATCCTTTTTCCACCGATGAATTTAGCGATTACCGAATTAAATTGTTCCACGCAATTATTTTCCACATCATGGATCAGGCTGTCAGCATGCCGAACTAAGTGATTTTTAAAACTGCATAACTTCATACAAATCTAAAACAAACAAAAAATGTCCGATAGTTAAAACCTATTAGCCTAATATTGCATTAATAATATTTTTACTTCACAGGTTAACAGTTACGTAACTGTTAATTTTAAGTCATTTAAGATATTGCTTGAGGTATAATCCTTATCACAAAAATAGGCTAACGCTTTGCAGTCTCGATGCTCATCAAAAACGTGACTATGGGAGTTATCGATATCTCGTTTTAAATTGTTTATTTTTTCCTCAAGAGATGTTGCTTCGTTTTTCCCTCTTGTGATGGCCTTCGTTTTTTTGTTTTTTTTTTTTCTTTTTAACAGAGTTGACGGTAAAATCTTTTATAGATGCCCTCCGTAGAGGTTATGTGGGAGTGAGCATCCCCTTACCCACTAAAACCATTTCTCTCTCATCCACCCTTTGACTGTCCCAGGAATCACCTTTCGGCATAACTTCTAAGGCAGTCGGGTCTGATCAGCTGTTCAGCTGCGCTTCTTTACTCCATGTATCTCTTTTTACGGTCTACTACCACAAGCTCATCTCAGCTGCACTGCCTTGCTCTTCACTACGGTGTCGACGAACTTCTCGATGGCACGCCACTTCCCTTCTTCCTCAAGCATGAGTGCTGTCAGGTTATCTGGAGAGATCGGCAACACTAACTCATCCTCCAGAGCTTGTCTCTCCTCGTTCCATTGTGCACAATGGAACAGCGCATGCTCGGCGTTGTCTTCCGCTGCGCGGCAGTGTAGGCATGTCGCTGCCTCCGCTCTTTTAAACCGATGCAGGTATGAACGGAAGCTACCATGCCCCGTCATCGCCTGCGTGAGGTAGAAGGTCATCTCGCCGTACGATCTACTTATCCACCTGTTCAGGTCAAGGATAAGCCTGCGTGTCCATTGTCCGTTATTGCCTTGGTCCCACCTGGTTTGCCATCTTGTCAGTAGGCGACTTCTGGCTTCTTCTTTGGCTTCGGATTCTGAGACATTGCCGGCTCCTAGTGCTTCATAAATTTCGGCCTTTTCTTGCGCGAGCAGATCTATTGGTGGAATAGCGGCCAGCACCATCACCGCACTTGCGGACCCAGTGCGGTATGAGGCAGTTACCCTTAGCGCCACTTGTCTCTGCGCTGAGATCAGTTTTTCACGGTGCGTCTTCTTTAACGTAGCGCTGGCCCACGCTGGTGCTGCGTACAGCAGAGTCGAGTTTACTACGGATGCGTAGATTTTCCTCTTGCTCGCCTTCGGCCCGCTTACATTCGGCATAAGGTGTGACAATCGTCCGGATAACGCCGCAGCCTTTTGCGTCGCTCTTTGTACATGCGGTCCAAATGTGAGTGACCTATCGATCTCCACCCCTAAATAGGTAATCTGCCTGCTCCATGGTATTCGCAACCCGTCGATGACAAGTCTTGGTATCCTGTAGCCTCTTCTTTTCGTCACTAGGACGGCTTCAGTCTTGTTTACGGCCATCTCCAGGCCTCTACTGTTCAGCCAGTTCCTGACCGTTAAAATGGTCTCGTCCAACTTAACTTCCAAGACGTGTTCTTCCAGTGCTTCTGCCACGATTATGGCGTCGTCTGCGAATCCTACCAGGTGTACCCCTTCCGGTACCTCGATGTCAAGAAGGGCATCGTAGACAATGTTCCAGGAGAAAGGCCCTAGACTAGATCCCTGTGGTGGACCACGTGTTATATGTTCTTTCACGCTCCAGTCTTCGCCGTCGTAGTATATCTGCCGTCCATCCAGATAATTTTCGACGATTATCCGCAGGTACTGGGGGACGTTCCTCCGCCGCATCGCCTCAAGAATATCCCTCCATCTTAGGGAGTTGAAGGCGTTCTTAATATCGATCGCGATCAACGCGCAGAAACCTTTCCTCTCTCTCCTCGATCCCTTGCCGCGACTGCCAGACTCAGGGTCTCCTTAATCGCGTCAACAGTCGACATCCCTTTTCGGAAACCGTACTGGCGCTGCGAAAAGCCTCCTGCAGAGGCAACTTGCCCTTCTAGCCTTCGCAGGATGAGCCCTTCCAGGACCTTGCTCATCGTGTCCAGCAGGCATATCGGGCGGTAGGACGACGTCCTGTCTGCCTGTTTCTCTCCTTTTCTCAACAGGATGAGCTTCTGCTTTTTCCACGTCTCCGGAAATAATCCGCTTCTCAGGCAGCCGTTGTAGATAGCTAGCATCCTCTCTGGGTAGTCGGCGATGAACCTCTTCAAGACCTCGTTGGGAATTCCGTCGGGACCAGGGGCTTTACCTGGTTTAAGCCGCTGACCTTCTTGCGCTAGTTCCGCTAAGGTAAAGAGCTCTTCTTGTCGTGACTCGGTACTATCTGGTTTCGCAGGTACCAATGTCTCGTCCATCGGGAACAGGTCTTTTATGATCTCCCTCACCCACCCTTCCTCGTTCAGGCGTGGGCTGGGTTTGCTGCCCTTCAATTTCTTGCTAACGATCTTGTAGGGGAGTCCCCACGGATCGTTGTCGACTTCTGCCAGCAAGTCTTGCCACTTCTTTTTTTTGCTTTGTTTAATGGCCCTCTTCAGTTGTCTCTTGCGCTCTCTGTATTCGTCTTGCAATTCTACACTCCCTCGGGATCGTGTAGCTTTTCTTCGTGCCTCAACGCACCGTTTACGAAGATCGGATATCTCCTCCGTCCACCAGTATTTGGATCTCGAAGCGCTAAGGCCTGATCTTCTCTTCGGCATGCAGCGGTCACAAACACGACGGATATCCTTCGTAACTCTTCTGGCCAAACCTTCCGGAGTTGTAGCGTGGAGGCTCTTGCTGAAAACGTCGATCAGCTTCAGCTCTTCTAATGCCTCGTCGAATGCCATGAGATCAATCTTCTTTGAGTTCCAGTCCTTTATCTTTCTTGCTGTTTGCTGGGCGGCTGTCGGCCCCGCTTCTTCTTCTCCGGCGTGATACACGATGTACGAGTGGTCGCTCAATGATTCCGACTCGAGTACCCTCCAGCCTGATATTCGTCTGGCCATTCGTTGACTTGCCAACGTCAAGTCGATGATAGAGTACGCTTTCCCTCGGTGGAAGGTAGGACAGTTCCCCACATTGAGCACGGCAAGATCTAGTCGGGCTATCATCTCGTCGACTAGCTTCCCTCTCCAGTCATGTCGACATTCGCTCCACATAGGGATTTCGCATTGAAGTCTCCGGCGATGATTACTTCTTTTGACGACGCTCGTACACACTCCTCTAGCGCGGACAGGTCCTCTTCAAATTTTTCCCGGCTGTCGTTTGGCGAGAAATAGCAGCTAAACACTTTAAACCTTCCCAGATCTACGGAAACAAACCCCTTGCTGCTTTCTTCAACGCGTTTCGCCCTCTTGCGAGGGTTTACTAGCATAACTGCCGCCCTGCCGCTCTGGTCCTGGTACCACTCTGTTAGTCCTTCCCCACGGTATTGTTCAGAGAGCAGGAGAATATCAGCTTTCTGCTCTACGGCCGTTTGCATACAGAGGTTCTGGGCCAAACCCCCCTTCCCAAGGTTTATCTGCAGGAACGTTGTCCCATCGCTTGCCTCGACATTTTGCCGGATGCCTGCCATTACTTCCTGGTGCCTTTCTTCGCCTCTTTCAGCGCCTCTCTAAATGCTTGGCATGCTCCTGAGCCTAGAACGTGTGCAACGTCTTCCGGCTTGAGCTCTCTTTCGGCGCACAGGACACACCTGGGGTTCCTGTCGCACGTATTTCGCTGGTGACCTTTTTCGCCACATCTAAAGCAGGCGCCCTCGCTCTTCCTTTGCGGGCCTTTGCAGGTAGCCTGACGGTGCCCAAACCCCAGACACGAGAAGCACTGTATTACCATTGTGCGTTCTCGAATCCTACTCTGGACCCAGCCAATCTTGACTTTACCTATCTTAAGTAGTAGATTAGCCTCCCGGCTCCCTAGCTCTACTATCGCTAGGACCTGCTCTCTTGAGTTGGGTTTAGTGAGGAACACAGTGACTTCACCCATTTCGTTCTTATTAAGAGCCGCCTTCAGGGCTAAGAGCACTTCTTCCTTGGTAGTGCAGCAATCGAGGTCTCTAATCTCTAATTTTGCCTTTGGCTCTAGGGCTCGAACGCCGGCACTTTCTCCTAAGATGCCCTTTAGCTCTTCTCGAGCCAAGCCAAGCTCAAAGAGAATGGCCCCTTCTCTAGTCCTGCGGACGGTTCTGATCGTCGTCCCGGAGGTTTCCGGCTTCACTGAAGCGCGTATCTTCCTCAGGGCTTCCGAATATGACACACCTTGACCTGGTTTAACCAGAATGGCCTCCGGCTTTGGCCTTTGTCTTCTTCTGACCTCGCTGGTTTTGTTCATCTTAGGCCTATCAACCATGCCCTTGTTTTTTGCCTCATCTGCATTTCCCGGTGGTGGTTGTCTTTTATTTCGCACTTTGCGAGGTTACACCTTCTTAAAAGCATCCCCCTCGGTCTCGATGCCGCTCTCCGAAGCCGGCACGTCGGTGTCTTCCTCCTTTTCGGCGAGGGCTTGCCTCTTTTTGTCCTCTATCTGTTCAGGTGGACTCGATGCCATCCTTTTCTTTCCCTCGGCAGAAGGCACTACCCTAGGGAAGGTCTTTGGGCCTATTTCCCTAGCAGGGACCGGTTTGGGTACTGCAAAAAGTTTCTCTGGCTTAGTATTCAGGCTAATCAAAGCCTTTCTGCGTAGGTTATGGCAGGTCCGCAGTATGGTCAAGCTGCCCTCGATTTTTTGGATCGCTAATTTAACGTCCATACTGATATTTTTTTGTTTGGCGGTTGCCAGTTTCATGGACGTCAACGCCTCCTTTATGACGTCAAACTGTTCTTCCTCGTTGCTTTCGGCTTTGTCCAAGATCTTCTGGTTATCCTCCATCTCTAGGATAGGCGTCGATGTTTGTGATGTCTCGGCCTTAGAGTAGGAGGGCGCTACATCCATCTCCTCTTCTTTCCTCGCAGGGCCCGGTGTTTGGCCCTTTGTCGTTTGGTCCGCTACCTGTGGGTTCTTAACTTCCTCAGGTTTAGGTCGTTCTTGCAGATGGCTTCTTGGGGGTATGTCGCCGCAGCGATCTCATCTTCGCCAGTCTTACGCATTTCGGCCACTGGTACTTCTTGTATAGGTTTTTTCGTGGAATCCATAAATCCTTTTTTGGGTATTTGCCCCATATTCAGGCTGAGGGGTTGCGTTCTCGAACCACAGCCGAGGCACTTGCCAGCGACCAGCCAACGGAGACCATCCGAGGGCCAGCATCCGCCTCCCGCTTCCCCTCGCTCCATAGGAAAACCCTACCATTCAGCCGTCCATTCCCCGCTTTGAGATGCCCGTCAACCAAAACGAACAACCGCCGAGGGTTCAGTAGACTTTCAAAATAAAGCTCCCCTGCGCATCTCCATGACTGGCCTAGAGCCAGCCAAGGTGTTTCCCCTAGTTTGAAGTGCGCTAGACCCCAAACCGCAGTTCGCCTGGTGTCCTGCCACAGCAAAGACGTGTGTTGGTTCCAGAAACCCGCAGGAGACTCTCACCTCAACGCCCAGCTGCGGCCCTAATCGGGCCCCTGTCTCACCCATGCGGAGAGAAACATGGGCGCCCCTCTGCCAGGTGCGGACGGGGAGTCCGTTTGAGCCCTTCTCACAGGTGGATTCCTGTACGAGGACCCGGCAGTAACCGAGTGATGGCCTTCGTTATTGCCAACCGTAACGTTAATTGATTTTGCTGCAAAAATCAGTATTTTAAACACTTCTTTTATGCAAGGTTGCAAAAAAATTACATAATTATTACTCATCTTTCTTACCTCTATCATTTTCCGTAAATTTAAGGGCCCTGCTGTTGTGTCTTTAACAAATTCTCTTATTTTATTAGAGTAATTTCGCAGTAAATGGTTTTTGCATTCGATTTTTGTAACTTTATGTGTTTCATATGAGTGTACTTCCAAAATTTTCTGATAAGTATTACTGTCTCCATCAGCTATCACTCTATTATAAATTAAGCCATACATTTTTATACTTTTCTGAAACCTCTCTGCAATAATGTTGGCCTCCATACTTGCAGAAGAGCCGGTCCAATTTTTGTAACAGTGGTGGGTCTTAGGCGTGGTATTATTTTGTTTGTTTTTAGAGTCACAAACCATACAAAATTTGTTTCGGACACCCATAAACAAAACCTTTTTCGTACGATACCCCACAATAGCCGCAGCGCCAGATAGAGAATTGTACCTATTTCCATAGGACCTTTTTGCCCAACTTCCATCCGCCACAACCGTTATCATGGGAATTTCACCTTCATTGACGTCATTTGCGGCAATAGCAAGTGCTTTTTCTTCGGCTGCAGCTTCTTCCATAGCCTTCATGCTTGCTTCTTCCTAGGCATCCGAAATCTCGTCATGAACGCTTCTGTATGTTCGTTCAGACATGCACGGTATATCCATTGATGCTACAAATTGCTGTAGATGGAAAAAACCTGAACCTATTGACATTATGCCCAGAACAGCATCTTTGTTCATATTATCTTTAGACGGTTTTACAGTAGGAATTGTTAAAGAACCATTACAGAACGTACATTTAACATTTAAATAACACATAAAACCCTGTCGTTCCTCGTTGATAATTTTCATACTTTGAAGCGTAGATCCAAACTATGGTGCATGGTTCGAACCTCTAGTTTTGAGATAGAATCGTTAAAGTTTCCAAATAGATAAGTAAATGTTGTGTATTATCCATAAGTTGTCATACCTTTTTATCGTCTTCTGTCGTTTGGAAAAGCTCTCGCTTTGTACATTTATCTTCATTTTCTGGTAAGGTCTTAAATAAAATTACTTACTTTAGGCAAACGGTTGTCCAAACATAATTAAACAATTTAGTATGAAAGTTAAAATCCATACTTAAATTTGGGAATACGATCAATGTTGTTGAAATAAACTCAAAACCACTAATCCCAAATATGTAAATATAGATTAGTGGTTTTGAGTTTATTTCAACAACATAAATAAACAAATACAATATATAATATAATAGCAATAAAATCTACATAATAGTTAATTCACTTCTTTTAGCACAACAGTTGACTTTCAAAACAGGCAAAACTCTTAATGGTTAATGAACAATATTTTCAACAAAAGTACAGTAATCTACTTTAATCGTTGACTGACCGAATGTTAGTTAAGTCAACGCTTTAATATATTTATATGCTCACCGTCATTTCAACATCATTATCAGATAATCCGGTGTCAACTATTAATTCGAGTCCTCTCTGACATTCCTCATTGGACACAGTCATATTTTCACTAGTATTGGTCTCTAAAATAAGTGATCAATTTTGAATAAGCGTCGTAATATGCACAATTCGGAAATTTTCCAAACAGGATAAAATTTCTATTGCACCCCTGTATGATAAAGTGCTGGTGAAATATTACCCTAATATAACTATTGTTCTTTTGTTTAATATCCAAAGGTACTTACTATTTTGAACCTTTGGTGTTGGAAAACTTTTTCTCTTTAGTCGCTTTGTATTTAACCTCAACCTACATTTATTACCACGGCGATATTTTGGTTCTTTATTATCTATTCTCATCTTTAGAAGAAGACGCAATGTCAGGCAAAGTAGGAAAGATAATAAAGACAAGTAAAACAAAGGCGTGTGTAAATAATTTGCATTTTTAGGCAAGTGTAATCTGTTTTATTTTCACCCTGCAAGCTTCCAAACAAAATGGCAACTAATAGCGAAATGGAAGAATTATGCGAATTACGAGATCTTCGAGTAACATAAGGTCCCACCTTTATTATACCTCCCGCTTCCTACCTCTTCAACTGTGATGGTTAGGGCTTGACCGTCGGATCAGCGTTAATTCAAAATTCTCATAAATAAAGCCAGGCACGTAACTGTCTACAACAGTCGTGATTCTTTACCAACCAGTAAAACACGTTGTTTAATTCAATACTAAATAAATTGACAAAATTAAAGTTAACACGCGCCACATGTCATTAAATATAGCGACATGCACAAGGCGGCGGAACATTTGTCATAAACATCGGCTAGACGAGAGGTCGAACCACTAAACGATGGATCATTTGGGTGCAAGTGCAGAATGGACGATAAATAAAATTACTTTTAATTCGTTCATTTCATTTTAGCACGCAAGTAATGATGTCACTTGTTGCGCGCAGTTTTCCTACTTTCATGTACCAATGTATGAGTCGTGTAGAATAGAACCGTACTCCAAGGTTTTTCAGAATCTTTATAATTGTTTTTTCGCTTCACGCTTCGAAGAGAATAACCCTGTTTACTTAGTGCTATTAACGCATATCTTTGTACATTTAATAATTTATTATTATTACTAGTATTAAACCTAAACCGTAATTTTAAAATTCGCAATTCAAAATAGCTATTGTAATCTGTGGAATCATATTTATTCATGCCATCTAAATTAACCTAATACAAAAACAAGAAAAAAATACTAAGTAACGAGTTTATACAGTTGCTGGTAAGAATTAATTACTTTGCATCTAGTTTAAGTTAAGGGAGTTGAGATAAAAATCACCTATGCAAAAGGATTTACAGAGTTTATTTTTCTCAAAAGAAAAGGTTATTTCAAAAAGCCCTAAAATAGAGTCATTTACGTCACATTTTTAAAGTAAAAATCTAGAGAGACATTCACTATTTTAAGTGCCAGAGGTTTTAAACTCTTGCTTGTTTTAGTTGTCGGAAAGTATCTTTAAGGCCCCATGTAGTTAGCCCCAGTTTGGAAATGAAATTACTGTACCCCATAACATAATGACACAGTTAAAGAATACTGCATAGCATTATTTCAGAAAAATACATTCTAAACCGTTTTCTATACAGTCGCTTGAATTATTCTAATTCCTAAACACTCGCAGTAAAGAAATCATCTTGCGACATAAAAAAACTTTATGTCAAAATATCGTTAATGCCCTATTTCCCTACCTTTAAAGTGCAAAGAATACAATTCTGACTCGAAATTTTTTTTTGCATAATGGAGTCACTTTCCGTACATGCAATAAATTGCAACTTAGAGCCTCCGCGCTAAACTTTTCGTATTATAAACATTCGAATAAAAATTTGTTCTCCTTCGTTTATACACGAGCACGCACTCGCGCGTGTGTATAAAACCTTTCCTATTAACGTAACTTAATTTATTCATGTTCGATGTCAACTAGTTTGAGCGGCACACGTACACACACACACACACACACACACACACACACACAAGCATACGGACGCGTACAAACACCCGCACACGTACACACACATAAATACATTATTTATAAACCACATATTGTTAATCATCCACAATAAAAATAAAACCTCATCATATTTATTCATAGTTCGTTAAGTTATGATCCCTGTTTTAACGCTATGAAAGCCAAGGACATAACTATCTGATCCCAAATGAAACCCATTTACATCCGTACATTGTTGGTTGCAGAACCCGCAGGGAGGAAACGTTTTTCAATTGCAATTGTATAATGTTTAATTTAATTTAAATTTTTTTATTTAAATAAGTAAAAAGTAATGTATTGAACTGTTAAAAACGGAAATCAATTACAAATGACCTGTGAGCAAGTTAAATTGCACTACAATTCGATATACGCATTTTTCAGTTTATAACACCGAAAACACCGCCAATAACTTCTCCACCCAGACACACACGCATGCATGCACTTAGTAATAACACGGGAAAGAAATATAAATAATAGCTTTAATAAAATTTGAAAGTCAGGTATTGTAGGTATTGAAGGAGCTATTAAATGTCTACAAACATCAGAAAAAATATGAAGTGTACTTTTTAAGCAAAATGAGGATTTGATTCCGGATTTTAGCGCACTCGTATGAAACCTATAATTCTCTTCAAAATTGTTAAATGGAAACAGAGCACGTAACAAAACTAATGACTGCAAAAATACTAATTGATTTTTGTTTTGGGCTACAGGGTGGTTAATATGTACCCATTTTAAGGTTAAACTGATTAAAACTTTCATGAAACTACTAACAAACTTGGAAATCTTTGTATTGTAAAAATTGTAAAAGTCAGTAGAAATCCAATATGCAATAGAAGTGTGGCACTGAATTAAAAAAAATGTAAGTGTGATGTAACAGGGTATATTTGCAACTAATTTTGAAATGTGAAGCTTAAGATCGCCTATTTTGTTTCAAAAACCCTTTCTGGTATCTCACGTAATAACGGATATATCCTTATATAACCTCTTCATAACACCATACTACTACGAGCGGCACGTAAACTTTTTCAAATCAAGAACATCCATCATGGTCATAAACATAAAAATAACACTCACAACATATACCGTGCCCGTCTAAAGTCTCCCGTAACCAAAAAACTGAAATTACTAAAATTTTGGGAAACCGAACTAAGGCACATATACAACGTTTTTGATGGTAATGAGTGACATAATCATTAAAAATGGCGGACAGCCGCATTTTGTAAAATAATTTTAAATGGGATCATATGGCAAGTAATACCTCATTTAAAAGCTCATTCCAAGACTTTTTCGACGACATCAACAACATTCAAGTATTACTATTGATTCATGAGTTTCAAGCCAAAAACGCGAATGAATATTTTGAGGTTTTTGGGTTGAAACTCATAAAGCAGTAGTAATGTTTTAATGTTGTTGATGTCATAGAAAAGGACTTGAAACTATCTTTCAAATGATGTGTTACTTGCCATATGTCCTATTTAAAATTATTTTACAAAATAGCCAACATTTTAAAAATAATTTTAAATGGGATCATACGTCAAGTAATACCTCATTTGAAAACTCGTTCCAAGTACTTTTCGACGACATCAACATTAAAGTACTACTACTAATTCATGAGTTTCCACCCAAAAACGCCAATTAATGTTTAGAGGTTTTTGGGTTCAAATTCATGAATCAGTAGTAATCTTTTAATATTGTTGATCTCGTTAAAATGGACTTGAAATGATCCTACAAATGAGGTATTACTTGCCATATTAATGATTACGTCACTGAATACCATCAAAAACGTAGTACATGTGCCTGAGTTCGGTGTCCCAAAATTTTATTAATTTCAGTTTTATGGTTCACATATGTTCCTTATTGCTGATAATGTTTCGGATGTCCATCACGTGGTTGATGTATCATTTTATACAGTTGCTTTGTTCTTAACTTCTCTTCACTGCTAAATAGATAAGAAGGCCGATAAGGCAACCATTAAACTTTCATCACCGCCTGTTGAAGAATCCAACTGCTAGAAGCAAGTAGTACAACGCTTGCTGAATTTTTACTAAATCTTTTCCTAAAGCAGAAATGGGATTTTTTACACTTGAACAAAATGAATTAGCTTTTAACATACTCACGAATTTGGTTTCCGATCTAGACCTTTGTATACAACTTTTTTAGGTTTCTTATGCAATGCTCGTTTAACCTATTATGTGATCATAAAACTGAAATTAATAAAATTTTGGGAAATCGCACATATGCAACTTTTTTGATGGTATTTAGTGACGTAATCATTAAAAATGACGAACAGCCGCCATTTTGTAAAATAATTTTAAATGGGATCATATGGCGAGTAATACCTCATTTGAAAGCTAGTCCCAAGTCCTTTTCAACAAATATCAATAACATTACAATATTACTACTGATTCATGACTTTCAACCGAAAAACGCCAACTAACGTTTCCAGGTTTTTGGGTTGAAACTCATAAATCAGTAGTAATATTTAATGTTGTTGATGTTGAAAAGGACTTGAAACGAGCTTTCAAATGTGGTATTACTTGCCATATGATCAATTTAAAATTATTTTACACGAAGGCCATTTTTAATGATTACATCACTGAATACCATCAAAAACGTTGTACATGTGCCTTAGTTCGGTTTCCCAAAATTTTATTAATTTCAGTTTTATGGTTCACATAATAGCGCACGAATCCGCGATTGAAAATTAAAAGTAAAATCGTAATACGTGCGATGCCTGACTCTGAGGTGAATATTTCTTCAAACTAACATTCAGATAAGCAGTGGTTTTTATTTTTGGTGACAAGTAATGTACATAGCTAAGGTATAATACTTTAAATTCGGTTTCTGCCCTATTACCACGATACATTATAATTCAATAAAAACAAATAAAAAAACTACAGCGAGCTATAGAATGCAATCACGTAGCGTAGTAATACGTTAGCATCTGAATAATTAAGCCTCGCGATGTTCTACCTACATTAAATACAATCAGACCTGGTGCGCATTTTTTCACATGCAAAAAAGGGCAGATGCTCAAATTAGGAGGTGTTCGTGACACCTTTTAAAATAGCTGGTAGCTCGGTCTCGATGAAAAGCACCACTTTGTTTGATAAGGTTGCAGAGAAAATATATTTTTACCTAACAAGTAATAGTTCGCCATAAAAAAATTATAAATAAAAATGAATCAAATCAAGTAGCACTACCAGACGTCCAAAAGGAGACGGCGTCACAGAGGGCTATCTAGAAGAAAAATAAATTAAAAATAACTTGCCATGATCATAAGCGACAAGCAAAGCATAAATGTTTGAGAACCGAAACGCGCATGTGTTCAGGAAGAGCTCTCCTTCAAACGTCAGTAAACGAGCATAAATAGTCATGCGCGTATTACGGTATCCTTATACTAACCAGATGCCCCAAATAATAATGATTAAATCGGTAAAGTACAACAAACAACGCTCTGTATAAGTATAAAGCAGCCCAAAAGGTATGTAAATTATGCAAAACGGACATGAGCTTGTCTTGAGAGAAACAGCTTTCTAATGCATAATAGTTCTTTATAACAAAAATTATACTACACATTTGAATAGTGAATGCTCAAACAAAACCTAAATTGAGCATTCTCCTAAGCAATGTCCCCAATGTGATGTATAAAACAAGTAAAACTGCAGTTACGATTTATTAGCTGATTATACACAGACATAAAGGTAAATAAGTAAGGAGAGGTTAAGAAATCATAAGGTTCTGATTAGCTTATTATGTGGTTCCTATTGATAACCACTAATGACTAAAGCGCTGGATAATCAGGCAGAGTACGATAATAACACAGACCTTTTGATACGACAGAATTAGCCTTGCCAATACGTTGCAGAGTTGTAAGGGTTACGATATCCTCAGGTAGATGGGGAGCTTCAAGCCACCAGGTGGAACTTCAAATTATATCAGACATTTAGTTCGTAGTATAAGCATAAATAGTAGATAACCACTATACGAATAGTCTTTAAGCTCCAAGAGAATCTAAAATAAATATGAATATCTAGTCCATGTACAGATAAGGAACCGTGTAGGACGGCTACTTACCACTCTACTAAAAGAGTTTTCTAGAAACTAATATTCAAAAATGTTCGTTTACCAGTTACAACAAAAAGAAAAAAAAAACCTTTATTAATCGTAGAAACCAACCGTTATGTTTTAGAAAGCTTGCATAAATGCAGAAAAACCTAACAATGTGTTTATAAAAGGGTTTTCAACGAGGGATTAGCTGGAAAAACATCTATAAATGGGACCTACTATTTTGAATTATAAGCTGCTAGATAGAGTTAATCATTATAATAAATGGCAGTATATTAGGACAGTGGTGTGCGTAAAATTTTGAAAAAAGAGGAATTTTGGAAATGTGCGATAAAAGTAATAGAAAGGATTAGAACCTAATTTATCAGCTAAATCAGAAGATGAAGCAGTCATTTTATGACTGTCGGATAGAGTTACTTAGGTATACCGGTACTGGGTAGAACAATAAAAAATGTAAATGTCAACATCGTTACCATATTTTGACAAATAAGCAACACAACGACTTGGCGTTACAGACCTTTTCCCAGTACAGGTCGCCGGATCGAAAACAAAATGAAAGGTGTACATCTTTGGTTGGTATACTATCAATTAAGGAAAACAAATTTGAAGCAAGTTGAATAGTTTATCCAGAAATCGAACACACTGACGTTGATCTCTAACTCGGTACGGGTCAACAAATCAAAATCCAAATAAAAGATCTTTAGGTAGATAACGCAAACAAACATGAAAAATGTTGAACCGTTTTTGTAATCGCGGGCGGGCGGACGTACGTGGGGATCAGACCGACACGATAAAATTACAAGTATTTACTACGCATTATGTAATAAGCGTTACAATAACCTGAAGCAGCATGTTAATGAATGGAGCAAACAGGTACTTGTGTTGGTGCACAGGATCATCGTAAAGAAAAGCAACGGAATTTAGAAGTGTCAACCTTTCGCAGAATTGAGCATAACTGCTCACCGCAGTTACATTACTTTACAGTAGCTTTGCAGTATCGAAAACCAGAAATAATTTTCTTTAAGTGTAGTAAACCAGAAGTAAAGTGATAGCAAAAATAACGATAACTGTCAACCATACAGCACATTATTTAGTTATCCACAAGGTGCGAGACCCAGATGCTTGCGAATGATTCTAAAGGTGTACCAGTATAGCCAAATTCCACTAAAATGTAAGGAAATCAGTAAGGTAACAATAGTTATAAAAGGATACAAAAAAAAACGAAGAAACAGGGAGGGTATTCTTACACATCTATAAGCACTACAGTTAACCTTTTATTTAGTCTTGAGTTCTTCAGCAACGAAACATGTGTGTGAATTCAAAGTTAATTCGCATACAAGAGAATAAACCGGATGGAAACACTCCTTCCAATACAGATACTTCTTTTTGTGATCAGTAATATATATATAGTAAATTCTGCAAATACGTTCTGTAAAAGGACAGCATCATGGATACCAGTACAATGCGGGCTTGTCGGGTTTTCGAAATCTTTTATGCATATAATTGTTAGAATGTTTTGTTCGAAACTTGATAAACATTATGTTTGTATCGATGACAAACAAAATTATAGATTGATATAGCAACAATTTCTTTGAATCGAGAGTTACGTGTAAAGTGAGTTGCCTTCAACCAGGAGGAAAAGTGTCTCTATCCAATTGAAAACTAGTGAATTAAAGAATGAATACTAAAAGAAAATGCGACCAAGATGTTTAATAGTACACGTTACCAGTTCTACACTAATAAAATTAGAAACAAGTTTTGTTCGAGTAACACGAGCAACGAAAAGAAGACTGAGAATGGCCAGTGAGATTTGGTCGAAACGTGGTCGAGAAGGAGGAAGAAACACGTGGGATAATACCCGGAAGAACGGAATATCATACCAAACATAAAATTAATATATATATATATATATATATATATATATATATATATATATATATATATATATATAGGGTGGGCCACCACCAACGCGTCGGTCTCTAGCACCCAAACGACTGAATTTTTTCAAAATCTGTTTGGGCGAGAATATGTTAGCCTTCTAGGACGTATTCTGTTGTTTATTGTTTCAAATCATAATTTATAAAATACAAAGAATAACGCGTAAAGTTAACAAACTGCAAAGTTAAATATCTTTGTTATTTTAAATACAACGCCCAAGAAATTTTTATCGGAATGGAATAGTCTTTTGACAATAGTTCGAAATATATTAGGGTTCCCTATACCTTACTTCAATACTTTTCGAGAAATTAGTGTGTTTGTTACATTTTTAGAAATTACGCCATTAACTCATGTCGATCAGTTAGAATTCTTTGATTTATAAACATTTCTGTCATATTGATGTATTTCAAAATACGACAGTGTTTATAACTATTGATGATTTTTCATTACAATGAAATATTCAGTGCAAGAAAGACTGGATATGGTGTTGACCATTGGAGAATGCCATGAAAATTGTCTTTTGGCTTCCAGGGTTTGTGCCCAAAAGTACCCAGATCGCAACCATCCTGATACGAGAGCTTTTGAAAGGCTTTTTCAAACATATCGAGCCACAGGTAACACTGCCTATCCAAAACCTAATAAAAGTAAACCGGTAACTGGCAATGAAGATAGTGAGTTTTTAGTATTAGGATCTATCGCTGAAAATTCCCACACTAGTACTAGAGTAATTGCTAGACAAACAGATTTAAGTAGAGGAAGTGTGAGAAGAGTTCTCAAAAAACACAAATTTCATGCTTATCACATAGAAATCCATCAAAATTTGTATGGCAATGACTTTCAACAACGAATAGATTTCTGTTTGTGGGCAATTGAAAAAATAGGGGATCAACAAGATTTTTTAAATTTTGTTTTGTTTACTGATGAATCAACATTTCACAACAACGGTCTGGTAAATTAGACATAATTGTCACTATTATGATACCGACAATAGGCATGCTTTTAATACTGTTGACCGCCAAAATCGTTGGAGCATAAACGTATGGGCAGGAATTATTGGAGATCTGGTAATTGGACCATACTTTTTCAATGGTCTTTTAAATGGTAGAAAATTTTTGAGATTTTTAAAGCGAGACTTTTGGACACTTCTCGAAAACGTTCCGTTGAACATTAGAGGGAATATGTGGCTACAATTAGATGGGACACCGGCACACTTTGATCGTAGAGTTAGAAATTATTTAACTAGGAAGTTTATTAATAAATGGATTGGAAGGAACGGACCATGCCATTGGCCATCGAGATCACCTTGTCTTACTCCAATGGATTACTTTTTATGGGGATATATTAAAAATATTGTTTACAATATTCCTGCTACTACTGCAGACAATATGAAAGAGAAAATTAGAATTGCGGTGGACACAATTACTCCAGATATGTTAAGAAAAGTCAGACAACATTTGGAAGAAAGAATTAGACTATGCATTCAAGAAGACGGTCATCAGTTGAACATTTACTGTAGTGACAAATCCAGCAGTAGGCTCTCGGTGCATAATGTAAAACGGTCTTTTTCAAGACCAGCAACCGTATAACCTTGATAACCTTAATAAACCAAAAACCGTTTAACACATTTGTGACCTTTGTAAATCACAGAATTCTAACTGATCGACATGAGTTAATGGCGTAATTTCTAAAAATCTAACAAATACACTAATTTCTCGAAAAGTATTGAAGTTAGGTAAAGGGAACCCTAATACAGTTCGAACTATTGTCAAAAGACTATTCCATTACGATAAAAATTTCTTGGGCGTTGTATTTAAAATAACACTTTGAGGTTTGTTAACTTTACGCGTTATTCTTTGTATTTTATAAATTATGATTTGAAACAATAAACAACAGAATACGTACTTCCAAATATCCTTATTACGATGACCTAGATTAGATTGTCTCATCTTTTCTGAATCGAAAAATACTTGAATTTTTTGACAACCCTACATTTTCAAAATTGTTAAATATTTCGGAAACTGTAAGGTTTAGGTATAGGGAACTCTAATGAAAGTCTACCTTATTTATTCACCTTATTTCAAAAAGATTGTAGTCCTAGAAGGCTTATATATTCTCGCCCAAACACATTTTGAAAAAATGCTAGAGACCGACGCGTTGGTGGTGGCACACCCTGTATATACATATATATATATATATATATATATATATATATATATATATATATATATATATATATATATATATATAATGGGGAAGGTCGCTATATTGGACCACTATTGGGTTTTAGGGCTATAACTTTAACAAAACAAATCAAAACACTTTCAAATTTATACACCAAATACTTTAATATGTTGTACACTTCTAGTAATTTTCTCCAAATTTTTGGTTGAATAATATCCCGCAGAAAAATATAATTCGGAACCCTTGCAGCTGCTCCATTATAGGCGACTGGTTGCCTAAATTGAACCAGTGGGTTCCTATATTGGACCATCTATTTCACTTACGTAAAATTAAAACTTTAAGTATACATTAGAGGAACAAGAGAATATAATTTTCATTTAAAAACCAAATATCAAAATACAACAATTTATTAAGCAAACATTTAAAAAAGTCAAATCCTACCAGTCTCTGCATTTTAGGCACTAAATCATGTCTTCAACAATGCTCTCAGAGCAGATCATTCTTTGACATGAATGCTTTTTTTTCTTACAAATGCCGGAGTTTAATTTTATTTTGCGCTTGACAGTTTTCTTTTTTGAAATATTTTATGATGTCTGTTTAACTTCAAGATCATCTTTGTAGGGTGTGGATGTAATGATTTGTGCTTTTTGGATACTTCCAGTTAGTATTATCTTCTTGTAATCAACAACTGGACTTTTTAATATTTATTCCATAGAATGTATTTTTGTGGATGAATCAACTTCAGGTGATGTAGTTGCTATTTGTTCCATAGCTGATGTTGAAGCTCTTTGATCTAGGAGGTTCATTGCTTTTGTTGCAACTGGTCTTTTACTGTAGCGGCTTAAGGTCATATACTCATCATTGGAACCGGAAATACTTTCAGTGTTATCATGTTCAGCCATGTCTACACTTGTTCTTGGGATGAGTATATCTGAAGGTACGAAACCAACATCGCTGAAAACATGACGGTCTATCGGCCAAATTACCGTTTTCTTGAAACCATTCGTAGCAGTTCCTAACACAGCTGCCCTGGCATAAGCTTCACCAAGGAGTTTAGCAACTTGATATTGAGAAACTATCAATCCCGGATTAGTCCTTAGCTATTTCTCATTAGCTTCAGTGTAGTAGAGCTCCATTGGCTTAAATACAGCCACGTCTAGGGGTTGAAGCCGGTGGGTAGTATGCCCCGGAAGCTGTAACATAATTACTCCATTATTTCGTGCCAGCTTTATAGCCTGAAGATTTTTAAAGTGAGTACTGTGGCAGTCTGAAACAAACAAAACTTTATTGGTCCTTGTTGGTTTTACTGGATTGATAAAATATAACAGTTCTTTATTGATGTATCCGCAGTCAGAAGGTGCTCCAACTCTGAGATCTGTATTAGCTCTTTTTCGCTTGAATATTGCCATCGGTGCAACAAATTGGCCGACTGAACTAGCGGATACAACCAACGTGGTATTCACCGCATGTTCGCCGTTAGCAACCGAACCTACTTGGCGCTTGCCCTTTCGGGCTAGAATTCTCTGGCAATTCTTGGCAACAGTTGAAAAGCCAGACTCATCTACATTGAATGTTCTTGTTGCATTAAGCTGGCATTCATCGACAATTTTCTCTAGAAACTCGAAGAAATGGCCAACAATATCTCTATTGAATCCCTTGCACCGAGTTATGAAAGTAGATTCTGGTTGCCGCAATGAAATGTTGGGATGACTACGCAAAAATGGGTAAAACCAGCCTGGTTTTGATTTTATTCTCTATTGAAATTGTATTTGATGTTGTTTTGCTCCGCCAGTTCATACGCTGCATTACAGACATCTTTTATGGTGACCCCTATAAAACATCTTCTCTAGGTTAAGGCCAACCTCTCCCCAAACTCCGGTAAAAGGACGGTGGTTGTTCCGAAGATTTTACGCTCTTGGTTAGCATTTTTATTTTTTGAGTCCAAATGCCGTTTGAACGTCGATTTTGGGATACTGTACATGCGGCATATTTCATTTAAGCCTTACTGTTGACCTTTGTAAGCCTCTCAGGCTTTCGCCATATCCGCTTTACTCCATTTACCATATTTTATGCCTTTTCTATTATTGGAAGACATTCAGGAACAAAGTAAAGCATTAGTAGCCTGTGTTGGACCATGTATTTGAGACGAACTGTATAATGTACAAAGTTAAACATGAATTTTGATTATTGCAGCACTTCATATTGACACGAATTCCAACACTTAAAAACATAAACATAAGAAATAATTCTAGTTTCCTAAATTGGACCAGTCCAATTTAGGCAACACCATGGTGGTTCAATTTATGAAACCCCCAGTTATTTTCTAGAATCATATGTTTAATATCCCAATGTATTTGGGTTTGATCTTTTTAATAGCGATATGAATAGGGTAAATCTTACTAGTTTTAATCAAAATAACAGCGCTGCTTGAATTTTTAAAGTTTGCCATACAAGCACTTACGAATTATTCATAAAAACTACATCGAAATAGCAAAAATCACCAAACATATCGCACGGAGAAAAAACGTGCATTAATGATCGCGAATTCTCTTGTAATGACGCCTTTGTAACAAGAGTCAAAGAGGATTTAAAAAATGTCGCTACCATCGCTCTTATTCATTCAAATATGGCAGTGGTCCAATTTAGGAGGCGGTTCAATATAGGCAACTTTCCCCTGTATATATATATATATATATATATATATATATATATATATATATATATATATATATATATATATATAGTAGTTAATTAAATTTCTTCGTTTTATGCGAAGCTTTCGAAAATGTTTATTTTCTTTATCAAGACTAAATATAAAGCAATTTGGTTAACATTAGTTCATTAATTAAAGATGAATAAACTTACTAACATAAAATATTAATTAAAACTAGAAACAAAAATAAACATTAACAGTATAATATATATATATATATATATATATATATATATATATATATATATATATATATATATATATATATATATAATAAGTAGTGACAAACTTGTCAATTATGACAAGATATTCACTAATAGGATTAATTTTAAAAAGTATTAAAAACATAGTGTGTAAAATAATATAAATTACATATGGTGTCTAAAATTATATTAACATAATCAAAATACAAATATTATTACTAATTACTTACACAATAATTATAATAATGTAACTCAATTAACAATAATTTTCAATAAGTGTAAGATATATCTTAAAAAACATCCAGAAGTTTGCATTGTTAATAGCGTCAAAAGTAACGTTACAGTTATGCGATGATTACATCAACAAAACTCAAACACTACTTGATGATACTAAATATTACAAACAAATTAATACAGATCCTTCCTGTATATTACAACAAAAAGCTAATAAAATCGTTTCTGAATTAAAGAACAAACAATGATTGAAAAAAAAAACTGCAAAAAAACTCACTATTTATAACTCTGTAACACCTCGATTTTATAGTTTACCAAAAATTCATTAAGCTGTTCTAACTATGAGACCCATTGTTTCTTTTATAGACTCACCAAATAGTAGCATTACAGAATACATAACTAGCATTTTAACCAATGCTTATGAAAATGGTAATCAATATAATATTAAAGATTCTTTCAATTTTTACAAATTCATTAACAATTTCCAATTTCAATCTCAAACTCAACATTTTCAATAGTTTTGACAAAAATATTTAATTCACTGTTGAAAAAGAAATTAATAATTCAGTTCCATTTTTAGATATGAATCTTATAAGAACTGTAAATAATACTATTATTACTAGATGGTACAGAAAACCTACTAACAGTAACCGTCTTTTAAATTTCCACTCTCACCATCCACTAAAAATGAAAATTAATTTAATTGATAATTTTAAAAATAGAATAAAAAGACTGACTCATACTTCTTTCATTAGTGAATGTCTTGTTGAACTTCAAAATATTCTTCTTGAAAATTCCCAAATATGTAATAAACAAAATTATTTTTAGCACACCGAATTTTAATACATCCCCATCTACAATCAAACAACTATTTTCAAATCTTTACCGTATATAGGACTAACTTCCAAATTAATTAATCTTTTTAAAAATGAAAATAACTTAAAAATAGCTAAAACTACCCACTGAAACATAATAGTAATGTTTTTAAACATTGCCAATTAGTTACTTTTATAACGTTTAAATCAAACGTTTATTTTATGTAAAATAGAACGTTAACTAAGACGGGAAGTGCTACTACTATGTTACAAATGATAACATTATATTAACATTGGAAAGTTACTTAGTTTCAACATTTTTTCAACGTTACATTGGAACTATTCTTCTAATGATTTTACTCTTAGGTTTATGAAAGTGACAAACTAACGTTACTTCAACGTTCAATCGACGGTTTAATTTAACATCGATTTAACATTATACTTATGACTAATTTTTTCAGTTGACGCCGCTGGTGACACATGCGCTAAAGACATCGCGTCGGTAGGCGACATTTTAACCATTTTTTTCTGTGCAGTGCGCTGGAGCGGTGTGGTTTTAAATACGATTTATAGTTATAACGAGATATATCTGTGATTATATTATACACAAGTCAAGTAAATATATATAACTGAACTACTAAAGTTGTATTTTGGGCAACCGTGGATAGTTTGGAAAGTAAAAAAGAAAGTAAAATATATAATTAAAAATTATTATTAAAACTTCGCTTGGCAAAATAAATATTCAATTTCGCCACATAAAGTATCACTTTTACTCCTAATAACATAATATACTATTATTTTACTTGGGTTGTAACGTAAAACTAGTTACTTTTAAGGATTATTGAACTGGCATGCAAAATCGTGCACTTGCAAAAGTGTTTCAAACATAAATATAGAATTGTCAAGACTAAATAAATGCTTATGATGTAGTATCCCCATTCCATATTTTCTTTACTTCTTCGGTTTCGTTCAGTAAGTGTAGTTTACTCTAGTAGTGTATATAATGTTCACTCCTTATATAAGAGGTAATGAAATAACTTTTTTATTTGTTTTAGATTAGAAATAAACAGTATTCTGTGCGTCATTTAAACCGACTAATTAAAAGTCAAGTTGGTGTATTTAAAAATTGTACGTATAGTACTTTGGGTACAGGTATTTTACCACAACCACAAAACTCAGAAAATGCACCTAGTCCGTCTTCATCTACTGCAGTACACGGTGTCCCTGATTATTCAGAAACGGCATCTGATATGTTATCTAATTCTTTTGATTTAACAGAGACTGTTCAAGAAACAGGAACCTTCGAATATATATGTGAATGCATTTTAAATAATACTTCCGGTAAGAATGTGAAGTTACGACATTTGCTGCAGAAGCTCAAAGAGCTTCTGCATATATTAAAACAGAATTAGGTTTAGATATACCTCAAAATGCAAGAACTGTTCTAAAAACATACAGCATTCGTGATTTAATTACAGATTTGGCTCCTGGTTCATATTACCACTTCGGGATTGAAAAAATGTTACAAGCTCTTTTAAAAAAAAACGAAGTTTTCAAGTACATGGTGATGCAAAGGTTATTTTAAATTTAGAAGTAAATATAGATGGACTACCTTTACCAAAAAGTAGTGGAAGCCAATTTTGGCCAATTTTGCTTTATTTGGAAAATATTAAAGATACCTGCCCTTTTCCAGTTGCGATGTTGCATACCACATGAATTTTCTAGAAAACCTAGAACATTAAATGAGTTCGATCGATGGAAAGCAACTGAATTTCGTATGATTCTGTTATATTATTGACCTACTCTTATGAAGAAATATCTGAGTAAATATATTTATGATCATTTTCTAAGTTTGTATGTAGCATGCCGAATTTTAATTTCCGAAGAATTATGAAAAAAATCTAACTATATTGAATACGCTGATCAGCTGCTTCATTATTTTGTATTGAAAATTTTGGTGAAATATATGGACCTGATTATATCACCCATAACGTTCATAATCTAATTCATCTAACTGCAGATATACAGACGTTTGGATCATTGACAGTGAAAACTTCAAAATGGCCTTTACAACAATTTGTTAATAGAATATATGAACAGCAAGAACACTTAAAGATAATACCGAGAGGGGTATCTTTAATGAGAGAAAAAGGTACAAGAAAAATCGATAATATAAGTTATGTTGTACTTAATGGGCTGTGCTATAAAAATTTTCAACTACGTGCTGAACCTAACTGTTATCTATTTTTAAATAATCATGTTCTCGTTAAAATTGAAAACGTACTTGTTTAGTATGAAGAATTATCTCTGGAAGTATACGAGTATGCAAGTATGCAAGTAAATTTCGTGATGAAACTAAAGTAATATCTGTAAATGATGTTTATTATAAAGCTATGAAAATTGATGACATATTTATATCGATTTTGCATACCAATTGATATATGCTTCTGTTACAAAGTGGACTTTTAAGAGTATTACACTGATGTAGGTTGATTTTGTCTTTCTGGATGTTCAATATTAATTTTCCCCTTTTCAGTATGCTGTTATTTTGTTTAGAGAAGCTAGAGAAAACGCGATTTCGGTTGAACCAACAAATTGGATATTTGAAGCAGAGGGGCATATGATGTGTTCTTGGGCAAAGACACTAAAAAATGTTCGCACAAATATAATGAAAAGAGTTGAAGCTGAAGATGAGTGGCCTGTTTATGAATGCAGTCTTTATGAAGCATACTGTACGTGTTTAAACGTGTACCAATACACAAACAAAATTTGTAACTTTAATATCCTTCCTAAATTTTAATTTTTTGCATGTATTTAAGATTTTTTTTATTAGTATCTACATTTTAGATTATTAAACCGCCTTTTTGTATAAAGTTTAACTTATTTATGTTTTGCAATTTATTTTAAACCGAAATTCTCCACAGTGGCAAACGGGGAAGCGCTAATTGGAGAGAAGTTAGCCGCTGCTTCTTCCGAATCTGAAATAGAGTCGATGCACAAACGCGCAGAAGGGAAACGAAAGGTTAGGCAAAAAAAATCAGGGAATACTCACCCCCTCCAGATTTTGAACAGCATTCGTCCTCTTCAGGGTCCAGTCAAACCAGTGAGTATTTTCGAATTTTTAATTAGTCTTTGTTAATAAATCGAACAAAGTATTACATACTTCATACATGTTTTTGTAGATACATGTAATTATGTCACATTAGTAAATAATATGCCAATTATTCTTGAAGATGAAAGTTTCGATTTGCCTACTGGTTCTGTAGAATGCGCCACTTTCGACCAAGGATCACCTGGTGATATAGGATGTCAAATAAACCACGTATATGTATATGTAATCTGTAGCAAATAATGAAGATGAATCGGCCATGCATTATCTACTAATGAGAAGAACTGATGCTCTTCAAGAAAACATGAACAGCGTTTTAAATGAAGTTCAAAAAAATTAAATTGATAGGAGATCTAATACCTATTATTGTATCGAAATTCTTTAAAATTTGAAAACACATTGCAAAATGAATTTTTACTTTCAGTGTAATAAGCTTAAATGGACAGGTGCCAATCCAAAAATTGCACACGTAGGTGCTTAAGTATATTGACGACAAATGAAGCAGCCGCTTAATGTTCTAAGAGAGGACAAAAGAAAAATTTTAAAATTTGTGACATTGATCTAATAAATATTTTGAAAAGTAAGTGAACCACTACTTTTCTTATAGAAATATTACTAAATAGATTATAATAGAAACATTTCAGTTTAAATATAACAGATTTTTCAAGAAATAATTATATTAATACTAGTGATTTTTTTCTTTACTTTTAAATGACCGTTGTTTATAGTCTCTACTTTTTAACTAATGCAGTATTGTTTTTATAGAAGCCATTAGAGCAAACTATCCAAAGGTTAATGATAAGGAGTTCGAGGTCTTTGTAATGGACTGGCTTAGATTTGCTAACCAAAGAAAATTAAAAGCATTAAAATGAAATGAGTAAGTTTTTTTTTACTTATTGCTCTCGAAATTGATTCAATTTTAATTATTTTACTGTGTATTACCATTAATTGTATCTAAATTATTTAAATTTACATAATTACTCGTCAAGTAATTGCGTACTGTCATCTTACTAGTTAGTTGTATTAAGGCGATGGGGTACTCTTTAAATGGCACATACAAATCATTAATTTGAACGCACTGATCACTTTATGTAAATGGTAAAAGATGAATTAAATCAAGTAAAGATTAAAATTTGGTAATAATGTATTAATCAAAGTTACAAAATTTTCGATAATTTCATTCATAATTTTAACTGCACTACTGTGAATTTTTGGTTATTGATAAAAATATAATGATTATGTATGTATGACAATTAGAATGCTGTACCTGCAATATAAAAAAAGTTATAAGGAAATTAATTAACTAATTGAAGGTTGTGTCAATAAAGTCAATAATCAAAAATTGTGGTGTTAAAGTGTAACTGAAAACTACTACTAACTGATTTTAATACCGATTTTGAATGTTCCCTCAATTTAACTCATCTTTGAGATGTCACATAAAATCTTTCCTATAGTTCAGATTAATGATTTTTAAGTGCTAAATAAAATAGTGCACCTCCTCACCTTAAAATATAAACATTATATTTGTGACTTTATTACTATTATTTTAATAGTTATATTACACATTGTTATTTATGTCTTGTTGTTTCAGATACTCATGAGGATGCAATATACTATATAAAATAAGTTTTTTTTTGTAATATTAATTATGGTTTGATGTTCATTCAATTAAAGCATTTTAAGCATATGTAGCAGTGTAGTGCATAAGACCTAAGAATTCTTTGTATTTGTTTCTTCGAGATACATACCTCAAAATGATTTTATCCTCCGTCTTCTTTTCGCATCTACATAAAGAGGTATATAGATATTTTTACCAAAACGTATAATTATGGCATATACGTGATAAGTGATAAGTTTTCGGCATTAAATGACTATAATTTAAACATTGTAATGAAATTGCAAAATTTCTATAATGCAGGGTAGAGTATACACCTTAGACTACAAATGTTTTCAAAGTGGATATATCTATCTATACCACTTAAAGGTTTTTAAATCTTTTTTCTGTAAAATCTCTAACTTATACAAGATATGTCTAACCAATTCGTATATTTAAGAAATGGTAATACGCAAATAAAATTAAAAACAACATATTTTAAAGAGCGTTGATAGATACATCCACTTCTAAAACATTTACGGTCAAAGGTTTATACCTTACCCTACATGATAGAAATGTTGTAAATGAGTTAGTATAAAATCATTACAACATTTATTGTATACAGGGTGTTCCAGTTTTTTGTAGCAGGAATTTAATAGTCGATAGAGCTTTCAAAATTAAGACAAAAAGTTCGTATAAACATAGGTTGCCAAACGCTTAGTTTCAGAGATGCAGGGTTTCAAAGTTTTAATTTTTTTTCAGTTCTTTTAATTTATCGTCAAAACTATTTAACATAATAAATCCAAATTTAGTATACATATTACACTGCTTAAACTAAATATTAAGAGTAGTTTAACGTTTATCAATATCTACAGGGTAGTATATTTTCTGGTGTGGTACACCCTTTATTCCCCCCGAACTTTTTCATGCGACGCCTCTAACTCTTAATAATCAAAAATTTAGATTGCCCATTTCATTTAGGAACTTTTTTGTCTTCTGCTTTTTTTTCGAAAAATGCATAGTTTTTGAGATAAATTAGCTGTAATCCATGAACAAATGGTACGTAAAGAACGTCTGATGCTCCCGTAAAAAATAGTGTGCCATGAAAAGAACAATAAAAAAAAGAATCAAATTATGTCAAGTCTCACGTTTTATTTTAAATACGACTTGTGCATAAGAAACAATGTAATTTATTTACATACTTTATTGTGTTAATTTTTATTGCAAAAGTGATCTTTTAAAATGCCATTTTTGTTTTCTAATCAAGAAATAGCGGACACCCTGTACATTCTAGTAACAGGTTTATAACGTAGAGAATACCTGAAACCAACATTGAAATGACTAACATATAACGTTGATTGAGACAAAAATACTACAAAAAAGTAACATTATACTAACGTTCTCGTTTTAACGTTACAATTGATAAATTTATTTTCATGACATTTGATGTAGAAATAAACATTTAAATAACGTTTATTATACTTCGATGGAAACTTTAGTCAACTAAAAGGTAACATTTAACAAACATTTATTTAATGTTTTCTTGTTTAGTGGGTAATTTACTTAGAATATCTCAACTTCCTTCCAAATTAAAAACTCCTATACCTATTAATAATAAATTTAATTTATGAAATTCCTTGTAAAAATTGTAATGAGATATACATTGGTCAAACTAGTAGAATACTTAAATATAGAATCATCTCACACAAGAGTGATTGCAGACGTAAGATAGAATCTTGCAGTTTTGTTATGTTATAGAGAAAGATCATCAGATGGACTATAATATTACTAAAATCTTAACAGTTGAAAAAAAATCTTAACAAGCGGGTTTTTTTTTAAATGGTTTATATGAATTATAGTGACAAAACAATGAATAAGAGGACTGATATAAAAGACTCGAGTACTATGTATATACAGTGAAACTCGGTTAAAACGAGATCTCTGGGACTGCTAATTTTTGCTCGTTATATCCGTTAAACGTTATATCCGAGAAACTCTAAAAATTAAAAAGGATACTACATTTTTAAAAATATTGTTTATTACGCATAAAAATACATTATTTTGCATTAAAAAGCGGAATATCTCTTAAGCATTAGGAGAGTTATTAAAAATTTCATTTATTTTTAGCTGACGTTTTGGTTTAAATTTAACATCATTGAGACTACCTCTTAAAATACTTATAGATTATATATTTGCTCACTACTACCGTTTTCTTCAAAAAACCGCGCCAATAATACCAATGCGTCGCCTGCTTTATCGAGTGTAACAGGCATGAGTTTATCACACTCATTACTGTCTACATCACCTTCATCACTTTCAGCTTCCCGTTCTGTAATTTCTTGTATAATTTCTTCGTCAGTTTTTAAACCCGAAGTAATCACATGGGCAGCAATATATACGTAGTCACCTAAGGACGCGCAATTTTGAAAATTATTGATGTCTCTACTTTTTAACCAAGTAGATAAAGGAAGATCATCTTCTTCTTCGAAACTTTCATTTACAGCAGAAACAAAACCAGCTTTTTTGTAACAGTTCTGAATTGTTGTGGGAGTCACATTATTCCACGCATCACTCATTAGGCGAATTGCATCTAACACGCTTGTTTTAAGATCCTATTTATTTTCCGTTTGATCGATTAACTATAACACTGATAAGCGACGGTAGAAATTTTTAAAACTCCTGATAATTCCTTGGTCCATGGGTCGAAGGATAGACGTTGTGTTTGGCGGTAAAAAAATAAGGGCGATGTTGGTTAAATTTTGCAATTCAGGATGCGCTGGGCAATTATCAACCAATAACAAAATCTTTCGATTGTTACGTCGTAATTTATCATCCCATTTTCTAATTTCCTCTTCAAAAATTGTAGATGTCATCCAAGTTTTCTTGTTAGAGATGTAGTCAACTGGTCGGCACTTAACATTTTTAAAACAGCGAGGATTTCGTGATTTTCCGATTACCAACAATTTTTTTTTTGTCACTTCCCGTCATATTGGCGCAAATTAAAACAGTGAGACAATTTTTCAACATTTTTCCACCAATACATTTTAAATTTTAAAGTGGTATCTGGCGTTAAATTGAAAAATAATCCGGCTTCCTCGGCGTTGTAGATGTTTTCATCTTTAAATTTTCGTCGTAATTCCGTCCAAACACTTTTTAACCACTGACCTGTGGCGTTAGTGTCCACTGATTTCGCTTCACCATTTATTTTTCCATACACAATGTTATTGAGGTTTTTAAAGCGATCAATCCACCCATTATTACACTTAAAGTCTGTATAATTTAATTGTTCCGCGAACTTCTCAGCCTGCGCTTTTAAAATGGGCCAATTAATGGGTAAACCGGTGCTTCTTTGGTTTTTAAACCACACAATTAGCGCTTTATCAATATTATCTCTAGTACACTTTTTTAATTTAATTTAACTAATAAAATTAGTTAATTTAGCAGTGCAGGAGAGAGGTCAGGTGGCCTCCCGTAATGAAGTCTGGCATTCTGTTGTGAGAGTGCAGAGATGGTGGCGGACAGTCTATGGACCTCGCGCTACACTGGATGCAAAGACTATCAAAAATTGCCATACCAAATCGATGAACGCAGGATCTGTGAAGGATATGCGCAGAAGTGGCCACCTCTCGACATCCAGGCCACAGGAAAACGTGCCAATGATGCTGGATATGTTCACCAGAAGTCCACAAAAGTCAACACGAGAAGCCAGCCGTGAAAGTGTTACCCGCCACACAATGAGAACTGTTTTGAAAAAGGAATTAAGTTTCCGTCCGTGGAAACCACACTACTGCCAAGAGCTATCGATGGAAGACTGAAACCATCGCATGGAGTTTGGTGAGATCATGCTTGGGTGGTATGAAGACTGGCCCGAGTTGTTCAAGAACATCATTTGGAGCGACGAAGCAGTTTTTCATGTAGGGGGGTTTGTTAACCGGCACAACTATCATTACTGAGAACAGCATGATCCGAAGGCCACGATAGAAAAGTCGCAAAGTCGTCCTAAGGTCACAGTGTGGTGTGGCGTAACGTACAACAAAGTTGTGGCCCCATTCATTCTTAGAGACACCATGAATGCAGAACGCTACCTAATCATGTTAAGAAATAACGTTTCGCCTATCGTCTCCAACTGGAATAACTTCAATAACCTAATTTTCGTGCAATATGGTGCTCCACCACACCTTGCACTCAACGTCCGTGACTGGCTTGATGAACAGTTGCCAGGATGTTGGTTGTGTCGCCATGGTCCGCATGAATGGCCAGCACGTAGCCCCGATCTCACTCCGTGTGACTTCTTCCTGTGGGGTTGGGCGAAGGGGGAGGTTTACCGCACCAAGCCAAAAATATTGGATGAATTGGAGGATCGCATTCGCCATGTTCTCAATAATGTACCACGGGAGTACCTGCTCAACTCAGTTGAAGCTATCCCTAGGAGATTACAGAAACTTGTGGGAAATGCTGGTGCATATGTGGAGTTTTAAGTGCAATGAATGAATTTGTACCATTTGTACCATTGTAACGTTCACTACAAAACTTGTTGCATTACAATGCACCAATTATTAAAAAGTTATCGACAATTTACGATAGGGAGTTACTTTCCGCCCACCCTGTAATAAAAATATTATAAGTAAAATGTATGTCTTGAGATTAGAATTCCTATACAAAATTCTGTTTTATTTCTTTTTCCAAAAATGTTAAAAATGATGTTCGAATCGCATTTTGATATCCAATAGTTCTTATATAGGTACATAGAAATTTTTCGGTAACCTGAAGCTGTTTCACAAAATGTGTTGAGGAATATTCCTTCTCATGAAATAACTATGAGAGGTAACGATAATTTAGCAGATAGTACTGAACAACAAAAAAGTTCATTGCAGCTGGAAATCCCTAGGTGGAATATTTATAGAGCCTAAACTGAGAATATCCTCATTTGCAGTTTACTTTTAGCACGTCAGGTTAAAATTTTTTTTTTTTAATTTGAAGTTTTCAAGGTATTTAGATATTTCTTACTACCTTTGATCAAACTAAATATAGTTTTATCTTCATAAAAAGATTAAATTGGAAAGCTGAGATTATTTCCTACAAGTTAGCTTACTTTTTGGGCCCCAGACGCCATATTGCATTTTGAATTTCTATAGTTTATAGGACAAAGGTGATAAATCACGTATATTGCGTTTGATTTTCACACATTTCACATATGATAATATAATTTTAGCAGGTGATTGGGCTGTATATATGTATTAAAAAAATTATAATTGCCGACGTTTCAATTTATTCAACATTAAATGTTTATCAAGGCCTAAAAAGAGAACGATGGTAACATTAGAAAATAGAGTAAGTGGTACTTATTACCTAATTTAAGTTGAATATTAATAAAATCTAAAATATAAAGCATTTGAAATGTGTATAAACGGACAGTGACAAAATTAACAATAAACAAAAGTATGTATACTACAAATAATTGGTCCGCTCTATTTTCTGTTACTATTCCAAATTTTCGGAAGATTTGTATATATCCCACTAAGACCATTAGTATCTGATCTAAAATTTACTGTATCTATCATTTTGAGGTACATTAATTCCAATATGTTTCTATCTCTTTTACTAGAATTTTTATCAAGAATTAAAGTATCAAAAATTAAATTGTTGTCCTGTATCAAAATGATGAGTAGCTAAAGCTATTTTATCGGTTGTATTAGAACAAGTGAAATTGCAACTATATTTGCGTTGTTTTATTCTTTCTTTTAATAAGTATTTCATTTGACCGACATAATTCGATAGATTAGATCTGAATTAAAGAATTTTGGAGTTTTACCTTTCAATTTTGTGTATAAACTAGAGGTGTCGACAAGAGGGTGGAAACCTAATTTGACATTTTTACGCATTTTAAGTTTGTTGATTAATCTCTCTGATAGAATTGGTACAAAAGGGAATTTAAGATAACTAGAATTTTGTGAAACTGAATATATATCAGTTAAATTACTCGACAGAAAGAAATGTATACACCGTCAATAGAGCTTACTAAATGAGTTTGAAGTACAAGTACTTACCAGTAATTTCGCTAATATTGTTGATGAATGATGGCTAATTCCACCAACTTTCTTCCTCGCAAACTCATTTTTTACATTAACACTCCCAAATAGCTTGTTTTCACTTTGGCTTCAATTACCAAATGAGTCCGAATTTGAAACATCGATTTATTTGCAAATTATTAAGTTAAGAAACGCCCACAGGATGCAGTAGACAAAAATAAATACAAGATTAGTTTTAAGACAGAAATGCCCAAAAATTAAACTATTGAAATGTAAATTGTTAAATGCTAGTTTAAACTATTCTTTTGTAATTGTGACATGCAGTAATATTTAGATAATAATGTTTGAAATAGTGTAGAAACAATATAAGAATATTGAAAAGATTTAAACATGCGCCTACCTGCGTAAGACGATTCAACAAAAGACCTTTGTCTAATGCTTAAATTATTTCTATTGTATAGGATTGTGGGGAATATTTAATTATTGACAAAACTAATATAGAAAATAATGCTATATTTTATATTGTAGTTGCCAAGATTTCAATAAATTGTAATGTTAAAATTTTAAAATTAAATTTTGGGCGAATTACTAATATTGTATGTGCCCAATAATTTTTGGCTTTTAGGTTAAAATAATGTGTGATTTATGTTCAATTAGTTCAATCAGGTAATACGTAAATGATTACTATTGGCATAATTTTAATAATAAATCTCTTATTCATGAACATTATATCTTATTGTAACGCCTGTGTAGGCATAACATGTAAAACTATATACTACAGATTACGATTTTTTTTGTTGAAAGTTACAAATTTAAAAGTATTTGCACTAATTTCAACGCTACATATACAATTTATTATGTTGTTCGCGGCTTCGTCAACTACTTGGTCTGGCGTTAATACAGAGTGTATTTAAAATTGCATTAAATAGTATTAGAACTTAAACATAAACATTTATCCAATTATGATTGTCTAAAAATCGCCCTTTTAATTTAAATGTGAAACATTCTTTTCTCGCCAATAGTGTCTAAAGTTGGCCTTGTATGTTTATATTTAAAACATTCTTGTTACGGTTCTACCTGTAAATTCATATTTTGTAACTATTTGTTGGCATATTCTAAAAACAAAAAGTACAGGCCTTGTTTTAAAAAAATTTTTAAAAATTGAAATGCATTCGATTATATAAGTACACATGCATCTATTTGTCGAATATGAAGTCTCTACTCGTAGTAGATCAATAATATTAGATGGCACCAGCAACAATCAATTTGAAAATAGAATATACAATTTAATATAATTTTATTGCTTATGAAAACGTAAGTGTATTATTCCAAATTGACAAATTCTTCAATCTTTTGAACATTTACTGCAAAGTAGCTATTCGGCAGTTTTCATTATTTTGCTTACGTTTTATAAATCAAACATTCTAAATATAAGTAAAATAAATGAATGTGCGTAGTACATAGACAGTCATAAATGAGCCCGTTAAAGGCGGCAAAATTGTTGGGATTCACAAGTACCGGAGAACATATATTATGTATAAAGAAGTGACTCCCCTACCTCGGGCTCAGTAGCAGTCTATTAATACATCGGGCTAAACAAAGCACGTATATATATATATATATATATATATATATATATATATATATATATATATATATATATATATATATATATATACAGGTAAATAAGGAGGGTGGAAGGTTGTACAAAGAGGAAATAAGTTAGAGAAATCATTTCTGCACAACGGGTAGACATCAACAGGTACTACACTTTACAAATATTTTTGATCATAGGGTATTTCATGTTAGCTTATATTTTTTTTAAATCCCGTATATTATTACATTTTTAGAAAGCCCATAAAATACGCTTTCATTTCATACCAAATTGTATATCTCCTTTCGTTTTCGAGATATTCAGTTGTTTCTTGAAAAAACTAACCATTTGCGGTCGCCACCACGGATTTGTTGGGCGATTTTTTTTTTATTTTAAAAAGACAAAACATTTTTGGTGGTCCTGAAATATGTCAATTTTTAGATTTTTTTTAATAATGTACACTGTTTTTAGATACAACTTTTTTAAATTTTTTTAAATGACACCCCCATGATGTTCGTGTCATTCGATGCTTTGTTTGATATTTTTTCTTTTTCATCAAGCATGTCTTATATCTACAATTAATAATTTTCAAAATATTTTCAGTTTATTTGTGAAATTCCGATTATAATACAAAAAGTTGGTCATAGGATTGTAGTTTCTTACGAAAAAAAATTTTCAAGTAGAAATAGGAGTTAATATAATAATTACAACTTAATTTAATGAATTATTTTGAATTGAACAGACTTTTTTTAACAAAATTAATGCATAAAACACTCTTGATTGTAGGAAAATTTAAATCAGTCCTTAGTAAAATTTCTTAAGTACTTAATTTGAATATCTTCGAATCAACCATTTATTTTTTACGTCTTTTTGTAAGTGTAAATGTATAAAGATGGTCATGGAATTGTAGTTTCATGCTAAATAATTTTTTAATCAAGTTGTATTAATTTATAATAGAAACTTTGGCATTTTTAAATATCTATCACTTACAAAGTACTGTAAAAATTCGAATCTTCGACACTATTTTTAATTTATTTTTTTATCTATCGACATTACCAAATTTCTCTTAATATTGCAAATTAACTATGCATTGTTTTCAGTAAATTAAGGCTGGTGAAAATAATTGTAAATAAGTATTATTTTTATATGCAATACTGTGTAATAAAATTAACAAATACAAATTACAATAAAACAAGGACAATAACATGAAAAGCCTAGGGGTTGAACCACCTACTAGGCGCGTCCCCAGCTGGCGGATAGGGGAACGACCTTGCAAATGATCGTAAGTGATGCAAGGCCAACACCGAAATATGAGCTCCTGGCGTCAAACCGCCACTGTTAGCTCTACATAATACGGTGTCGCGTTCACGTGGGGCCTTGTAACTAACAAGGACAGGTCCGGCAACCCTGCGTCCCCTTATCTGGAAGCTCACTTTTCTTATACTTGTTTGAGTGGCTTCCCTAACTTTAATTCTTTTCATCGAGCACCCTCTACTAACTCTTATTTTCTTCAGGCTCCAGCGAAATCTAAGAAACTCTTCTCTTTTCATTCTATTCTTCCCAGGACATGCGCCGTAAAGCGTATACGGGTGTGGCAAAAGATGTCTTTAGGGACGCTGAGCCTGCCTCTAATACCGCAACCGCGAACTGTACTTCAGAGACTCTAGCAGGGCGTGGCTAGGGAATGTTGTACAGCTAGCGGTCGGTTGGTTTTGTTCTCGGACTGCGAGAAGGTAACCTCCATAAAAATCCCCCAATCCCAAGGTCGTGTGGCAGTTTAGGTGCCGAAGGGATTGCGCGAGAATCCTGAGCGTGGCCAGAAGCCTGGTCCCTTGCGATGAAACGCCTGTTTAATTTTTGATCTCACAGTATTTCGCTGTACGAGTATGGGAGCATGCGGTGCTCGACATTTCTTGTTTCTTCCGTTCTCTAGGAACAAATTGTTGCGTCAAATAATCTTCATGCCAACTCTTTAAACATGGCATTGGAGTTTTTAATATTCTTCAAATCACGAATATGGAGAAAGAGGTACAATCGTTCCTTATTCTAAAGGAAGGATGGGTTGAATTTCGACAAAATCAGCCTTTGTGATCCAAAAGGTTTTATATGGAATTCTAGGTAATTTGAAAATGACTAGAAAGATTAAGGAAGGATTACTGATTGAAACCGTTTCAAATGCCCAAAGTGGCAAAGCTCAAAATTAAGAGTTTCATATTTGAAATTGAAGTAATTGCTCATGGACGATGAACACGTGTAAAGGTGTTATCTCTTGCCGTGACCTATTAAATTGCACTATCGACGATATATGTTCGGAATTGCAAATCAAGGTGTTATTGATGTGAAGACTAAAAACTAAAATAAATGGCGAGCTACAAGATTCCCTGTACATGTTTTAACTTTCAACAGTCCGGTATTCCAAAAAGCATCAAAGTTGCTTTCTACTCCTTAAGTGTTTGTTTGTACATCCCTCCGCCTATGAAGTGTTTAAATGTCACAAATTCGGTCATATTTCGTCTAAATGTACCGTTGAACAACAACTGTGTGTTTGTGAAAAGTCCTACATATCACCGATTGAGGTACCACTAACATGTGTTAACTGGGTGGTTCATATTCTGCTAGATTTAAAAATGCCCTGCTCTTCAGCAGGAACAAGGAATTCAGGAAGTCCGAGTAAAGAAAAATAACCTACTTAGAAGCAAAAGAAAGATAGTAATTTCCAAACCTGTCCCTAAAATCAGCTACGAAAGCTACCTCATCACCGATGGTCACCGAACGGACCTGATGTAAAATCTCCGCAAAAGTTTCTCCCACTTTTAATTGGAGCACTAAGCCCTACTGAATACCAACATTCAACCTGAAGTTAGTGAAAATTTTGTAAAACCCTTCTTCCTTCTCGTACCTCTTCCATTAGCTTGAGAGAAACCGAGTCTATTGACAGCATATCTGTATCTGAAGATGACTCAGGAACTTGAGATTACTGAACAAGACCCTCAAACCAAAAAAATGAAAGATGGGGTCGGAGAAGAGGTAGACCAAGAAAGGTACCCTGCTCGAAGACTATACATTTTAATAATTACTATGATATATTTGTGATATTCGAACTGTGATATAAAGCAATTTTTTTTGTTTTATCGTTAATTTATTACTGTTCTTTTGATTGTTTTATTTATACATTTTACGATAATTTATTACTGTCTCGTTTAAATTTTTGTTTTTACTTATACAAGCATCTTTGTATTTTATTACAAATTTTATTTATACCTTCCTAAATCTAAGATTTCGTTAATTGTCCACAAAATTTATTTATTCCCTTTTTATATACTAATTTAATCATGGAATTGTTGTCCAGTGGAATTGTAATGGATTTGCTCACCACTATTGAGAATTAAAAATATTCAGATTTCAACCATTGATTTTGTGTCTGCAAAAACTCACTTCAAACCGGAGAAACAATTTCTCCTACGCAGACACCATATAATCAGAAAAGATGCCTTATCTACACTTAGAGCGAAAGGTGGAGCAATAGTAATCAGAAAATGTTCAATTTATGTATTGCAAAACGGAACTGCAAGGTTGCTGTGTAATATCTAGCACTAAATATTACAATATGTAATATATATTTACCAAGTACAAATTGTTAGCAGCAAGATATTGAAAACGTCATTAATCAGCTACTTGTGCCTTTTATGCTAACCGGAGACTTTAACGCCCACAGTCCTCTATGGGACTCCTCTTGCTCAGATGCGGGTGGAAAAAAGCTTGAAAACATATTAGATATATATCAATTAGTTCTCATGAACACGGGAGAAGACACCCATCTATGCGCCAGATCTGGATCTTTTTCAGCAGTAGATCTAACAATTGTATCCCCCTGTATAGCTACATTATTTTCTTGGGCAGTATTAGATGATCCAAATTTTAGCGACCATTTTCCAATTATTGTAAAGACAGAACATCAAGGCGCGCCTATAATAAGTTCCATTAAGTGGAATATTGCTAAGGCTGTCTTCCAAGCACACTTAGGCACATGCATTGCAAAAAACTCTACAACTCTATCTATAGAAGAAGTTACAAAAGATATGATTAATGCAGCTACTGCGTCAATTTCGAAAATTGGTGGAAAACTAACTAATCGCAAAGTGCCATGGTGGAACCAAACAGTTCAAGAATCTACAAAAGCCAAAAAGCGTGCATTAAATATCTTTCGAAAATATCCGACATGTGAAAATCTGATCTTATTCAAAAGGCTAGAGCATTTTCGCGACGAGTTACTCTTCAGAGTAAAAGAGACTCCTGGCATAACTATGTTACAAAGATTAACCGCAATACTCCAAACACAGAAGTATGGAGGAAAATAAAAGCAATAACAGGCAAACACACCACACCCTCCATACAGTTAGAAACCAGCAGAAGTAGCATTACCAGCAATGCAAATGATATAACAGAACTTTTGGCAGACCGATTTGAATATTCTAGTAGTTCAAGAAATTATAATCCTTCATTCCTGAGAACCAAACGAAATCAGGAGGTAACGCTGAATTTCTTAGACAGCAACGAATATGAGTATAATTCGCCATTTTCGATTAAAGAGCTTAAGGGTGCCCTGAAATGTAAGAAATCATCCGCTTACGGGCCCGACCTAGTCTCATATGAAATGCTACGTAACTTAACAACTGAATACAAAGAACTCCTCCTAAAGACATTTAACAAAATCTGGGCGGAAGGAGTTTATCCGAAACTGGAAGGAAGCAACTATTGTACCCATCCTTAAAAATGGTAAAAACCCGTACTTAGCTACCAGTTATCGACCTATAAGCCTGACATCCTGTATGGCAATGCTACTCGAGCGGATGGTAAGTAATAGGCTAATGTGGATTCTTGAAAAAAAGAAATACCTAACAAACTTCCAGGCGGGATTCAGGAAGCATAGATCCACAACAGATCAGCTAGTTCACCTGCAGAATGTTGTACTAAAGGCCTTTGCTCAGAGACATCATGCTGTTGCAGTTTTCTTCGATGTCGAGAACGCATTCGACATGACGTGGAGGTAATGAAAAGGCTCTATGACTGGGATCTAAGGGGAAATTTACCAAAATTTGTAGCATCTTTCCTCGAGGAACGGATATTTCGAGTGCGTGTAGGCAACTGCCTTTCAACTGCCAGAGTTCTAGAAAACGGTATCCCTCAAGGATCTACACTAAGTGCCACGCTATTTGCAATAGCAATAAATTCCCTAGTATCCTCTATACCTAGAGACATCCATAAATACCTGTATGTGGACGACCTGACGATCCTATACTCTACGCCTACGGTCGGAGAAATAAATAAAAAGATGCAACAGGCTATAGATCAAATAGCGCTAAACTCTAGAGATATGGGTTTCACATTATCACTAGAAAAAACCTATACGAAGCATTTCTGCAAACTTAGAAAACCACATTATGGACCACGATTAACGTTAAACAATCGTCCTATTCTATGCAAGAATGCGGGTATCTTCCTTGTTAACGCTAGACTCAAACTTTCTGGAGAGCACATTGCAGATTTAGTTACGCGTTGTAAAAAAAGCTTGAATGTAATAAAGATTCTATCTCATCTACATTGGGGAGCATATACAGAGACCCTGTTACAGATATATACAGCCTTAATACGAAGCAAGATCGACTATGGTTGTGAAGCATACTCCTCAGATGCCCCAAGCATACTAAAACCACTGCAAGCAATCCAAAATGCGGCAATTAAATATGCACTAGGAGCTTTCTATACAAGTCTAAGTGAGAACCTTTGTTGCGAATCTGGCCTAGAACCCATTGAATTACATCGACAAACTAAAATCTTACGATATGCGTGTAAAATTAAAGCTCAGGAAAACCACCCAAACCATGATATCCTGTTTTCGAATAATTTGGTCATTAGAAACTGGCAAAGACTGCATAAACCATTAGCTGTAGGTATCTCACAAATACTCAGTACGATCAACTACGAAATCCCCCAAATAATTAATGTAGGACCACTAGAAATCCCGCCGTGGCTAGTACCACCAACAATTATAATTAACATTCTCGATTCCCAAAAGAAAATACACCTCCATCTGTATATCAAGTCGAATTTAATAAAATATTGAACGAACACCGAGACTATCTAACAATTTTTACATACGGATTTAAAACCGTTATAGGTGTGGGGGCGGCTCTTTCCGTAAATGGTATACAGCATAGCTGGTCGATGGCGACACATACTTCAATCTACGAAGCCGAACTATATGCCTTATGGCAAGCTCTTCGCTTTTGTGAATTAGCCACAATTGATAAAAGGATCTTAATAGCTAGCGATTCACAAAGCGCTCTAGCCAGCATTACAAACCCATTTGATCAAAACGCATTAGTGCAAATGATCGTATGTACCATCAAACGTCTTACAGATCAACAATATACAATCAAATTCGTATGGATATCAGGGCATGTAAAAATTGTTGGTAATGAAAGAGCAGATTCAGCTGCCGGCTCAGCAGCCAACGACATAACACAACTTAAAACCAATATCACAACGTATCCCAACGTGGCGAAATTTATGAAAGCCAAAATAAAAGATCTATGGCAAGAAAAATGGGACACAAGGAACATAAAACGTAACATCAAGAAATGGAAACTAACACTAGCAGACCAAAAAGATTCTAGCATCATCCATCGCCTCAGACTAGGACGTACATCAATAACTCATGAAACCATTCTTCAAAATAAACCGCGCAATATATGCACAACGTGCAATACAATACAATACCTAAAGACAATAAACTTATATGATAGAATATAAATGGATAAGGGGCTAAAAAACAAAAAGAAAAGCGTGAACTAAACAGATGAGTTAAAAAAAACAAAAAAGCGCTAATGACATCCTCAGTCGAAGCGCGTTAAACAAAAAAAAAAAAAACATGAAAAAAAATCAATTTCACATTAAACGCTATTCCTTCAGTTTGAATACATTTATTAACACGTCGCACAAAATTATTTTTCACTAATTCTAATGTCGGTCTTGTTATATTTTGAAAAGCGTTTCTGATTCTTTCATTCATATTTTCTGGTGTGGTTGGAATTTTGTTATACACACAATCTTTCACGTAACTCCACAAAAAGAAATCGAGTGGGGTCAGATCAGATGACCTCGGTGGCCAAGAAATGGGTCCTCCTTGACCCATTCATTGAATTTCTTTCCAGTGGTTTAAAAATATTCGTACGTCTCGATGGTAGTGGGCAGGTGCACCATCATGCTGGAACCACATATTTCCATAAACTGCTTTATTAATATTTTGAGGAAGGTTAGGCAGCACGTCTCTTAAAGAATTTAAATACACCTCGCCGGTTAGAGTATCTTCAAAAAAATAATGACCTATAACATGGGGCCCAATAATGATGAAAATGGAAAAGTTGATTTAAAACATAATCAGATTGAGTACTTCAGAAATTTTAGTAAGAACTGATTTAAATTTGCATAGAAGCAAGAGTGTTTTACAAAAAGTCTGTTAAATTTAAAATTATTCATTAAATCAATTCGTAATTGTTATATTAAGTCTTGTTTTTGCTTGAAAAATTTTTTTTTAATAAGAAACCACAATCCCATGGCCAACTTAATACCTCTATTTTTAGTCTTTTTGTATTACAATCGCAATTTCACAAATAAACCGAAAATATTCAGAAAATTATTCATTTCAGGTATACTACATGCTTGATGAAAAAGGAAGAATATCAAACGAGGCATCGAATGAACAATTTGTAGTCTTGTACAATCTTAAATTGTTTGCAAACCCCTATATATATATATATATATATATATATATATATATATATATATATATATATATAAACAATGTATTTAAAATCACCGACAAACGAAAACTGAGATTCTATGATTCAAAATAGAAAATAATCATAAACGCTTTTCCGAAAATGCTTCCTAACAGAGATACAGGCTGATTAAAAATCCTATTTTAAGGTTTTTAAGATTCCTCAAAAGCTACAAAGATATTACACTAGATTTGGACACTAAATGTCTAATTAAATACAATTAATCAGGCGAGTTTGAGTCAACTGACTCTATCCAGTGGCGTAGAACATTTTAAGTTAATCAGTTTAAGTAAAAAACAACGCAAGCCCTTGGTTTTTTTGAAGAAATATTTTTTTGATAGATTCAACATTTAATTCTGCAAATAAAACATACTTAGTATTTTTTCGATTCGACACCCCGTTTTTGAATTATTTTGCATTAACGTAAACGACCACATTATTCAATAAAAATCAAAATTTGTTTTATTAAAAAAAAAAATAACGCAGTTAACTATTAGGTACATTATTAAAGAAATATTGAAGGAATCAAAAACAAAATAATAACTATTTTTTATACATATTGTTCAAAATGTCCTTCCTTTTGAATGCAAGCTTGTATTCTTCTTAGCAAATGAAACCTAACACGCTGAAAAATTTGTTGCATAGCCCTAATCTCATCGCACGCCATCTGTGTGCGATTCCAAAGTTGCTCTCGATTATCAATTTGAACAGAATAGACACGACTTTTCAGATACCCCCACACAAACAAATCCATTGGGTTTAAATCTGCCGATCGTGCCGGCCTCGGTACTTCACTTCCTCGTCCAATCCAGCGTCCAGGGAACCATGCATTTCAAAATTCTCTGACGTTTCGTGTAGAATGTGGTGGTGCACCATCATGGATGAAATTCATGTTCATTCTAACATCTAAGGGTACATCGTCAAACAATTCTGGCAAATCTTCTCTCAAAATTTAAATAGAATTCGCCAATAAGTCTTTGAGGAAAACGAATAGGTCCGATTAGGTGATCGTCTAGTATACCTATCCAAATATTTTCGCAAAATCTATGTTGGTGAGCTGTAACTACGGTTGGATGCTGATTTTCATCTAACCATTTGTGGGAATTATGCAAGTTTATTATTCCATTTCGGGAAAAAATGCACTCATCAGTGGTCAATAAGTTTCTAACAAATTGTACATCTTCAGCATTTTTATTTCAAAACCATTCGCAAAAATTCATTCAACGAGGATGGTTAGCAGGCAATAATGCGTGCACTTTTTGTAGATGAAAGGGATGTAAATTTTGTTCTCGTAAAACTTTCCAAGACTTGCTATGCGACACACCAAATTCTAAACCTAACTCACGCGTACTTATTGACGAATTTTCATAAACTCTATCTAAAATTTATTCCTCAATTTCAACTGGTACACGAGCATTTCGTCCGGAATTTTTCTTTCCTTTTAAACTTCCATACTCTAACAAGTTACGAGGAACGGTTCTAAACGTAGTATGATGTGGATGTCTTCTATTTAGAAATCTTTGTTCATAAAGTCGGGCAGCTGCACGAGCATTGCAATTAGTATTACCATAACATAAATGCATATCGACCAGTTCTCGTTTGGAACAATTCATTTTTTCACTGTAATTAGACACAAACAATGAATTACAAAACACGCGTAAATGCAACTATTTTAGCAAACATAAGATACGTAACTGTCAAATGCAAAGCAATCTCTGATTTATTTAATTTGGTTATTACTGAATAATGTAGTCGTTTACGTTAATGCAAAATATTTCAAAAACGGGTGCCGAATCGAAAAAATACTAAGTATGATTTTATTTGCAGAATTAAATGTTGAATTTAACAAAAAAATATTTCTTCAAAAAAAGCAAGGACGTGAGTTTTTTTTACTTAAAGTGATTAACTTAACATATTCTACGCCACTGGCTGGAGTCAGTTGACTCAAACTCACCTGATTAATTATACTTAATTAGACATTTAGTGTACCAAATCTCAGTGTATATCTTATGTAGTTTTGAGAATCTTAAAAAATCTTAAAAAATTATTTTTAACCTGTATCTCGGTTAGGAAGCATTTTCGGAAAAGCGTTTATGATACTTTTGTCTTATTTTGAATCATAGATCTCCAGTTTTCGTTTGTCGGTGATTTTATAATACACCTTACATGTTCAGGAATACAGTGCAATATCTCGAGAGCGGATGAAGATTTTAAATTATGAAAATATTTTTGTAAATATCTTCCAAGGGCGCACATTTGTTGGCACAAGATTTGAATCAACGCATATTCTGGCGCTATCTCACTTCAATTTTTAAATGCAATGCCTATTTTTTTTCATTTTTGATTCTATGACATATTTGTGATGACTTTTATTAAGACTCCTAGAACCTATCTTTTGTAGTTTCAGAGAAAAAAATAATTTTTGTAATTTTATTAATTGAAAGCATACAAATTAAATTAAATGTTCAAATGTTTCTCCATCATAAAAATGGTTTGTATTTATTAGATTTTAATATTTTATGGACAGAACCAACTGATACGGCACACTCTTCAGAAATAGATCTCACAGACACATGAGGATTATAAGCTACACGTAATACACCGACGGTGTGTGTTCATCTGTTGCTGTCTTTGTGCGATTCTAGCACTTACGGTGAGAAAATGACCGGTTCCTCAAAATGTTTGCTACATAACAAATGTATTTTTTCCGATGGCGTCGATCAAACCTGGCAGCATACAATACTTGTGCAGCCCTTGCATTTTTCTACATTCACCATAAATTATTACCATATCAAAATATTCTTCGTTGAAAACGTAAACATAATTATGGAATTTGAAGATGCACAGACGATTTTCAAAACTGAAACTGTAAACTGACAGAAACTTGACAGACACTTCATTACGCGTTTGTTTTCATGGCATGGTAAATGTTTCACATGATTCTTAATCAACGACTGTGATAAATTGGTCCCCCTTATAATTTAGTGTACAGCGTATCGCATTATTTCGGCGTTATCTGCATTATTTTTGTGGAAGAACAATCTTTTATCTTTCATTTGGTATAAAATTTGCTATTTTGTCTGTATCACTCAAATGTTATGAGCACTTCCTGAAATTACGTTTTTGTGCTAAAATTCCAAGGATTATTTTTTTCTCAGAAACTACAAAAGATAGGTTGGTAGGAGTCTCAATAAAGTCATCACAATATGTCATAGAATCCAAAATGAAATAAAAATAGGGCATTGCATTTAAAAAATTGAAGTGAGATGGCGCCACCTGGCGTTATGGCTTTGATTCAAATCTTTGTGCCAACAAATGTGCGCCCTTGAAGATATTTACAAAAATATTTTTATAATTTAAAATCTTCATCCGCTCTCGAGATATTGCACTGTCCCATTCCTCGCTGAACACGCTGTATATATACAGGGTTAGTCACGCTCAACGGGACGGAACCTAGCGGTAAAATGGTGAATGATATAAAAAAATCATTTGACATAAGTATGTAGATCTATTTGGTCTACAAATTAAAATTAGTGTGGAATATACAGGGTTGCTCAAAAAAAAGTTACATATCAAAGTTGTTTTTTTAAATGGATCACCCTGTATTTTATTACTTTTTTGAATCCTACTTTAAAAATTAATATGTATTTATTCAAGTAACCCTATATCTAAGTTTGATAGTTTTCGAGTTATTCAATTGTTTCTAAAAATGTAGAGTAATTGAAAAAATTTAATTACAACTTAACAGAAATTTTTTAATTAATTTATTAATTTGCTGTTAGATAACCCTATATCTAAGTTTGATAGTTTTCGAGTTATTCAATTGTTTCTAAAAATGTAGAGTAATTGAAAAAAATTCCTACAACTTAACAGAAATTTTTTAATTAATTTGCTTTTAGATTTCGATTCTACATTTCTTGGACTCTCTATCAGAATAATTACAATAGTAAAATAATATGCAGGTTGTTCCTAACTTCAACTTTGATTTTCTCCAAGTATTTGGTGCTATTACTTTGTTATTTTAAATGGAACACCCTGTATTTTATTCCTTCCTGAGAAGGGAAATTTAATACTCTTTTAAACTGATTTAGGGTTCCCTATCCCAATTTTCAGTATTTTCCGAGATATTTCCATTATTTTACCAGTATGCATAAATATTGATGGTTTTACAGCAAATACTGACAAGATAGCCTTGGAATACAATAGAAAATAAATTAAAAATTTATAATTTAAAAATTTACATATTAAAGAAGTATTTTTTTTAAATGAATCACCCTGAACTTTGTTACATTTTTTAATTGTCCTTAAAAAACTAACGTATTTATTTAGGTCGCCGTATACTCTAATTTAATACTTTCCGAATTATTACATTTTTTTCTAAAACTGTAGTGTAACAAAAAAAGTTAATTGCAACTTAATACAGACTTTTTGATTAATTCGCTCCTTGGACTTTCTAATAAAATAAGTAAAATTGTATGTTCCAAACATTAACTTTGATGTGCATCAAGTTTTTAGTGTTATTATTAAATGGAACACCCTATATTTTATACCTGCGTGAAAGCGAAAATTTAATATTATTTTCCCTATCCGAATTTTCTTTATTTCCGAATTATTTGCATTATTTTATCAGTATGCGTAAATGTTGAAGATTTTATGATAAACTTTAAGTAGGCTTTGAGAAAATTTACAAATAAAACATTTTCTTATGTCAGATAGTAAAAACCTATTTAGTGTTGATTTCACTATTTAACATAATTAATACAATGAAAGAATACCCGATTGAAGATCGAGTAAATATGATTTTTATATTAGGTGAATGTTTTCAAAATTGCTTATTAGCATCACGTGTTTATGCTGAAAGATATCCTCAAAAAGACCATCCTCACAAAGAAGTGTTCGAGAGACTTTTAAACCGATTTATTGAAACTGGCAGTGTTGAATATAAAACACGAGAAATAGCAAAGCCCGTAACGGAAAATGCGATTTACAACTAGCAGTTTTGCAATCTGTAATTGAAAATCGCAATAACACTTCGACAATTATTTCTCGAGAACTGGATATAAGTCAATCCAGCGTAAGAATAATAAGAAAACATAACTATCATCCGTATCATATACAAATGCATCAGCATTTGTATGGAGTGGATTTTCAACGTAGACTGGAATTTTGTCTATGGTTTCTCGACCATACGGCAGAAGATTAATATTTTTATGATAATTTGTTATTCACTGACGAAACTACATTTCACAATAATGGACTGGTTAATAGGCATGATTTTCACTATTACGCCACTGAGAATCCTCATCAATTTAGATCGACAAAATCGTTGGTACCTAAACGTATACGGGGACTAATAGGAGAACATGTAGTAGGGCATATTTTTTAATGGCCATTTGAATGGAAGGGAATTTTTAAGATTTTTGGAAAACGAATTTTGGACTCTCCTAGAAGATATTCCTTTAGATGTGAGGAAAAAATGTGGCTGCAATTTTTCAAGGAATGTGAGGGAATACTTAGACCAGACATTTGAAGGTAAGTGAGTAGGTCGAGGAGGTCCTAGCACTTGGCTTGCTAGGTCCCCCGACTTAACAACAATGAACTTTTTTTTCTGGGGATACATCAAAACCCTTGTGTACCACACTGCTCCAACTACCTCTGAAAACATGAAAATACGCATTAGAGAAGCATTCGCGACAATCACACCCCAAATGCTAAATAATGTGAAACGCTCATTTGAAAAGAGGATAATGCTGTGTATTCAACAAAATGGACATCACATTGAACATTTATTATAAAATGAGTTTAGTAGAGTGATTTTTAATGTTGTAATTATGTTAATTGTTATTCATTTTATTGTTTAATTTGTAAAATTATAATATTTTCAATTTATTTCTTTTATATTTCAAGGCCATCTTGCCAGTATTCACTATAAAACCATCAATATTTATGCATACTGGAAAAGTAACGGAAATATCTCGGAAAATACTGATAATTGGGATAGGGAACCCTATATCAGTTTAAAAGAGTATTAAATTTCCCTTCTCATGAAGGAATAAAATACAGGCTGTTCCATTTAAAATAACAAAGTAATAGCACCAAATACTTGGAGAAAATCATAGTTGAAGTTAAAAACACCCTGCATATTATTTTACTATTGTAATTATTCTGATAGACAGTTCAAGAAGTGTAGAATCGAAATCTAAGAGCAAATTAATTAAAAAATTTCTGTTAAGTTGTAATTAAATTTTTTCAATTACTCTACATTTTTAGAAACAATTGAATAACTCGAAAACTATCAAACTTAGATATAGGGTTACTTGAATAAATGCATATTATTTTTTAAAGTAGGATTCAAAAAAGTAATAAAATACAGGGTGATCCATTAAAAAAAACATAACTTTGATATGTAACTTTTTTTTGAGTAACCCTGTATATTCCACACTAATTTTAATTTGTAGACCAAATAGACCTACATACTTGTGTCAAACGATTTTTTGATATCATTTACCGTTTTACCGCTAGGTTCCGTCCCATTGAGCGTGACTACACACACACACACACACACACACACACACACACACACACACACACACACACACACACACATACACAACAATGTATATAGTAGACGACCGATGATCATGATAGCTTAGCTATTGGAACGTGTTCGGCGTTTTTCAATTTTGTTGTGGTATGTGGGTGAATTTTTTTTGTTACAGGTCCTGCCACAGTTCTAGTGCTCCAGATTCTTCTAAACTTAAGCAAATATTTGTAAATTATCGGAATTTAGATAATATTCCGTCAAAAACCTCTAAAGGATTCATTTTTGAATATTCCAAATAAAACCCCCTATATTAAAACTTAAGTTTCGTTTTATTTGTGAAACGTTGACATTGTGTGGGCTAATAGCGATGTTTCATTATTGTATAGTTATAGTGGACGTATTTTGCCATTGTAACGAGATCTATTAGCGGCGCTGGCGGCTGGCGAAACCAATCAACATCTGTCGATCTGTATAGGTCATATAGAAAAGAACCCAGTCGAGAGCCTCTTAGCCTGTTCGAACATTTACAGGGGACAGCCCATTTAATAACGTTATTATCTAACAAAGCATGCATGCTACAAAGGAATTCATTCTATAAATTATTTCAGTTGAGATCAATATAAGAACACTATCGCTAACGGTAATCGTTAGTGGAAAAATCTATTAGCATTGTTAGTTTATCGGGTATATTCTTCATAAAGGTCTGATTCCAAAATTCCTATAATTTTAGTAACACCTTTCATGAATCGAAACACACAGAACGTACACATTTAGATTCACAAACCAACTATTTACTAATGCATGCTAAAATTCATCTTCTAACATAAATGATTATGCATAGATATTTTGGTTAGGTCTATCATAACAGTAAATTATATTTTGACATCTACATCCACAGCTCCTCGAGGGTACACGTACATTCAGTTTTCATCTACTATAATAGAAGAGCCGATTTTGATTGCACCCAAACTTAAAAATCGACAAATTAAAAAAAATAAGTTTTGCTCTATATTTTTTGAGTTCCTTAAAACACGATTCAGTAGGAACGTTTATTTTATAAGGTATAATATTAGTAGAGTTTTATCCGGTAAATACCACAATATATAGCACCAAGTCCAGTAAGTGGTTGCTGGAACAATTTATCACACTAAATAAGCCAAGTTAATTAATCTACATTCATTAAAGCATGTTACGGTCCAAGCATAATAACTAAATATTTAAATTAATAGTACATTGTATTCTTGTTAATATTAATTATTTTTAACCACTTTGTATGCAGTTACCGCTTTTCTACATGTTGATAAAAGCTCCATCCAGTAAAACTTTTAGCCAGACATATTCGTTTATTTATAACAAATAGATAACACGAAGGATTATTATATAATTCACTCTCACGAGGTGTACATCTTAATTTTGTGCATATAATACAACTGCTATGTAGACTATGAAATAGGCGCTTAGTAACTAGCAACATGAGAAATGCGAATGCAGAGAGCTAGTAATACTAATGATTATTCATGTAAGCAGATGTTAATGCTAAATTGAAACCTCAGTGAAATTAATACTTGGCAGAGAAACGGCTTTATATTACGCTCTTATACGTATTTAGTTTATTAAATAAAGTTCGGTTAGCTTAAAAATAACTTTTATTAACGTTAATTATATGACGGGCAAAAGTGCGTAATAATGAGTTTGAATTTGCATATCAGCTGAGTACACACAATTTAATTAAGTTCGTTACGTTAATTCTGTTCAATAGTTCAGAAAGGATTCCATAACCACTTACAAATTTAACTTGCGGCTAAATCTCGATATATCCGGACCAATCTCGTTTCCTTGTTTGATAACTTTGTAGTTAGATATAAAAATCTAAAATCTACGGTATAATAGAAAAAAACATAAACAAAACTACTGTAACCTAACAGAAACAAAAATTGCATGAGCCGGGAATCGAACTTACCTTTACCGCGTGTCAGGCTAGCGAATAATACCACTTGTCCAACCGTGCTGTTCCATTGTGACGTTGAAACTTGTAGGTAGCGGATCGCGAAAATGTTATTATTGTAATAAACATTTGTCAAATCGTCATTATTACCGCGATAGAAAAGATAATTAGTGGATTTTTAATATCTTGGTACGTCGTAATTTGCTAATGTTTTCGGAATATTTATTTAATGTATCTTTATGTAAGAAATGTAGGAATGCATGTAATTGATATTTGAGTAAAGGTTGAACAGAAAAAGGAAGCGTATATTAGGGTAGAGAAACAGGTCTTGTACCGAAACTGGCGTGACGAATGGTTGAAAATTTCTATACGCGCGCTCTTGATGTAAAAATGTCACTAGTTAGTAATTAATTACTAACGGTACACACTGCAATCAAAAAAGTCTTTGTTTAGTACTTGAAAACACGAGACCTAAATGTAGGGTTTGTTACGGACGAATGCATATTTTTAAAATTAAGATGTGCAATAATAATATGAAACTGTTTCAACGTAAATTAATGTTTCTTGTTTTTTATCACTTTTCAAAGCGGGGGATTGATTTTCGGGAGTAGACATTGTGAGTGAAAACCAAAGGGGAAATCAGTTGTTATTGAAATGTTGATTAAGCCGAACGCTTTGATTTATTTTAACTAGAAACTCCCATTGTAAACGGTTCGATCTATAAATATTTCTTGCGTGTACATTTTTTTTTGAATTAGCCAACACTAATTTGTCTTTTCTTTCGGGTGTTTTCAAATATTAATCTATAAACAACAGCCACCCTTTTTGAAGTTAAACCGCGTATGTTAACGAATTGTGTCTGTGATCAATTAAGTGTAAGGAGGTATTTTTATATAAATTAAGGCTGCAGCAAATAATTCTACAGGCGTACATAACCTGTTAAAAATCGAACATTGCCTTGCAAAGGTCTTATTCGCACGCGGGCTCATTAAGCTGAAATCTGCTAAAATAAGACAGTACAGGACTCCCTCACTCTAGTATTCGTGCGAATTAGCATTGTTGCTTGTTGTTTATATTTATATTTGTGTAGAGGTGGGCTGGTGAACGGGTACATGATACCGATGGGTTATTAATTGTAAAAGCCAATTGCCCAGTGGGTACGCACTCCCGAGTCCAGGTAACCATTAAACACCTCGAATTTTATTTTTGTTTTTTATTGTTGAATAGATGAATATGTAACCTGAGAAAGGGGCGCTGTATTTTTCTAACGTACTCAAACTTATACATCAGTCACGATGTTATGATCTATTTATAACTTACCCTTGTAAGGCTTTGTTTTAATGAGTTTTTTTTGTCAGTTTGTTTAAGTAGAATTATTTGCCTGCGAGCTGATTTCTCTTTGTATCTCCTTCATTGTAATTTGATTTAAGTTTGCTGTGCTTTAGTGGTCACTAAACAATTGGGTACGTGCACATTGCTTGTCTATTTTCTTTTGTCCTTGCCTTTACCTTATTATCACCTATGCCATTTTACGGTTGTTGTATTTTATATGTACCGTAATTTGCTTTATTGTTGTATGTACTTATTTACTTAAAGGCCGACATGATTGGTTTTAAAGATTTATTGTTTTATGTACTTATTTAATTAAAGCACATGATTGGTTTTAAAGATTTATTGTTTATGTACTTATTTACTTAAAGGCCGTATGTGATGTTTTAAACCACATGTTTGATGTTACGATTTCTGTTACGATTTTAATTTTGTTTCTTTTATCAATTGTACGTGTGACTACATGTGCTTTTTTATTATTGTGTTTCTGCGTAACTAAACTGTTTGATTGTTTTATGCTTATTTACTTAAAGATCATAATTGGTTTTTAAGCCACATCTTTGGTATTACGTTTTTATGCTGATTATTTATAATACGATTTGTGTGACTACCTGGTCTTTTTTATTGTTTTTCATTGTTTTTCTTATTTATGAATGTACTGTGCAATAACTTATTTATGAATAAAGTGTATTTTATTGGTGGTTCTTTACAACAGTATATTAACGGGCTGAACCACCATTGCCCAAAGCTCGTTAATTTTAATTTGAGTAGTTTCATTGTTTACGTGCATGATGCAACACTTACCTCATCCAACCTATCTAATTCAAAGAGCACAGCGTACCTACCACTAGGCGGCCACTTTGTTTGATCAGATTTGAGGTTTGCGAATAATTAAATATCAGACTTGCAAATAAATTCTAATCTTTTAATTATTGCCAGGAAAAGGCCATGTAAGGCAAGCAATTCATTTGAGTAATAGTAACATTATTGTCAGTAAAGTCAAGATAAATCACTTAGCGATTGTTTTGTTCTTGGATTTGCATTCCTGCAAATAAGTTCAAATTACACTTTTCAAGATAGGGTACCCAGGAGACGCTACAAACTGTTATTTAAACCATTTAAAAACTATACGTTCAAAGCTATTTCTTATTGGTCTGCATATATTGAGACTTAGCCGCAAATCAAATTTATACGTATTCATGTTTCACACTCTCACAACCATTCTCACCTTAACACTATTGTCAGAAGCTGTCATTAACGTATAAAATCTACCATAACAACCATTGAACAACCGTAACTTGAGGACGGTTTAAGTATTTTTACACACTATTTGCGAAAAGGCACATAATAAAGAAAATCAGTTACTTGAGTTTATGCTTGTTCGTTAGAGTTTGAGTGATGCTTGTTACGTAGTAATGTTCCGCTACGTTCTGTTTGTGTGGAATTATGTAGATGAATTAATTGTAATAATTCAAATCTCAAATTTCTGCTTAATAAATACCTTGTTATGAGCATTATGTATTTAATGACTGTTAATGAATGCAAAATAAGTGAATTTTGTAATCCAGCTGACTCAAAATGAACACTCCTCAGATTAATTATTTTGATTGCTTTTAAACAATGTAATCCTTTATGTAATTTCACACAAAGATACAATAAACTCTTATAATATTGGTGCTTTTTTAAAACTTTGGATTAAGGAATAACAATTTAAACAAATAAAAAAAATAAGTTAAGTAATGGAATTGTATTGACCAATTTCTCAAAAATATTTACAAATGTTGCTTCCGAGAAGCACCACAGCGACCACAGAAAAAACTAATTCTTAAAGAACCCTAAATCTTATAATCTAAACATATAATAACGGTAATGTAGGTTAATTATCCTTAATGCTTGGAATGAAACTTACAATGTAAACAATGGTATTTCTAAAGATAATCAAACTTCTACCATTCAAAAATCTAAAATTATTCTTACATAAATAAAAATTCCGTAGTTGTTTATCCGGTATAATGTGGTATCCAATAGGATTGGTATATTCTTATTACTCCTTATATGTGTCCACATTTGTTACTGATAAAGCTCCATCAATGGGGTTTCGCTATCTTAAAGGCTCGTATTCCGTCGCGTAAAACAAAATGGGGCAATTTGATTTAGTATACGCCCTTCTGAAAAAAGGGTTTGTCACAGAATATAATTACTTACAATTGAACTTTAAAATTCTGAAATGTTTGTACACAGTCGCACATGTCCAACACTGTTTAACTTAATTCATAAATGCTTAAACATACATTTATTTTATTATTTATTTATGTATTTAATAAAATTAGTAATAATTTTTAAATACATTTATTTTGTTACGTAAAGAAGCACTTTAGGTTCCTTTTCAGATCACGCGATTTTACACAATACCTGTTGATTACAAATTTGATTCAACACTTTTTAATTTTTTCAATTGACAAAATTAATCCTTTCATTTGTAAACGTTCAAATACTTCATCCCAAAAATTCGTTTTTGCAGTAAACTAATGTGCACTACTACACTGCAACCACCTCTTTAGTATAGCTCCTTGTTCAGCGTCTCGTCGTGTAGCCTGGTTCTCTATCCCTTATATACCTGCGGTCATCCATTTTGCCTAACGTCATCATGCTTTTCCCGCTCAAACCAAAAACAACCTTTCCTATAAGAGCTTTCTACTGCGCGTCTTTGCCGAGTGGACAGTCTGAAATGGGACATCCTCACAGTTCTTCGGAAAGACCCTAATTCACACCATATACTGTCCAAACCTAGATTAAACCTTTTATGAAAGTCTCTCATATGTGCGATCCTTTCTTCCGCACAATTTAGCAAATTCTAACACCATTTGTCCTTGAATATGCATCCATTTTTCGATTGCCCAATGTACATTTATACAAGCAAAAATATACATATATATTCATTTTCTACACTTTAATGCAATATCAACATATCCTACATTCACTCTTTCACACCTTTACGACAATTTTAACTTCGCATTCCTCAACGCACGGTGGCAAATTTCGATAACATTTAACCATTATCGTCTTAGTAAGGGTGTTACCAAAACATTATTTCTCAATCAAATTTAATACTTTCAACTTGTTTTACATGATACCCAACGGTTTACTAAAATTCCATTGGCGTAGCATTTACACAAATTTATGTTATGTGCACACAACAAAATTTCTCGTGCAAACTCATGTTCATTTACCACCCAAAATACGTTCTACGCACAATACAAGACTGTCTATACCCAGTCCGTCAAAATAATCTGTGTGTATCATTTTGCTAGTACTGTGAGTTCACGAGTGGATTCAGTATTGAAAACTTCGTTTAGTGAAGTGTAAGTATACCTAGTCCGCAGTATTTGCTGGTTCTTGAGAATTCCCTAACAACACTCCCACCAAATAAGTATTAACAAAATTCTTAATTCTCACTAATTATTTCCAAAATGTGATATTGAAATACTAGCTTAAAATGAACAAACATAATTATTAACAAAAGCACAAAATGAATAGAGTTACATTACATCTAATATATAGGTATAGTATAACTACATATTTAAATTGTTTCATTCAACTCAAGCTACAATCAAATCAACAGAATTAAAATGCAAACAACCTTCAGATTGCTTACTTAAATCTTGGGGGTAACTTAATTACTCTTATTAACAGCCTGACGTCCGCCCGTTTTGGGAGATTTATGAGTATTCCCATAAACTGGACTTGGTTCTATAAATTACAGGATTAGGAGAAGGATCTGAACAGTGACTGAGACTTTGTGTATTAGTGTTAATAGGACAAATTTATAACGGATGAATACTTTGAATCGGGCGAGTGATCTCCCCTTTTTCAACATTTATTTTACCACGCTTACTTTCCTTTAAAAATCAACAAATTATCCAATGGGCTACTACAGCTGCTTGAATTTCTCATCTTCTACAAGCACAATTTCGCCTTTACACAAATGATCTATATATATTTTATGAATCTTACCAAACCTGAACTTTCCTAAATAGTCTCATCAGAACCTGCTTCGCAGCTCCTCCCTCAGTTTCCGCCGATAGCGCGCCCTTTTACATGTAGTCCATTCATTTTAGCTTAAAAAAGGCCGCTAGTGCAAAAAAATGGTGGTAGCATTTCTTTTATTTTAATCGCTTCATTTTGTTTGTTTCAAACAACATATTAAAAATAGAGAAGGATAGCAGCCAGGCTTATTGAAGGTCAAAGGTCACAAAAATCAGTTTTGTTGCAAAAATCAACAAATTAATCCTTTGATTTCATTATTTATAAATAAAAACCGACAAAGATCGAGATGGTCTCACAAAATAATCGTGCGCAACCAGCCCTTTAGTATAACTCTTTGCTCAGCGTCTCGTGTTGTACCCTGGCACTCTATCCCTTATATACCTGCGGTCATCGATTTTGCCCAACGTCATCATACTTTGCCCGCTCAAAATCCTTATCACTATCAAACGGCACAAGCTGTTACTTCCGAAGACTGTTTGGCTCGTTTAAACACGTCCAATACGATTAAAAATCTCCTTAATGGCAATCAAAATTTTACTTCATGTATTCTTTTCACCGATGGAGTTGGATTTGGGCATGACGGATTAATTAATATTCATAATGAGCATTACTGGTCTAAAGAAAGTCCCCATTTGGTGATTGAATGTGGTTTCCAAAATAAATACTCTGTGAATGTGTGGGGTGAAATTGTAGGAGACCATTTAGTTGGACCACAGTTTTTTCCACCAAGACTTAATGGTAGTGTTTACTTAGGCTTACTTACTTCAAGTGAGGCATGCGATATGGTTGCTTCAACCTCCACATTTTATTGTAGAAGTCAGAAAATGTTTAAATGAAGCTTTTCCTGCGAGGTGGATAGGACGCGGTGGATTTGTGCGGTGGACTCCCAGATCACCTGACTCAAATCCAATGACGTTCTTCTTTTGGGGCTACTTAAAATCCCTTGTGTATAAGACTCCGGTGCAGAGCTGAGCACCACAATTATAACTACTTTTGTGCGTCAAAACTACTTAAGAAGGACTAATTTATGCATTTAAATGGAAGGGCGCCACTTTGAAAGCTTATTATAACATATGCAATTTAATAATAAAAGTTGTAGATTGCCGAAACAATTAGTGCGCTTTATCCATGACACGCTCTGTTAAATGTATTTATCCACGGCACGGTTCATAAATGTAATAATAAATGTAACACACCTTTCTTAATGAATCTTTTAAAGACGTGTTTCTCGAAAACGGTTCGTTTTAGTGTCATGCTATTTACGTTGTAAAATTTAGTAATGTTGTTGAAACATCGTTTACTGTCATACCTTATTCTGGGTATGGAACATTGAAAACGTGTACAAGTAAAGTTTGTTTGTGTTATGAAACTCTTTTAGAAGGTGTTTGAAGTAATCAATAGTCTTTGTACCAAGTGAAGATTGTGCATAAAAGATCCGAACGATTTAAAGGTAATCCTTTTAAAGTAATCCTTTTTAACTATGTTAGGGTTCTGGATATTGTAAGTTCAAAACCAAAACTGTGTTAACTACTGATAATGTTGATGTAAATATATGTGGGTTTATTAACGTCAAGAAGCATATTTAGTGCAAAGACAATTGAGAACTTAGTCACGAAGTGAATTATAATATTAAATTCAGTGACGAGAATTTAAGAAGGCATTCGGTAAACAAATTGCCTAACTGATACAATCGTTCAAGCACGTAAGTACGTGAAAGATTTCATTTCACACCCCCAAAGCTAAAACAATCAATAACAATCAATTCCAATCACTACCTGTTTTGTGTTGTTCGTTCATGAGACTAGAATAAGATTTTGTAGTGACAAGTCTAATTAAGATATTCTTTTGTCTTTGTGTTGCTTCATTGCGGAGGTCAATGTATATTTATATTAATATTGAAAACTTGCTTTAAGAGGTAACCTTCCCCAACAATTTTATTCTGAGATTTATTTAAAACAAACAGTCAATTTAGGTGTTACAGTTCAATAGTGGTTTATTAGATTCCTTTATGTTTTTTTATGTGTCAAGTTACATGAAGAATCACAAAAGTGCGGCATAATACATAATTCTTTTGTTACCTTGGGTTTAAAATTTCTTTTAGACAAACCATTATAAAATTTAATTGTTTAGAAACTAAACATGCTAAACAAGCAAGGTATTCATACCCCAGCACCTCCGAACCAAAGCAGAGGACCGAAAACCAAACCAGATAGACAGGCAAACAAGTTAACGTTTTTGAATTATTTCATGAATAATCTGGATATGTATGTTTTGCAATAAAAAAGTATCACCCATATCTGGTTTTTATTTTTATTTGAAGGAGCGGGTACTTAAGGTATTGATTTTGTCAGTGAGGTATTAACACAGTTTTGAGACTCGAGAGACGGAAGAATAGTTCAGGCATCCCTTTTCCGCACTAGCTTCGTGACGGTTAGGGCTGCGTATAGTCAGATTTGGTTGTAGAATTTCTTAAAAACATCAACAATGTTTGCGATATAACTTGTAAACAAGTTATTTGATGTTAAAAGCGAATGCGAACCATTATTCAAAGACTTGAGCAGTGTTTATTAGATATGAATCTGTTTGAAGACGTAAAATCTGTACTAATAATAATTGATGATCGAATGCGGGAGATTACAAACGGTTTTCATCATATAAACCTAAGCGTGTTCTTCCTAACGCATCATTTATTTCATCAATAACGCGGCCAAATAGACATATCTCTGAATCCACACTGCATAATTTTGTTTAAGGGTCTTTGAGGTAGGGTCCAAATATATATTCCGAAAAAAATATATGAAAATATATAAGGGTAAACCAGATACTGTAGAAAAAGGTACACATTATGTGTTACATAAATGATTCTTTTACGAATCATACATAAGACTTGCGTTTTTCACCTGACACATTCGTATCTGTGACCCACTGTGTCAAGTTGAAATATGAAGAAGTTATACTGTGCGTTTGAAGATTTAGAGAAATTTTATGATGGAGTGGGAGAAGCTGTGGGATATTTTAAGTGAGAATAGGGTGAGCAAATACATAAATGGAATTACGGCAGTATATGACCGAGTCTTTATCAGAGTGGGGTGGGGGTTGAGTTCAAAATAGAGGATTTACACAAGATTGCGTGGCTGTTTAATGTAATAATTAATACAGGTGTAGGATAAGAATGTAGTGATGTAGATGGTTTAATGGTTAGTGACGTGATTTACGAGTTCTGGTGTATGGTGATGATAAAGTTTTACTTAGCCAAAATGCGAAGGAGCTACTATCAATGCTGAGGAAGATTGATGAAGTGAGTGTATGGATCTAAAGGTAAACGTAGGCGAAACGAGGGTAGTAGTCATTAATCGTGAACATGAAAAACACGCTATAATGATTATTCTGCACGATGAGATTGTGAAACAAGCTGATGGGTTTGTGTATGTGGGTAGAATGTTCACAACAGATGGTTGAATGGATGGTGAAATTGAGTAGCGTAAATGCAGGAAGGACAGTACTGAATGGAAGTGAAGCTAGGGTATGTTCGAAAAACCCCGATAATAAAATAAATGCTGTGGGAATAAGATTTTTGCGGCGCGCATGAGATATCACGAGAATGGATAGAGTGAGGAATAAGTAGATAACGAAATAATGTGGTGTAGTATACAAGATAGTAAATCTGTGTAAAAGAAGTACACGTTGTTGGTTTGGTCACATTGAAATAATGGACGAGGAATGATTGACAAACCTAAGTTATGGGCAATACAGGGAGTGTAGACCTCCAAACGTGTCATGAGACTTGTGGCAGCGAAAAGGTGTGCAAAATTAGGATGATACGAACGATTGTTTATGATAAGTAATTATAAAAGACAAAATACGGTTTCTATCTACCCGGTAAGGAATTGAGTGTGTGTTATGTCTTTGCCAATAGGGTAAAATGTTGAGCCCAACTTCTAGGTTGGGCCAAATGTACTTTTATGCAGAAAGAAAATTCAAGATGCTGTAATAAGATGTTGATTGCGGTTAAAAGTGCCGTAAGTCAAAAATTCTCACGCAAGCAAGACGATCGAAATCGGAAGAGACATACGGAAATAAGATGCCAGAATACGTAAACAAGTTTACGAAAAACCAAACAAGCACACGAAAACAAGATAGCGAAAAACGCAAGCAAGATGAAGGAATGCCAAAAGAGTTCAAGGAAACAAGATGGCGTAAATCCAAAAAGGCGCACAAAAACAAGATGGCAGAAAGCACACTGAAACAAGATGCATTTCTTTAATCCCGCCTACCACTTCCTTTAAGTTCGGGAAAAGCAATAATGCACTACTGAAAATCCCAGGTTCACTAACGCTGAACTAACGACTAAACCTACTAACTACTTTGGCAATATTTAAGATAGGCGGGGAATCATGTTGTCAACCCTACTGACTACTTTGATTGCACTAATAAACTTTGTACATCGTCAATATTTCAAGTGGACAGAAGAGCGGTTTGACTACGCTCAATTTTTTCAATTTGTAGAAAAACAACATTGCACTAACGATTAAACTTATTATCTAGTGCGACAATATTCCAATTGGGTGGAAGGTATTTCGCCAACCTTCGCTCTCCACTTTTTTTTCAGTTTCTCAAAAAGCAACATTGCACTAGTGAATATATGACGTGTACTGGCGCGCTACGCTAATGAATACATTGTGTATATCGTCAATATTCTAAGTGGATAGGCAAGCACTTCGAAAACCTCGCTTACGACTTATTTTACTTTTACGATAGAAGTATCAACTGCACTGACGTGAAATTTGCGCAGGAGTGTTTTGTTAACCCTGCTGAAACATTTTCTTTAATTTCGCGAAAAGCAAACATACATTAATGAAAATATTAAGGGCACTAATTGCACTAACGCTGCGCTAACAAATAAATTTTAGACACCGTCAATATGCCAAGTGAACAGGAGTAAATTTTGAAAATCTTGCACACTACTTATTTTAATTTCTCGAAAAGCAATATTGCACTAGTGCTGCAGTAACGATTAACGCCACTACTTACCTTGACAATACTTAAATTGGGCGGGGGAGTATTTCGCCAACCCGAATGTCGGCTCTTTTAACTTCTTGAACGGCCGCATTGCACTAAAGACATATTAACTGCACTGACTCGTACTACAGTAGCGAATAAATTTGATACATCGTGGGCAGGAGAGCATTTCGATAACTTCGGTCACGGCTTTAATTTCACGAAAAACAACACTGCACTAACAATTAAACCTGCTATCTATCACGGCAATATTCAAATTGTGCGGGGGGGGGGGGGGGTGTTTCGCCAACCTCGCCCACGACCCTTTTTCAGTTCTTAGAAAAGCAACTTTGTACTAATGAAAATATCAAGTGCACTAACGTCTACTAACACTGCACTATCGGATAAATGTTGATGATCGTCAATATTCTAAGTGAGCTGAAGAGCATTTCGTCAACTTCGCCTATGACTTCACTTAATTTATCGAAAAGCAACATTGCACAGGCATGCAGTAATGCTGCACTAACGAATAAATTTTGTACATCGTCAATATTGAAAGTGAACAGGAGAGGATTTCGATAACCTCGCTTACGACTTCTTTTAATCGAAAAGTACCACTGTGCTAACGCTGCATCAACGATTAAACATACTAACTACAACATCAATATTTAAATTGGGCGAGGAAGCATTTCACTAATGAAAATATTAAGTGCACTGGCGTGCATTAACGCTGCACTAATGAAAAATTTTGTACATTGTCAATATTCGACTACCTCGCCCATGACTTCTTTTAATTTCTCGAAAAGCAACATTACACCACTGCTGCACCAACGATTAAACCTACTACTTACCACGGCAATATTCGCCCATAGCTTCTTTCATTTTTCCAAACGCAACATTGCGCTAACGATTAAATCTACTACCTACCACAGTAATATTCAATTGCGCGAAGGAAAATTTTACCAACCCCGCACACGACTTTTTTTTAATTCCTCGAAAAGCAACATTCCACTAATGAAAATATTAAGTGCACTAGCATTACGCTACGAATACATTTTGTACATTGTCAATATTTAAAGTGGACAGAAGAATATTCCGTTGCCTTTGCCCACGACTTCATTTCATTTCGCGAAAATTAACATTACACTGATGAAAATAATAAATGTTCCGACGAATACATTTTGTACATCATCAATATTCAAGGTGGACAAGAGGGCATTTCGACAACCACGCTCACGACTTCTTTTGATTTCCCGAAAAGTAACATTGCACTAACACTGTACTCTCCATTAAACCTTGTACACCGTTAATATTCTAATTGGGCGGATTTAGCATCTTACTCTCAACCGCACTTTCTTTAGAATATTTCCGGTGGTATTTCTAGCAAGCTTTACATGCAATAACTATAATGAACTATTGGATAAAATTAATTTCCTTTTGCACCATTCTTAGTCTAGTTATCGTTGGGTGCATTGAAAGAGAGAGAACTACACATTATTTGTACAGATGCTAGATTTTAGGTTATTACGCAAGTAGTCCTTTGCACCTTTGGCCGCCATCTTGTAATATTACGTCACAAGACCGCCCACGTGGGAGACCAAATTTTTCACCCTTATTTTTTATGGTTTTTTTTCGGAAGCCTTTTTCAACCCTATTTTTACACATTCACGTGTGAGACCGTATTTTCAACCCTTGCTGGAATTTTCATCCCTAATTATTTTTTACATACACCCACGTGTGAGACCGTATTTTCAACCCTTTCTTTTCGAATGCCCTTTTCAACCCTAATTATTTTTACTTGCGCACGTGTAGGACGTGTTTTTCACCCTATTTTATGACAGATCACGTATAGGGCGCGTATTTTCTACCTTATGGTTTCTTTTCGAGGGTCAACCCTAATTAGAGCCTTTTTGCACATGCTCACGTGGGGCTGGTCTTGGTTGGAAATGGAGCTGGACTTGGACTTGGACTTGGACTTGGACTTGGGGTTGGTCTTAGTGTTATTTTTGATGGTCATCTAATTAAGGTCCTTTTGGTTATATTAAGATCAATGCCCTGGAGGTTAGGCAAATGCACACGCATACAATGTTGGAAATTGCATAATTAATAAGATATTATTAAAATTATCGATCCTATTGCTTTAAAATGGTAAAATGCTATTGGATGATTTTTACCTATGCGAGAAAACGTTGCATTTCTAATAAGGAGGTTCTTGTACGACACGTGTAGGGCTTAACAACTTGTTCTCAAGCCTTCGCTTGATAAGTGTAGAGCTTATGCTATGCAATTGTATGTGGTTCTAACTTAATCTTACAGCTGTAGGTCTTCGCCCCGTCATACAAAATTGTATTCTAACAAGGAGGTTCTTGTAAGGCAGGACTTGTATCAGGAGCTACGCCCTGGCCCTCTGAGTTAAAATTGATTTAGCGCATAGAGGAGTATAGACTTATGAACATTTTCTGTAATAGAAACTGATAATGCACACTCTCTTCCTCTACCTTGTTTCTCCTCTCTCTTTGTACACACACAACACGCACGCACGCACGCACGCACCACACCCACCCACCCAACCAACCACCACTTCCAACCCACCACCCACCCACTTGTAACGTGCTCATTCACAGCTGTAAAACCCTTTAAAAAGACTGAGAGCAATAATTATATATATATATATATATATATATATATATATATATATATATATATATATATAACATAGAGTTAAATTAAATTAACATGTTTTTTAAGAATATCAAACTGCTATAATGGAAATAAAAGGCAAAAGGTTTTAATGGTTTTATTATTATACGTGAATTAACAATAACTACAAGTTTAAAATCCACGAATACGTTCGTACTTACTATTTTGTAGAGCTGATCTTATGACGTCATCCTATAAGGGTAATAATACATTTTAAAAATCTTTATCGACATTTTTGTTAGCAATATCAGGTAAAAACATATATTAAAGTAATACGCTTACCTTTAGAACTGTTTTTCCTTCAGCTGTACCATACGATGAACTGAAATATTTTTATACAACGTGTCTCACTAAAATTCGATTTGTGAATGGCTGGATATAAACAAACTATTACATGCCGATCATTAACTATTTTAGAAAGTAATACACAAAAAACCTGAATACCGCTACTTGTATTTAACAATCATGTTGTACTTACAAAAATTTACATTCAAGACACAAATATTTTAAAAATTTTACTAACGCAGAAATTACTTTAAATAATTGAATCTTCAGATTACATGAAACTATTGTATACTCAATTACGTTCACACACACACACACACACACACACACACACACACACACACACACACACACACACACACACACACACAAACACACACACACACAACACACACACATGTATGTGTTAGAACCACATACAATTGCACCAAGGGGCCACGATAGGGCTAAGCTCTACACTTATCTTATAAGGTTAGGATTCCCACACCATCGGCCATGGGGCGAAGGCTTGAGAACAAGTTGTTAAGCCTTACACGTGTCGTACAAAACCTCCTTATTAGAAATGCAACGTTTTCTCGTATAGGTAAAAGATCATCCAATAGCATTTTACCATTTTAAAGCAATAGGATCGATAATTTTAATAATATCTTATTAATTATGCAATTTACAACATTGTATGCGTGATTTGCCTAACCTCCAGAGGCACTGTTCTTAATATAGCCAAAAGGATCTTAACCCATTAACTGCCAAATTTTATTTTCATGTTAAATTACATTTTTGTGTCGAAAATATAGTATAAACAAACAATTTAACTAAATTTTGACAAATATTTTACAAGTATCGTGTTTTTTAACTTTTGTAGCAAGTCCCCATTTGGGGATCATGGCGGTTTGTATGTATTAGGTACTAAAAGGCTGAAATGAACTACATGTTTATTTATTATTTGGAAATATAGTTTGAAGTAAAGAAGATTAAACTAGTTTTTCTAAAAATAAAAATAAGAAAGTAAAATGAATTATTTTGAATGCCACTGAATCATACACTCAACATTAGGTACACTTGGAACATTGTTTTCTGACATTCGTCTTGCAAACTGACCACTTTCTCTGCTTCCCTTCATTTGTTCGTTCAAGATAATGGCCCACTGGATCTTCTCTTGCATCTTGTACACGCTTTTCAGCTTTTATGTTATAGGAAGGCCTACCAGCTCTCTTTGGATCAGACATTGATGATATACTCAAATAACTTATTACAATGGCTCTTCGAAATCCAACAAAGGAGTGGTTTAATTCGCCAGAAAGTACAAAGCATGCGCATTCACAACTGCCATGTCAACAATATTTGTAAATATGGAAAATACCACCGTTTGGCTCTTATTTTTATTCCATACTTCTGGACATTCCAGTCTAATTTATCCACGCCTCCCATAAATTTATTATAATTCATTATAAGGTCGGTTGTAGAATTGATACACCTCTTTTATCTGTTCGAGACCATCTGTTTACGCGAGCTAACGGAATCACCTCAGCATCGTTAGGCAAAAGCCTTACCATACTGTTGTCCTTCCATACAACGGCAAATATGCCATTATCTTTGTCGAAACGATAATCAAAGGCACCAAAGGCTTCCTTTTTCATTTCGCTGTCATTTTTCAAAGGACATTGTTCATTCTGTTGCTTCGACTATACAGTTGCACAAATTTTTGTTTCCGTCAAAATTTGCATTAGATCGTAGCTGGTAAAAATTGTCGAAATAAAAAGCATGTTCTGATGAATTTTCGGTTTTGTCAACTTTACTAACGAACCAAGGGTTACCCTTTCTATGGCAGGGATATTGTTTTGTTTTCCTTCATACACTTCGGTATGGTAGCAAAATCCTGTCTCTGCACATCGCCCATTGCTTGAATGAAGCGTATAGGTTTGCCCCAATAAATTGTTTTAGATAATGGTGTCCATAATATCTTACCATTTGTTCATCAATACTAATATTGTGACTAACGACGCCAAACTTCATACAGAGGTTATTAAATTTATCTATAATTGGCCTAATTTTGTGCAACTTATCCCGGTCTTCTTGATTTGCTGGGATTGTAGAATTATCGTTAAAGTGTAAATTCCTTTTTATCTCCAAATAGCGATTTCTGGGCATACATTTTCGGACAATTTGTATATTTAGATCTTCTCGTTCTGACCAGAACATATGTTCTTGTGGTAATGTCAGAAGGAGAATGCCTAAAATTTTTAAGCACTCTACAGAAAAGGTAAAATCATGTCTATTGTTTTATGCTGCATATATAACGCTTTGGCTAACAATATGAGTTGCAGATCATCATCAAACAACATTTCAAATATTTCTACCGGAGACTTTCCCTTGATTTCGTCGATTAATTTTGTTTTCACAGATTACAGACTTCTTATTTTTGTCTTTTTTAGCTGATGTAGATGGTAAACCATGAATTTCAACACTTCCTGGAATATCTTCAGGCACTGTATCCTCTAATGTATCTTCATCTATATCTTCGAATCGGTGATATCGTCCACACGATCTGGAGGAAGTTCGACTATATCTATAGGACTTTCATCATAGTCGTCTTTATCAAGATAAACATCATTTTCAGGATCATTAAAGTAGTCCTCCAGTTCCTTAGTGTTCTAAACTTTCTAGAAACCATTATCTAAAACTAATTCAATCATAGAGATCATTTGATTACCATTTATTTATATGTATACAATTTTCTTAAAAATCATTGAATGTTCCATGGTTCCCATTTGGGGACAGTTTTATGAGTGCAGTTACAGTATTTGTGAATAATGTCAGTTCACTAATAAAGTTATGTGTTTTAGAAAGTTATAACCTCACAATATTTACACAGAAAATCTTTAGTGTAATCATAAAGGTTAATATTGTAGTTCAAAATATTATGTACTAAAATGTCAACTTACCATTAAATTTTTTATAAATCCATTAATATTTCACTTATTTAAAACAAATATTTGAAGTAACTTGCTACAATACTTGTATTTACCTCTCAATAATTGAACCTGGCCTTGAAAATGCATGACTTTCTTTGCATTGTTGCCAGTATGCAAAATTACGAATCCCCAATTGGGGATCGTTAATTAATGGGTTCATTAGATGACCATAAAAATAACCCTAAGACCAACCCCCAAGTCCAAGTCCAAGTCCAAGTCCAGTTCCAGGTCCAACCCAGCACCAAGACCAGCCCCCCACGTGAGCATGTGCAAAAAAGGCTCTAATTAGGGTTGACCCTCGAAAAGAAACTATAGGGTAGAAAATACGCGTCCTATACGTGATCTGTCATAAAATAGCTGTGAAAAACACGTCCTACATGCGCAAGTAAAAATAATTAGGGTTGAAAAGGGCCTTCGAAAAGAAAGGGTCTCACACGTGGTGTATGTAAAAAATAATCAGGGATGAAAATTCCAGCAGGGGTTGAAAATACGGTCTCACATGTGGGTGTGTAAAAAATAGGGTTGAAAAAGGCCTCCGAAAAGAAACCATACAAAATAAGGGTGAAAAATATGGTCTCCCACGTGGGCGGTCTTGTGACGTCAAAATCCAAGATGGCGGCCAAACGTGCCCCTGTACTACTTACGCATTTAATTTTATGTTTTGAAGCAACCGTTTAAATTGGGCCATTTTACAATTATTAAACTATTATAATTAAATTTATGCACATTCTATATTTTAGTAAGTTATTGGAAATCAGCTACATGTCACAAACATGTGTCAGCTGAAGTAACTGAATGAGAAAAAAAGTACAAGTATAAAGATAGTTTTATAGCTTCAAATGAAAAATATTAAAAGTATCAATGACAGTGATGAAAAAGACTTTTGACACCCTACCAGAAATCAGTCTACTGGCAACTGAACCATATTAAACCCTCTTTTTAAATGAAAGTACAAAAAATATTGTATGCAACTCGTACAAAGGGTTCATTTTTTTTCACTTGTTACATAAATAACTATTAAACTCACGGGGCTAACGAATTAATCTGTTTAAAATAGAATTTTGATTTTAAATTAAAGACAAATTCTTTGTTTGCTCGAATACAATACGTTCAGGTATGGTCAATTAAGTTTATAGAAAACGTCTTTACCCATTTTCTGATTCGATCAAGATATGCTAATGTACAAACCGTAAAAGACTAATTAGGTCATGCTAAATACTAGCGTGGTTTAAAACTAAACTTCGTAATAAATCGTACAAGTGTTTTTTATTAACTTGCAACATGTGATTTTATTTATTTTTTTTAATTTCCTAATTTTAATTTTTGGATTGTGGAATCATTTCATTAAACTTCCTCCTTTGATAATTTGTGTTTTTGTAAGATAAATTGTTCGAATCGATAACAAAAAAAATTGTGTTGTTATCGTACGACGTTTTGATAGTGGGTTAGATTTCTAACCTCAGGTGATAAGTGTTAATGATTCTATCTGCAATAAAATGAAAGATTTATTTTCTTACATTTTCGAAGTGTGCGTATTAGAATTGGCGTTACCATAACTCAAAGATGAATTGAACATTTTATGATATATATGGAAGTCGTATGTCACCTTCAAATGGAAATTCGACACTGATATTGTTTTAAAGTGCTACTTTGGTGGTGGTGATCCTCTTGTATGATTTATGTTTTGGTTTAAGAAAACCTAAATCGTTTTACGAAAACGTAACGATGTTTGGGGTAGGGGGTTGGTGTCAATGTTATTTTCACCAGCACATGTGCTAATAGGAGCTAACATGCAGATGTATTCCATTGTTCAACGAACAAGATCCTTCAGGGTAGCCCCTGGAACCCCCAACATCAGTGCCGTCTGTGCGCATTGTGAGGGACGCGGTGGCGGCGGTGGCGGCAGCGACATATCCTGGATCCCCGCCCGCTGTTCTCGCCTATGCAGTGATCAATAGACGCTTTCTGTGCTCCGGTCCGAGAGCTGCAACAGTACTTCCTTCTGTAATCCGTGATTTCTGTTTACCACTTGATATCTTAAAACTCATCAGAATTCAAAGGTAAGTTAAATGTGACTTTTAATTAATTACTCACGTAATTAGAATAGACTGCTTAATTTATATTAGCCTTCCCGTTTAAAATTAGAAGAGCAGGTGTACGATGCTTTTATCGTACGGTCTGGAGACTATTTTATATGGAAGGTTAAAAAAAATTGCCGCGTTGCACTCCTAATTTTAGAGCTTATCGTACTTTAGTATGATTAGTTCACAATTGGATGTTTTTTTCGCAAATGTTAAATGAGTTCGTTTTTAAAAATGTCACAGATAACGTATCTTTGGGACATTAAGTTCTCAAGTAATTAAAATTTTAATCTCAATGTAAATTGGACTGAAACTTTTAGTCTTTTGTTTTTGTCCTAAATATTGCGTGCGCTTTTAATTAAAAAAAGAAACCCTTTTTTCTGATAGAACCTTTTTGAAATCTTAATAACCTGGCGTTTATCTAATTCACGTTTTACTGAAGTGTTAATTACTTATATGTGTTTTTAAGCGACTTTAATAGTGCTTGCGGTAGCATTCTTAAACTTTTAAACTTAAATACAGACGTTCTATTTTTAAGAACGGGGGGTTTTCTAAATATAATAATTGCATCTCAGTGCAGCTTACTGCGATTTTGATATTTTTACAGATAACAACGGGTTGAGATTTTTTAAGGGTAAATCCCATTAGTACGGTTTTTAATTTTTTATTTTCATTTCGGCTAAATAAACAGATTCAGAAAAATGCTTATTGAAATGGATTTAATAAAAGCTGTTTGATTAATTATCATGGCTAATGTTTGCTGTAGCTATATTACTTTCTATACAATTCGTCATTAATTAGCGTAGGTTTTCGTATAAAGCAAATTTTTTAATTAAATTTGTTTTTTTTTAGATTTTGTTTTAAAAACTCGTAATCCTTATTTGTATAATCCCTTTTAATCGTTTTTTTTAAATGGATCATATAGCGTATATATATTATATATATATATATATATATATATATTATATATATATATATATATATATATATATATATATATATATATATATATATTATATATTAATGTTCTACAGTGCTTTAGCAAAACAAAAAAATCATATAACAACATACGTATTTCGCTTCAAGCAGAGACAATCATATCAATCTGTGCAATCTAATTTGGATAACATATTCAAAAAAACTGAATGTAATCCGCAAAGGTATAGTCCAGACAGGTATTAAATTAATAAATGGCATGCGAGTACTAGTTTTTGGGATGGTACATTTACATTTCTGTTTTATTCAATTAGATGATTTTATTCTGTTCTTAGTAAACGTTACAGGGATAATTGTGCTAAATCGCTTAAATTGGAAAAGAGTTTTAATACGTCATGTATGATGACGTATTTTATGTAAGGGTTGTAAGCTATTTACAGTTTATTAAATTGAGTAGTTATAATTAAGGGAAACTGTAATCCTATATATTAAAATAATCGGGTCATTTAGTTCACGCAGATTGCGAGACAACCGCTTGACGGATTTTTTTATATGAAAGTACCTAATTTCGCGTAGAAAGAAATAACGGAGTTAGAATTCTATTTTAAGGTTTTAATTTTTTTGAAAAAGTCTAAGCCGATGTTAATATTGTTGTCCATTTATACATAATACATATGTATTAATTTATTATGCGTTTTATTATCATCATAAATTTAATTCTAACGCGGAGGAAAGAAAATAATAAATTTATATTGTTTCTTTATCAAGTCAGTCGTCTACAAATTCTAGTCAATTGTTTTTTTGTATGATTAATTCAATAATTGCTAATTAATGAATTTCGGTTGGTTGTAGTGGAAACAAAAAACTTCCAGTTCAGCTCTGGTATTTTAACTATGGTCTTTCTATGAAAAAGCATTGAATTAAGATTCGTTGCATTCTCGTATTTCCAGTTAGCTATTTTGTTTTAGTGTAAGAGTTTAGTTTTATAATGTTACGTTTATGGAAACTGCTGTGTTACTTTCCAGCTTTTGCTTCTCTTACCAATATTGAAACATGTAAAATTCAGATTTAACCCTGTGATACACGATCGAATATTATTTTGCTTTCGCTCATCCCGAATTTTTGAATCCTGCTAGTAATTTTTGACCAAATATTGAACTGCAATAAATAAATATATTGTTAGGTGCAGTTTATTTCGTCTTTGTGCACCACGGAGTTAATAAAATGTGAGTTAACGTAAAAATTCGTTTAGGATATCGTTCTGAAAATCTATTAGAAAGACATTATTCCCAGTTTACCGAGATGACTGTTCTTGATTTTTTTTACTAAACGATTAATGTAGTTCTGTTAGATACCTTCATTGCATTTGGCACTTTGGGAAAACTAACGCACCAATCGAAAGAGCGTAAAATTTATATTCACGTGTTTGCAGTTATGAAACGTGAATCAGTAATAATTTTCGCAAATAGCGAGTACATTTCAAGCTGAGTAACGACGTTTCGAACCACGCGGGTACTGCACGAACATTAAATTAACTGTTTGGTCTGTCGAATGTTATAAATTGAAGTGGATATTTAAGTTCTATACGAATCGACGCTGTTATTCACATTTTTACCTTCCAACCCACATATACATATGTAGGTAGAAAAGACTTTTTTTCACTAGCGCTAAATCGACGTATTAGTTCATTTTAGAATGTTAGGCGTTTGTGTGTGTGTGTGTGTGTGCGCGTATGTGTGCGTGTGCGTGTTCGTTAATGCGTGCATGCGTGGGTGTGTGGGTGAGTACATTCGTCGGTGCGTGCGTGCGCATGTGCGCGCGCTCGTGCGTGTGCTCGTGTGCGCATATGCGCGTGTACGCGTGCGTGTGAAATTTCAAAGATATAAAAATACCAGCATATAAAACTTAAGCATATCGATTAATTATGTTCTACCTAATTTTTTGATACGTCGCATAATTTAGCGGCAAAAACTTCCTAAAGCAGAATTTGTAAATTTCGCTATTTTAGTCTACATGCATAATTTGTTTTGTAAATTTTGTTCCTACGATGGCCGCTAGGGAGCGTACACGAACATCAAATTAGAAAATTACCTTTTTGTCTTAAATTGTTAGATAAGGGGAGGGGGAATGTACAGTGTGTCCCATTTTCGATGATATTTCGGGGTATCCCACTTACGAGTAAAGATACAGAGTTGCGGTTTTCATAATACCGTGCTACTTTTTTGTGAGAAGAATGCTGGTATAAACAAAACTTTCATAGCCCCCTACATTTCTGGCATACAGGGCGAAATTGAAGATATTGCATGTTGGGACCCCCTTGTATCTCCGTTATCCTTTAATGTATGGCAAAGGTAAAAATTAGTTCTTATACAGTTTTTATGTAGAGTCCAGTGGGGTAGTCGTATTTTTGCTGTAAGCTATCAATTTTTAGCTACAAATAAAACTTATGGTTTTTTAACGGCACACCCTGTATATTTTTCTTGCCTTTGATTGGAAATTTCGTAATCTTTACAAAAATATATAATATATGATGTATATTTTAATAATAAACCTAAAATCTATGATTTCACAAAATCTGCGTAATAACATAGTGTGTATAATATAGCATTAGAATTACTAGGTCGTGAGTTAATTATATTTGGATATTACAAACATAGAAATTTTAAAAAAGCTAAATCAATTTTAAGGCAGAATAAAGCTGCAAAACTTATCATAATATTAATTCGATAGTAACCCCTTAATAGATTTTTACCCTAAAAGAGCTGCTCAAAATGGTTGCCATTTTCTCGAATGCAATGTTGACGTACAGTGGTTATTATTTTTAAAGCATTTAAAATAATTATGGAACGTCTTTGCAAGTTTTGAAATGCCGCATTGGTGGCATTAAGTAGTTCATCTATTGTCCGATAACGGGTACTATAAACCTTATTCTGCAAGTAGTAATGAAAATTCTAGTATGGATCGGTCAGGTGACCTTGGAGGCCATCTAATTGGTCCATAAGTACCGATCCACTTTTGCAGGAAATAATTGTCTAAAGAAGGTCGAACAATTACAATATTATGTGCGGGCGCGCCATCCTGTTGGAAATGTATCCTGTTAAGATGAGCTAAAGGAACATTGTCTAGTAACATAGTAATAACATCTTGCAAAATTTTAAGATATCTGTTCCCTGCAAGACTGTCTTCATAAATTCTGTAATCCAAACCAACCCTGTTGCTCTCTTTCGAATAGCACATGATGATTTTCTTCGGGCCAATGCCTAGTATTATGCCTGTGGAAAATACCTGTACTCGAAAAGTAAGCCTCGTCGGACCATATTATAAATCTAGCAAAGTTATTACCAATACAAATGTGTTCCAAATACCAGTTGCAAAACAGTAAACGACCTTCTGCATCCCCAGGATGCAAATGGTGCACAATTTTAATCTTGTATGGCTTAAATTTATATTTAGTCAATATTCTTTGAATCCGAGTCTTGGGAGCACCTATCTCCTGCTCTAGAACTCTGCATGATCGTGAAGGCGTTACCCCTATACATACTAAAACGTTGACTTCATTCGTATCGCGATTTTCCTTATTAAACATTTTTGGTCGGGGTTGGATAAATGATCCATGTTCTACCAATTTTTTTTATTCGAGAAAACATTAAAAGATACGATTGCATTCTTTCTGGATAGCTATAAATCCAAATGATATTTAAATAAAAAATAAATCCACATACGTCAAAAGATATTCAAATATTCAAGTATTCAAATACAGTTGGGAAGCCTCACGGGAGTTTTCATTGCTCTCTATAAAACAGACTAACATGTCATATTTTTCAAAATGTTGATAATTTTCCGTTTCAGCTATTGTAACGAATACAATATTGCGCAGAGAATATAAATTTTACAGCAGACAGGTTTTAACAAGAGCTTAGCAAATGATCATTTAATTCTTCCAATAATCACGGACTACTAATTCTAATGCTATATAATCCACATTATGTTATTACGCAGATTTTGTGAAATCATAGATTTTAGGTTTATTATTTAAAATACACATCACGTATGTAAAGCTTACAAAATTTCCAATCAAAGGCAAGAAAGATATACAGGGTGTTCCGCACGAAATTGTGAAAACCGCAACTCTGTATCTTTACTCGTAAGTGAGATACCCCGAAATATCATCGATAATGCGACACACTGTACATGTTCACTTGAACAAATGTCATAACTTCTTTTTATAAACTAAGCTTCGTTTGAGAGAGGCTTCTTGAATGCTTTTAATAAAATATTCGGTTAGTTTTTTTTTCTAGCCGGTAGATGGCGTGTTGTGGCAAATCCGTAAATTTTTGCAATTTTCTCAAAAATTTAAAATGTAAGGGTACACTTCTTAAAAATAACCCACAAAGAAGAGCGTGAGAAAGTACAAACATTGGTGAAAACCGCAAGTTGATATCGTGTTTCGTTACAAATATATGGATAAAAATAACACAATTAAAGAACATTGTCATTAATTATTTAAATTTACTAATTATTAAACTATTGAAAAAAAATGAATACAGTTTAAATGTCCCCTGGGAGGCGCATATTTAGTTTAGAGCGGATAATAAAATTTATTTTTTAAATTATTATGCCGCACTCATAATTTGCTTTCAGTATTATCTGTGGCACTGAAAAGGACCGACGTTATAAAATAATGGTGCGCAATATTCCTAGTAATGAAGAACTAATGACGCCTCAAATGTTCGAATTGTAGCCCGTCCTGATCAATACAGAGCTGCAACCTCTCACGTGTAGACAAACCAGCAGTCTCTACTTCTGCCATCGGAATACGGCGAATAGCGTTCCTCATTCGCTCTACCATATTTTCTCTGGTAGTTAGCTTGGTTAAATAAACAACATTTTTTAACCTACCCTAAAAATAAAAATTCAAACAAGTCCGATTAGGTGACGTAGAAATTGAAACGTTTTTTCCACTTTTGCTCTACGTTTTTTTCTTAATATACATAAGTGGCTAGCCACGGAAATAAACTGCTCCTTCCTATCCATCTGTCAGGAAATGTTCTGTCCAAACATTGACGGACATTTGCCGAAACATGCTCTGGGCACCCATCATGCTGAAAAAACTGGCAATTCGTTGGCCAGAGAATTGAGGTAAATTTCACCGGTCAGTTTTTCATTTATTTGTTTATAAAATTGTACATATCTTCCTTCATATACTTATAACTGAAAAACATCAATGCATATTTATAAGCTATGTCAAACCTCTGTTGAATATGACCTGTTGGGTAAGGGACGTACACTCCCTTCTGTTCGTACTTTATAAAATAAATTGAATTGCTCTGGTAATGGAATTTTTCGTTTGATCAACCATTAAATTACATTTTGTTTTCACCAGGCGGTTGTTGGATTTCCAAAATCTGGGTCTATCATTGTATGGTACGGTGTTGATCTAGCACAATCATCGATTTATCGGCGATCACTCCCAACACATCGTAACCTTTCTTCATAATGCCTGGTAATTCATTTCGTCATGTTAATCAGCAGAACATTTTTTTCCAACGATGCATTTGGTACAACCTGATAAAAAGCCATTTTGGTTGCCAATTTCCAATACAATCACTCTTAGTCCCGAAGATCGTTTGATTTCCTCTCTGAATCCGTTTATTTCTTGAATTGTACCGCGGTATTGATCAAAACTCGCGCGGTTTTCTGGGGTAAGAAACTCCACCAAACCAAATTTTCTCGAATGGTTTGCGCCGCACCATATTCATTCATCAGCAAAAAATATTCCATCCCGTTTCTCTGTACCTTTTAATCGAATATAAATATTCCGCTCTTTTAGCAGCTATTGTAGTAGCTTCCATGCATATTGGCATGTTCTCTAATTGTTTATGGGAAAAATCCATTTCTTTTACCCATATTTTTAATGTGATGGTACATACTTTTGGAAAATCCGGACACTCATCTGTCAATCTTTGATGCAGCTCGACTATGGTTGGAAACTCTTTCCATATGGCTACTACTTGCCCCTCACAGCACTTCTTGCACTAACGCCCAAGCATTCCGCGGTACGCTTTGTAACTTGATTAAGAATAATTGAGTTTACGCCATTTTTTTTCGCTTTGAAGAAAGCCTTTACCTCTAGAACAATTTATTTAAACTCGGAAGATATATGCTTAGGTATTTTTCTTTTTGATAAGAAGCTGCTACGATATAGGTATATATATATATATATATATATATATATATATATATATATATATTGCAGTAATACCGATCTCTTACATGCACGTGTGTTGCAAGTAATACTTTATAATTTTTAGCGTCTTCTTTTGACGTCATCCCTGATGCAATAGCTGCATGAGACGTTTACTTCATGGGTTGTGAAATTTTGACTTGATGGCTTGATCGATTCGTACAATAAAGTATGATGTAGATGTGGATACTTGCAAATTGTACACGTTGCACCACCTGATGTTGTGCTTCTGTATTTGTTGTTCTAGTTGGTGCAGCAGATCGTTGTATTGGCGAAGTCGGACTTCCTGCCTTCAAATTTGGAGGGATTGTTCTTCATCCATTTCTTCGCTTTCATTTGATTCGAGCTTTTATTGGAGTTCATTCATGCATTCGTTTGAGTCCTTATAGATTTTATTTAATTAGTCATATATCCTCATACTGAAATCATGGTCCTGTTGACCTAACTTGACTATTTCGTCATGATTCTGAATTGCCTCGACATAGAGATCCTTCAGTTTCTGTTGGTGGTCTATAACATACATTTCCATATTTCTTCATATTCACCATTATTCTACTCATCTGTTGCTGAGCAAGTGCGTTGTTTTCCGTCTTAGACTACATGTTGGCTACTTCTTTTTGGGTGCTACGGTGTAGCCACTTGTTTTTGTTAGACGTTGGTTGTTTCTTGTACGGAAAAGGCGTAAATTCTCTATCACTGGATTCCAATAATGCGGGAAGAGCTTATGCGCAATACACCTGCGTAATAGTTTTTTTTTTTACAAAAATCCTTTTTCTCATATTTTTACCCTAATAACACACCAGAGGAACATTACACCTTGGCTATTTTTATTTTTTTTTAAGTATTAGAGTGTATACCTTTTTTGGTATTGGTATCTATTGGTATTTATACAACAAATAACCAAAGCAATGAATCACATTTAATTTTAAAAAATGCTTTTTCGTAAAATACCATTTTAGGTGAAGTATCATAGAAAAATGGAGTTGTCTAAGATGTTAAAATGTTTCAAAATATTTATGGTGTACTATCTTCTGAACGGTGTATCCCATGTCGCCGTAATTGAGCAATTCCAAGTATTACAATGCAAAACTGGTAACTGTTGGGAAATTGAAGTTTCCCGATTTAAGCATTGAACACAAATAAAACAAAATGTACTATTCAGACAAGTATTTATTCATGTTCAAAGCGTAAACCATTGTTCCTAATACAGGCTCGCGCTTTACGACTGACTTCCGTTGTTGTTGCGTAGTATCAATTGCTCTTGCATTTCTACGAAGGCTTCTTCAATTTTTCTCACTAAACGTTCTCTTGTTTGACTTTGTATAAATTAATCCTTTTGCTTATCCCCAGATTAAATCAAGTGATGTTAATTCCGGTGTTCTGGCAGGCCATGGAGGTCCACCTCTGCCGATCTAACTATTGGGAAAAATATCGGCCAAATATTGACGTACTATTAGACGGTAATGGGATGGACATCCGTCATTTTGAAAAATGATGAGTCTTTCTCTTTCTGCAATTGGCACCCCATTAAGCAATTCGAGCAGATCATTTTGTAAAAAATGTAGGTAATTGTCCCCTTTTAATTTGTCGGGTAAAAAATGCGGCCCAAGTAGATTTCTTCCAATGACACCTGCCCACACACTAACAGAAAATTTGTGCTGGTAGGACACTTGCTTTTTTTCAATGGGGATTTTCACCTTTATTTGCCCATTTATGCAGATTAAGGAAATTTGTGATACCTTATTTTGAGAAATTGGACTCGTCGGTCCATAAAATACTTATCAGTAACCCTCCATCTTTGATATCTTTGTCCAAAAGAAAACGACAAAATTGAATTCTACGCACAGGGTCGCTATCTTCAAGTCCTTTTACATCTGTGCCATGGAAAGGATATTTGAGTTCATGGTTTATGGTACTCCAAATCTTCAATACTGACAAACCAAGATCAGCATCAGCATCTTGTGCTCGTCGTGGAATCGTCTTCAAAAGCTTGCGGGATTAGACGACTTGCGGAGGACGGCGACCTGGATTAACCCCAGGTTCGCTACGTCAGACATTGCCAGTCTCGTAAAGACGACGATAGGTGTTGTAAAACACTCTGACGTTAAGCAATCTTCTATCAGAAAATCTCCTGATACAAGAGACGTGCTTCTAATCCATTGCCATCAGCTCTGCCGTACTTGTAAATAATATCCGCGTATTCTTCATTAGTAAATGCTACCATTTCACAAACTAGTGTTTAGTTCACGTGACGGAGTTCGACGTCGAAGCAGTGGAACTGCAACTTGGCACGGTATGATTGCAATGTTTATTACTCCCACAATATATCTAATCGCATAGACAGGTGTCATCTGACTAAGGGACCTGTTTTATAATCAGAGTCATCCCTTTGTTTAATTACGCTTGTTATCAGTTTTTGCATTGTGGTTCTTGGAATTGACCAATTGCGGTGACATGTAATACGCCGTTCGAAATATAATAAACCACCGATGTTTTTAAACGTATTTTAACACCTGAGACAACTTTATTTTTACTTTCTTGCTAAACAAGAAAGTATTGCGGTCGAAAAAAAATCGAAAAAAATAAGTTGCGTTATTTGGATGTTTTACAACTCCCTAAACCCGCAAAACAAAATTATAAAAATTTTTCAAAATGTCTGTCTGTGTGTGTGCGTCTGTGATCACTCGCCAGCCGAAACTATACGGACGATTTTGATGAAATTTGGAATGAAGGCCTACGAGACAGTTATGTCGCCAAAACAAGCCTTTAAACGCAATTGGTATACAGGGGATGAAAATAAGGGTGTTTTTTTGGGGAAAATGTTTAAATTTTAACATAGAAGATTGAAATTCAGGTCATCAATAACTCGCATGAACTGCAATTTTTTGAAATTTTTTTAAACTTTCAAAATTGAATGTGGCCGCAGTTACAGTCACATATACATTTTTTTTTTGTAGAAATATATATTTCCGATACCGTTCAAGATATGAAAGAATTGGAAAAATATATATGTGTAGTTAAATAAAGGTTCTTTAAAGAGATGTCTTTACGTATTTATTCAAAATTCTCTCCAAGCATTTTTTTTTTGTTTTTTTTTATATTTTCTAGGCAACCAGCCACTCTTATGAATGCAACTAACCTGATTCTTCTAAAGCTACTAGTACAGGAGATATGAATTTCCAAATATTTAATATTGATATTGTTATAACGTTCTTTTTTGGTTACAGATTAGGGATTTTGGAAATAAACTTTATTCATTTGCGCTAGTGAAATGATATTATCCGGATGAAAACACTACTTCCGGTTTTTCCGGTAATTGAAATCCTTCCTCGTATTGCCGGTATAACATACACATACTCTTACTTTATTTGAGAGGGAACGAACTTTGCTTTAAAATGATATGAAACAGTCCATAGTTATCTTGAAAGATAAGCGAGATATCTATTTTTAACTTTCAACCTACATATACATATGTAGGTATAGAAGGTTATGCAATCGACTCTTTTTTCACTATCGCTAAATCGACTTATTAGCTAATTTTGCAACTTTTGGCCAAGTTTCGTCAAGATCGGCCACGATGTCTGAATGTCTCGGATAGGGGAGGGAGGTTTATTAGGGTCATTTTTTGGTTTTTATAAAATATTTCTAAAATAGCTGAATATTTCAAAGGTATAAAAAACCACATATATTTTTTAGTATTTTGCAAGAAAGTCCTGTAATACACTAGCATTCACCTAGTTTAATAATACTTCATCGATAATGTTATTTGTTAATTTTCGAAGCAGTACTTTTAACTTCCAAAAAATATATATTGGATTACTCAGTGGTTCAGCGATAAAAGTGTCAGACTTGTAAGTGAAAGGTACCAAAGCTCAAATCTGAGAGCAGTCAAGTGTTTGGAAAAAAATCATTACATATGAATTCGACTAAAGTTCGAAAACATGTAATATTTAAAAAAGGGATGAAATAAGTGTGTGTTATGGTTATTAATTCACCTCAACTATTATTTATACTTCCAATGTCAACTAGAAGATTTTTAGCATTTTAGTCAGTCAGAGATTAAATGGGCCTGGTTCTTAAAATTTTCATTTCCTTTAATTTAAAAGTAATTGTGGTTGGATAGGTTCGCTTTCCAACATTTATGTAGCCTCAGCTTGTAAATAAATGTTTAAGAATCTCGGACGACAACTTATTTTATGGAAAACAAGTAAACCTTAAATGTAATAAATTTAAAACTAAAAACCATAAGGTTTGTTATGTATATATATATATATATATATATATATATATATATATATATGAATTAATGCTTAGAAATGAAATACCTGCAGCACGTTTATATTTTGGTTGTCACTGTTATATTCTTACTGATAACTAAATGCTGCTGAATACACGCTTTCAAATAAGCTTGTGCAATAATTCTTGAAATGGAAATATAACAGGGTTTTGATACTTGTTGATCCCAAATATGTAAATTCCTTTAGAAAGCAGCCAAGCTTGGCTGATTTAAACGGGTTAAGGTACCATTTGTTTATAATTCTTCTGCATAGCAACAATCTTTTACTGCGTCATCCTCGATCAGTTGAAACGTATAGCGTACAATTAACGGCAAACTTAGTTGTACAATGAAAATACGCCAAAAGGAAAAGTTACAGCACTTTTCAACAAAATATTTAAGAGAGCAAAATGGATGCTCTTCTCGCTTTTAATCATCTACCAAAAACGATGCTAATGAGATCATTGCGCATGACCTGCCCGAACCGTAAGTGTAAACAGTACGAAAATAATTTTAATGCATATTTATCTGCTAATATTGTTGCAAATTTCAACATAACATAAAAAGTTTGTTACAAACAGTCCTTCTCAGGAGTAAGCTTGAAGTCACTGGCAGAGTCGGCTTCTGAAACGTCGCGTTATAAAATAAAAAACTGTGGAAATAGGCCGATCAACTCAAATAATTCTTTATCACTGTTACTCGAAGAACCATGAGCAATGTTACTAACGAACGTTTATTTCAAGAGTAAACTCGTAATACAAATTACCAGCTATATATACATAGATTATAATGACAATTACTATTTATTTACACATTTCCTTGTTTAAAGAATGTCATTTTGCGTTTTATATTGTATTGATTCCTTGAGTACTTGCGTGGTTAGCACTGTTATAGTATTCTCATTTAATGCAATTTCCTTATTTACATGCATAATGGACTTACTACCACATTTGATAGGTACCGTTTATTGTTGCAAATGAACGCGGAACTTTAATTTTCAATAGTTATAAATTTTAACTAATATATGATATTAAACACTATTACATTTCTCAGATATCGCTTAATTGCCTGTTACATTTACCATTAAGCACCAACCAAGTGGTTGATAACCGAGTTACTGTATGTTAACTATTAACGATTGACTCCGAGTGACTCATTAAATCTATTTAATTTGTCAATAGTCATTGACCTAACATCAAATTGCAAACTCGAACGTTTTGTAATACTTAATATCCACAACGAATTCTTTTATTTACGTAGCAGGTTTGTGCTATGCTCAAGCATTTAAGTTCTAGGGGCTTGGTAGATTTGTAATCTTGTCTAAAAGGTCTAATAAGCTTAATATAACTTAAATACGTCTAGTTTCACAGTACATGTATTTTGGTATTTATATTCCCGATAGAACGTCTATATTTCGAAACAAAACTCGTTCAGGAAGGGATGAATGAATAGGTTTGGCTTCCCATAGGTATTTTGGTAGCCTTATTTCATGTGCAGTATTTAAAATCAATGTTGGTAAACCGGCATTGTTCTGTGCGTATTTAGTATTAATAAGCAAAGTTGTTTTAATAGTTTTAAGAAAGCGAATTTGAAATTTAAATGTGATTTTATTGTTTAAATTTCGATGGGTTTTGAGGTTATGTATATGATATTGTATTAAAGATAAATATAAAGATAGAGATAAATTAGCGGATACAAATAAAATTCGTGTTGGCAATATATTTTCATAAAATGGATTTGACGTTTAAAAACTTTCTTAATTAAATTGTTCAGGAAACTTACTCCATTGTATTTTATTCACCGTATCTTTATTCATGAGTTTAGTAGGTGTGAATGATTAGAAATTAGAAATCACCTTTTATAATTATTATGTTGGTGTTGCTGCCGCTATAACTCACTTGTATGGTAATTCATATCCATAATTCCATATAGAAATTATTTTTGTTATATTTTGTTTGATAGCAAAGCATGATGATAATATATAAGGAATAAAGCATTTACTCCATGATCTAGGAAAAACACCGCATTTTAACGTTGTATTTTTATAGTTATATAATACATAAATCTGTACGTTTCGAAAACATTTACAATCGCTCTCATTAGTGCTTTAAGAATTGTTTAAGATGTCAGAATAAATTTATGGAATATGAAAAAGATGAAAACGCAAACATAAGCCTGATATAAATATAAGTTTGATAAACGTACAAAGCCAACTACGGAATCTAATTTTAGTAAAGAATAACTAGATCCTTAACAAACGTAAATACTATTAAACTGCCTTGAAGATGACAAATCAGAACACCATCTAACGGTCGAAGGCTGACAATGAAAAATGTCATAACCAAAGAGTAAATTTAACAAAATCAAATCTAACAAGGAAATAGTTTTTGTTATTAATAACTGTAGTTGTCATTTTGCACTGAAAACACTATGTATGTAGTACGTCTAATATGATTTTTAATTTATTAAATTATTATAGTGAGTTGTGTCACGTGGCCGTGATTTTATCCAATATTTTCTGTTAATTTCGAAATTATAAATTATTTATTAGTACCGTACTACTGAAATGTAGCATAACTTCATGTTATCTTCATGCAGTTAAGCTTAATAACGTGTAAATTCTTGGGAACCTTGTGATTGTAATGTTTTATTTTGTTCATTTACGTATATCGAAAGTATTAGAAATTTTTACAAGTAGTAATCGCATTTAGAATCCATTTTTTTTATGCACTATAGGTTTTGGGTTATTTACCACGTTTAGATGGAAGTTTAAAATTAAGTTGTGATTCACGTGTTCATATGGATAATTAGTGGACTCTCTTTTACTAAGTTTGTTGAGAATTAAGTAGTTTCTTTGTAAATAATAGTTGTTTGTATTGTGTAAATTTTGTCAATCATAATAAGCATTGTCGTTAAAGTTACGTTTCGTTGTCGCACGTGAATACTCTTATTTTAGTGAGAGAGGTGGACTAGTTTTTGTGTAAATAAATGTTGTCGTTATTTAAAATTTTGGTGAATTTTGTTAAATGGATTTAAAATTGCATCAGGTAAAATTATATTACGTATAAAATTATTACGTTGTATGGTACATCTTTAGCGAATTTAAAATTGTAGCCGACAATATGTCGCCTTCCCTTTTCGATAAAAATTTGGATCTTAAACAAAGAGTTTAGCATTTAGGTACGAAGGCTGACAATGAAAAATCTTACAATCAAAAAGCAAATTTAACAAAATTTAGTCAAATTGTGATATAAATGTAATTTGCAATTGATAAAAGCATTCACAAATAGAAACTTGACATACCAATTAAAGATGTAGTTAAATCTAACAAAGAAATCGTTTTTGTTGTTAATAACTGTAGTTGTCATTTTACACTGAAAACACTATGTAATACGTCTAATATGATTTTTAATTTTAATTTCAACTGCATGTATTAAATTATTATAGTGAGTTGTGTCACGTGGCCGTGATTTTATCTAATATTTGCCGTTAATTTCGAAATTATAAATTATTTATTAGTACCGTACTACTGAAATGTAGTATAACTTCATGCAGTTAAGCTTAATAACGTGTAAATTCTTGGAAACCTTGTAATTTTGTTCATGTACGTATTTGGAAAGTACTCGAAATTTTTACAAATAGTAATCGCATTTAGAATCCTTTTTTTTAAACACTATAGGTTTTGGGCTATTTATCAAGTTTAGATGGAAGTTTAATATTAAGTTGTGATTTGCGTGTTCATATGGATAGTTAGTGGAATCTCTTTTACTAAGTGTGTTGAGAATTAAGTAGTTTCTTTGTAAATAATCGTTGTTTGTATTGAGTAAATTTTATCAATCATAATAAGCATTGTCGTTAAAGTTACGTTTCGTTGTCGCATGTGAATACTCTTATTTTAGTGAAAGAGATGTAAACTAGTTTTTGTGTAAATAAATTTTGTCGTTATTTAAAATTTCGGTGAATTTTGTTAAATGGATTTGAAATTACATCAGGCATTACGTATAAAATTATTACGTTGTATGGTACATCTTTAGCGAATTTAAAATTGTAGCCGACAATCTGTCGCCTTTCGTTTTCGATCAAAATTTGTATCTTAAACAAAGAGTTTAGCTTTTAGGTACGAAGCGTTAAGGTTTAGCGTCGGCAAGCAATACTTCATCTACAGTATATCGGTAACATTGATAACTCCCGGCGGTTATGAAACGTTTTTTTAGGTGATCCAATTTTTCCGACGGCTTTCGAATTTAGATCGTGTTGGCGCGTATTAAAAAAAATGTAACTAATCTTTTTTATGATTGGCTAATTAAGTAGAAGTATCATTAAGAATTTGTATATAGTTAGAGTAAAGATAACCAATGACGTGTAAATATAAATGTTAGTGCATAGTACAACCGATTGTAATATCAATCAAAACGCTACTTGGAAAGTGAAGTACTCACGAGTTGGGTGATACTTGGAGTTTCGAGCCCAGTTACAACTTCGAGCACATTGCCGACGTCACCGCAGAGTTCATCATCTGGTTTCGCGCCAGGTGCCCGTATAACAAAAGGGCTGATCAAAATTTAAGGTGATCATTCTTGCTGTGGTTGACATAAGTACTGTGTGTATTTTTTTTCTGTATGTTCTAACGGTTGAATACGGTGTTTTGTTTTTTTTTTTTCTGGATTAATTTCTTAATTTTCGATCTGCGCTATAATCAAATTTATATGAATTCCTTTAATTTGTTTCGAAATTTATTGTGACGATTGCGTTACAAGGGGAACGCAACTTATCTGTTATAACCATTTGTTATTTTCAGGTACGAGTAATATTTACAGTAATTTTAGTAAAGGCCAACGTTGAAACTAGCTAGTGTCACCGCTTATTAAGTAAACTAAATGATTTAATTTAAATAGAGAGAATTTAATGCAACGATTGTGTGGTTATTTCGAAGGTGGTGATTGCTTAATACATATCTATAGATTAATGTACTTGTTTTGTTTTCTTTAAATGTGAACCCTATTTATTATACAGCACAGTATTTACGCGCAATTTAAGTCTTCGTTTTCTTTGATCGAAATCATTGAATTGACGTCAATGTTTTGTGCTTATTTTAGGTAAGGTAGTTACGTTCGAAAGCTTTACAGGTGATTATTTAATTATGACGTAACGTTTAAAGGTTGATGCGTTAGTGCATTAGTTTTCATGAATTTGAGCATATTTCATAGCAGATAGATTGATATAATTTCAAGCGGTTGTAAATTGAAGTAAAGTGATTTATTTCCTTGGGTGTATAATTTCATTGAAAATCAGATTTATTAAGTAAAGTAACGTAACGTAGATTATGAAGCAAATCTGCCGTTGACCGATCAGCTGTTTACTTTTGCACATGATAGTTTTGCGAGTAGTCGCACAGTTATTTTTATAGGGCTGAACTTACCGACACCGTAGTGCCTGGGTTTATCAAGATGAAAGCGGTTTGTTCTTTGTTTGGGTGTGAGCTGCATATTTTTTCTCAAATTTAGGAATTATGACCTCGATTCCGTCGTTTATTACCTTTTGGGACTTTATAGATATTTGATTGTGTTTGCCTAATTTCGTGTCGACGTATTTTTTTGATTGAAATTGAATAATTAATTACCGTTTTGATCAGTTATTTTTGGGTATTTGGGCCAATGATTTTGGCGCTAAGTTTATCGAAATATCTTGTGAGTTTTTGTTTTATTATCGCATTTTGCGACTTTTATATGAAGCTTGAGACTTTATTGAAGTTTTGGTGAACTTTGCGTAAATATTTTTGGAGTAGAATTTTCAGGGAGGAGAGTACTTTTTTTTCACTGAACATTATAGTTTTGTGTTAGGCCATTATAATATCTAGTTTATGACGTTTTCCCACTATAAATATATTTAACAGGGGGTGCCTTCTTGACATTCTTACCCGTTCTTGACGCTTTTAGAGTTGTGACCAGTGCCCTTTTATAGCACTAAGTAAGAATCCCGTCTATACCACTGAGCTATGCCGTACGCGCATATTGCCTTTACCGGCTGATGCTCTAATGAGTATTTTGCCTGTAACAGTTGAGGTGTTTAAGGTTTGTAGCGTCCCCAGGTACCCTATCTTAAGAAGTGTAATTTGAACTTATTCGGAAAAATGCAAATTCAAGAACAAAACAATCGCTAAGTGATGTATCTTGACTTTAGTGACAATAATGCTACTATTACTCAAATTAATGTTTTGACTTACATTGACTTTCTTGAGAATAATTAAAACATTAGAAGTCTGATATTTAGTTACTCATAAACCTCAAATCTGATCAAAAGAACTCGCCGTCTAGAGGTAGCTACGCTGTATTATTTGAATTTGATATGTTTGATGAGGTTAAGTGTTGCATCATGTAGGACAATGAAACTACTCAAATTAGGATTAACGAGCTTTGCGCAAATGATGGTTCAACTCGTTAATTTACTATGTTGGGAAAGAACCACCAAGAAATCCCACTTTATTCGGAAATAAGTAATTGCACAAGTACATTAATAAATCAAATAACAAAAAAAACACAATGAAAGGGTCCAATATATAACAAAACACCATTAGATCAGGTTAAAGTGCGTACAAAATTATAAAATTAAAAAAAGCAATTTAGCTACACATAACCACAATAAAAAAACAGAGTAATCACATGCACAATTGTGTGGTAAATAAATCAGAATAAAAATTGTAATACCAAACATGTGGCCCTCTAAAACCAATCATGCTGGCCTTTAAATAAATAAGCAAATAAGACAATAACGCAAATTATGGTACATATAAAATATATCGACAGCAAAATTACGTAGGTAAAAGAAGGTAACTGCAATGGAAGGGTAAAGAAAATAGGCAAGGAATTTACACTTACACAATTGTATAGTGTCTAATAAAGCACAAAATACATAAGTAAAATTACAATAAATTACATATAAAGAGAAATTAGTTCGCAGGAAAACAATTCTTATTAAACAAACTGAATCAAAGTCACAAAAAAACGTATTAAAACAAAGCATTAAGTACAAGGGTATATGCGAATAAATCATAACAACGTCACCGATACACAAGCTTGAGTGACGGCATTAGAAAATACAGCGTCCCTTTCTCGGTTTACACATTTATCTATACAAAACAATAAAAACAGTAAAAGTGAAATTCTAGGAGTTTTTACGGTCATCTGGACCCATGCGTGTGTAAACCCTCGGTATTGCCTATTTACATTTATAACAGGGATTTATCTTTTACACGTATGTGCACGCCAACTCTCTCTATATAAATATAATCACCAGACAACAATGCCAAGTCATTCTAATAATGAGGAAGGTTTGGGTACTGTCCAACGCGCACCCCTTTTCTCTTAAATGATTTTAACTTAAGGAGCCGGTGTGCGTAATTAGATCCTTCTCGTAAGGCAATGATTGATTCTTAATACGTTACATAAGCTAGTTCAATTGTTTGCTGCGAGCTTTAATTACATTAAAATACCTGCTTACACTTGAATATATTCCCTTTAGTTAAATATTTTATCACAAATACGACGAGTGAAGATACGCGGTTTAAAACTCGACGACACAGGGATTAATTAAAACTTACATTACAACCTACACAAAAAGAAGTTTTTTAGTTGTTTTACTAAAATACACACGATCAAATATATTTATAGACAGAACTGTTTCTAATTAAAACAATCAAATCTATCCGGCTGAATATTTAAAATACTTACATTTAATTTGGGAATACACAGATGTGAAAACAGAGATAACAACAAGAATAAGTACCTAACTATAAATCAAAAATTCTTAACGTAGAATTTCAATTTTCTCTTCTTTGTGTGATTATATGTATCATTCCTCTTCTTGGAATAATTATTTAATAATTATCAACAAAGATTTGTTGTTTATGGTACTGATAGTAATGCCACACAATTTAATAATCTTTATTAAATACTTCATTTTTTTGAAGAATTTAATACGATAACAAATGGAGCAATCCCTTTTGGTTTCCATATTTTATGAACAGTGTTTCGTATTTATTAGAAAGCACTAAATTGAATGTAGCTAACATATTTAAAATTTTATGAGATTGGGAAAGAAGACCTCCCCGATTAATTGCCTTTAAATAACAGCACTCTTGAAATTTACTTAGATCGACATATTTTTCTAAAGTTGTTAGTTGATGGCATTCAACACAATTCGATTTTTTATTAGCCCCGCGGGCTATATATGCACCAATGAATGGTAAAGCTTGCACTGTACTCGAGTCACAATCACATAGGATTTTTGCGCACAAAAATCTTTGAAACTTCCGTCTGTTATTTTTTTTCGCAGAAAGGTCTTCATCAACATACTCAAAATGCTTTAAGGAAAATGTACCTAATGTGCATGAACCTAACCTTATAATTGAAAGCATTTCCTTAGCGGAACTATTGTACTGTCCACCTGACATTTGTCGGTATTGTACAAATCTACCCTTAGACTATCAGTTTGGAATTTTCCAAGCAAAACAAACTTTACCTGACAAATGTTATTGTCAAACAAATACTTGCATAGTGTTATTTGTGTGTTAGTAGTATGTTTAAGGACAGTGTATGTATCAGACTTTAACCTACCACTTTTGAGCCGAACATCACATGTACTTATGTTATCCCACTTTTCCTACCAAGCAGAAAAACCTACCAAAAGTTTTATTTGTATACCGAGTACATCAGAAATCGCATCTTGATACTGATCTCGTAAATGAATTCCTTTTCTTAAGAAATTTACAATCTTCCACCAAGTTCTTATTTTGTCACGGAAAAATATTGTTCCGTCAACGTTTTTAAAATCGATATTATCTTGCTTTAATTTCAAAGCTGCTATGTTGTTTTCATCAAATAGTCTCCATGCAAAAAAACATTTTGCCTTTCGAAGTTAGCAGGAAACAGCACTTTTCTACTTAAAGCTGGGAAAAGAAAATTGTTCTAATTGGTAGATCCGTTTTAAATGTTGAAGGTTTGCAAAGGCAATATTATTTGTGTTACCATGTAACGTGCCAATTCTTGGCTATTGCTACCTTAATTTGTTTTCAATTTTTGGTCATCGTTACCTTAATTAAGTTTCGAAATTTGCATTATTATTGATAAATATATTTACATTACATTAGTATCTTGAAGCATTTCTTTTTTCTTTCAATAATTAAATTTTTTATATCTCAATATTTTCTCTTTAGTCTACATAATTACGAACCTCCCTATGTATATTTTAGACATCAACTTATGTTGTTCTATGCGCAACGTGAATTGAACAAGCTTACGCATTTCCGTTTCTTCTGCCGTATCGTTCGTTACGTTGTGTTTTATTAAGTTTTTCTTCCCTTGTATAAGGTATGTAAGGCTTCTAAAACATTTTTGTATATACTATATTTATTAGGGAAGAAAGAAAGGTGCAAGAGTACGCCTTTATATTACAGAAACCACTGGGCTTAAAAAAGCGGAAATTTTAAGAAATTCGTTCGTTCTAAAAGCGTGCTACATGACGACATGACCAGGATGATGTGCAATTTTTATCTTGAATAATTAAAAATGGGGATACATTTATATCATTACCGCCTGCTCTTAGTTTGCCTACCTTTTTAGTTTTTCCATTATTGACAAATGAAAAGTATAGTACCTTACCTTATAATCATATTATGGAACCTGCGTTACCTTACGTATATGGTCTACAGTTCGTTTATTTGTACGTTATTGGCAAATGGAAATTATCTTATGTTTATCTTTTGAATGGGAAATGAATTTCTCATACTACGGTGCATTTTAAGACGAAGTTATATTTATTTTGAGTACATGTAAGTAATACGTATCCTTTTGTGCAACGTACGTTTTAAGTAAGTAAACAAATCAGTTAGTGTTATTTTGATACGGTTATAAAAGAACAACTGATTTCTGTTTCTAAGATAAAAAAATTTGAGTTCATAACCTACATTAACCGTAATATTTGTTGACATAGGTCAATATACGTTTTATTATTGAATACAGTGTTGATCATATTGCATTTTGAATTTTAAGTAAATATAGATTATAAGCTTATGTAGTTGTGTTGAATTTAGTAATTTTAGAATCGTAAATCTTTACGAGAAATATCGTTTTAGTTATTTTATGCTGATATTAATCAGACATTTGGCTTTATTAAATATACATATAAATACAGTTGTTTAGTGTTTATCCAGATTACCTGTTATGCTAATAAGGTACAACTGTCTCAATTTTTGTTGTATTTTAATTATTAAACCTATAAATTGAGTGGCGCCCAACAACAAAAATGCATTACTGGTTATACCTACGGATATATCTCTGCTTCCCTCACGACCTGTTCAAAAAGTGGCCTCAATTACAGTAATTTTATAAGTTTGTACCTCACTGAGTTAGACCGTGGTGCAATTTACCTTTATAATATAATAATCAATATCACCTAATTTTTTATTTGTTATAACCATCATTTAGCAAATTAAAACATTGATTGATGAATTGTTGGTTCAACCAGTTATTTCTTATTGATTTGAGTAAGTACTATATCAAATTAAAATAATTTTTGGATGTTGTTACAGAGATTCATTATGAAATTTTGAAGTTTATCATTTGATGCATTTTTAGATTTACACGATGATTATTACAGCAAAGAGTTAGCACATGGTAGCCACATTCATGTTATGTTTTTATTACATTGATCTCCATATCTTGTAGATCCTCACTGAGCTAGTAGCGTAGTGGTGACATGGCCTACTTAGCATTCGGGAGGCAATGGGTTCGATTTCCGATACCGCCTACCTTGTATGAGGTTTTTTCAGGGGGATTTCCTCATACACGTGTAGCGGCCTGGTCAGTACGTATATGCATAACATAGACATAACTTAGACGAATGCTGGGGTAGTAAATCCGTTCTTTCCGATCCTATCCTGACCACACCTATCCTTAATCCCACCATGCATATATACGTAATGTATGTATGAATAGTGGGAATCCATGATTGTGGCTGAAGGAGCTCGGAAAGCTCGGAAAGCTCCCCCTTGGGGAAGGGGACGAAAGACGTGGCCTTTTCCTTTTTTTTGGTAGATCCTCGCTCTTTATATTTTTTACTGGATACATTGCCACAAGATCTTTGTTTTTCGAAAATACTGACCATATCATAAAAACTTGCATTGTTCTGGATACTTCACTGTTTTCTAATTTGCCACTTTTATATTGAATTTCAGATCGCAGATATAACTTCGTCTACCATCAAATTAACTATTTCATTTGTATTAAGAAATTTTCCTTTTGTTTTAGATAGTTTTAGTCAGAATTCTGATTTCCCCTTTCGCAACCAAATGTTTTAAGTACTTTGGATTCGGCAATCTTAAATATGAAATATCCCTTAGCATTCTATAAAGCAGCTGGATAAGAAAAATACAATTGCGCAGAAAATACCATGTAGAGAATAACTTTTTTTGTTATTATTACACTAATTATTCGTACAAAAAATGTATTTTGGAAATAAAATCATTACTAACATCTTGGTCTGGTTCGCCGGATATATTACTTAAATATTCATCATTTAATAAAGAATAGGATATTTTTAAATTGTCGACGGTTGTCAGTTGAAATGTATCTAAACATTTAATAATTGCTGTTAATTCAGACCATGTTGTTAATATGATTTCATTAGTGAACATTCTCCTCAAAATTTGTGGAACACATCTTCACATCGTGAAATACAGTACTTTTGAATTCTGAAGTTATTTTTAAAGATGTGGTTATTTTAGGCACATCATCTGTACATATTTTAAAGAGTAACACGAAACTTCGGTTCTATTACAAAACCAGTGATCGGTGAATGCTATTTTGAAAATTTTGGAAAAATTGTAGAAATAAAACAATGCACATTTTTATTGATTAAATAGATTCTAGAGAAAACATTATTAAATTAAATGCTCAAAAGTCTCCCATTTTGTACTACATACTTTGTTTTGCGATCACAGAACGATCTTATAACACTTTGTAGCATTTCTGGACTAATATTGGGAAAAGACAGATCTAAAGGGTTTTCCAATAAGAGGTATTATTTTGATATTTAAAGAAAAATGGAATTTTTTGAGATAATTGATCGGATGTTTATTTCATTATAAAGAGGAAGGTATGCCGTTAATAATGGAAAACAATATCAGCCAAATGGCTACCACGACCACGCTTACAGGACCATATCCTTTTAATGAAATTTTCCATAACCAAATTGCAAAGTGGCTGCCCTATGTCATCGATAGCCTCACGAATTCCATCTTTGAGGTCTTGAATCGACGCTGGGCTGTTGGCGTAGACCTTATCTTTCACGTGGCCCCAAAGGAAGAAGTCGCAAGGTGTTAAATCACAAGATCTCGGTGGCCAATTGTGATCACCTCTTCGAGAGATAACACGGTCCGGAAACTTTTCCCGTAAAAGATCAATGGTTTCGTTGCTTGTGTGGCACGTAGCGCCGTCTTGTTGAAAGTAAACGTTGTCCAGATCAATACCATCCAATTCCGGCCATAAAAAAGCATTAATCATCTCTCGATAGCGCAATCCATTCACCGTAACTGTTGCTCCAGCCTCATTTTCGAAAAAGTAAGGTCCAATGACCCTGCCACACCATAAACCGCTCCAAACAGTCACACGTTGAGGATGGAGAGGCTTTTCAACAATAACTCTTGGGTTTTCCGAGCCCCAGATGCGACAATTTTGCCTGTTGACGTACCCACCGAGGTGGAAATGGGCCTCTTCAGTCAAGATGATTTTTCGATGGAATTCCGGATCATTTTCATGCATTTCAACGACCCAATCAGCAAAGATACGACGTTGTTGATGATCGGCCGGCTTGAGTTCTTGTGTTAACTGAACTTTATAACCCTTAAGACCCAAGTCTTTATGCAAAATACGGTGTAATGACGTTTGTGGAATGCCCAATTCCAAAGAACGACGAGGAATGGACAAACCTGGGTTTTCTCAACACTTTGGGCTACAGAAGCAATATTTTCAGTTGTTCTTGAGCGACGTGCACGGGTTTTATTCTTCACATCATTAACTTGTCCCAACAGCTCGAATTTGTTCACCAATTTCTGTATTGCGGTCCGACAAGGTGCTTCACGACGACCCAAAAATGTTTTAGTTTTACGAACCGTCTCTGCCAAATTTTCACCATTTTTATAGTGAATTTTAATAATTTCCATCCGTTGTTGAAGCGTGTATCGTTCCATTTTTATTAATCGCGTAGTTTTTACTTGTCAAATGTCAATAAATGACAGCTACAAAAGTGACATCTACCGAAATAGCGAGCTATTCAAAATAACAGCTCTTATTGGAAAACCCTTTATTTCCATGATATCTTGTGTCATTGTTACAATCTCTCCGTACACTTGAGATTGATCATCTTTTCAGAAACAAAATCCATAGGGGTCAAGTCAGGGGATCTTGCAGGTCAACTAGTTGCTGCATTTTTCAGGTATTCTCTAACATAAAGACTAAAATGCGATGGAGCGTCATCGAGTTGTAGCCACATAATTTTTTTTGTATGTTCTGGAAGGTTTGGAAATTGCAAAAATATAGGCCTTGTTAAACTAGTTTCAAGAAAATGTGGGCCAACGGCGTAATCATCTATTATTCCACTCCATACATTCAAGGTCCATTTACCTTGATAGTTTGCAGCTTAAACAGTTTTCGGATCTTGGGTGGCGTAATAATATAACTTATGACGATTCACAAAACCATTTCTGTGGAATGTAGATTTGTCAGATTTTTAAAAAAATCGCCATTTTCTGTAATTTTATTTTCAGTCCATTCGCAGAAAATCGCTCTCCTTACATAATCATGTTCAACCAATTTTTGAAGCAGTTGGACATGGTACGTGTGCAACTTATTTGTATTTAAACAATTATTAACAGAAGGTATTTTGATGTAATGTTTGGATTTTCTACTACCGATAAGATAACCGGAAGCTGATTTTCTTCGTTCACTACTCTTTTCTTTCTGGTCTTTTTTTCGCACGGTACACTTTCTGTTCGTTCAAACATTTCTTTCAGCTTTTCAAGGGACCTTTATCGGGCTGTTTTTTATTTAGAAACTTTTGAGCGTATAATTGGGTTTGCAAGAAGGCAATTTACGTCACTTTCACCAATACCATATCATAGAAGTTAATTCTTATAAGGAATAATTCATGATTGAAACAAATTAAATTACAATAATGATAATTCAAAGATATTACTTAACTAAAAGACAATATTACAAGTGTTTTTTTTTTTATGATTGTGGACCTGAACAGGCTAAATAAGGCCTATCGTGCTAAAGCACTCAGGAACACTTAGGAGGATGGATAGAGGGATAATCAATTACCAATAGATGCCTATGAACAGCTACCTTAAATTTTCTCATATCATAAGTGAGAGGAAAACAAGAACTAGGGAGATCATTCCAGAGTTTAGAAGCTGTGTAGAAAAATGTGGATTGCGCCCGTTTGGTACGACAAGTGGAGATTTGTACTGCATACTGATGATGTGAATGAGCGAACCGAGTGTTTCTCGCAAAGATAGCCGGAGATGGTATCAAAGAATGTAATTCACCAGCACAATAGCCGTTGTAATAACGATAATACAAAGAAAGAACTGAAACCATCCTTCTATGCTCAAGGGACTGTATGTGAGAAGTTAAGGACGGGTCATTTATAAGCCTAATCGCTCTCTTTTGAATACGATCAACGATATCGAGAGCGTATTGGGGAGCACTAACCCAAAGGTGAGAATTATATTCCAGATGAGGCCGAATTTGGGCCTTATACAGCAGAAGGAGTTGTCGAGAGGTAAAGTACTGCTTAGATCTGTACAAAAAGCCTATTTTACGAGCAGCTGTTTTGGTAGCTGACAGAAGATGGTCAACCCATGAGAGATTTGAAGATACAGTCATACCCAACAGAGTAATAGAGTCTGAAAACTTAAGAACTGAGCCTTTCATACTTACAACAGGTAATGATCGATCTTTTTGGCGGACATAAGGCAACACTGAGTTTTGTTAGCATTAAATTTAACTAGATTATTGCTTCCCATTCGAGAATACGTTGAATGTCTTTGTTGATTGAATTTGCCATTTCAGCTTTAATTTCTTGATTTGACATAGAAGGTGGATTATCACTATGAGTAGACTGAGATGAACTACAGTGAAGAGTGCTATCGTCAGCAAAGCAATGGATGGGGTTAGTTGTTGAAGAAATAAGCTCGTTTATGTACAGCAGAAAAGTGTAGGCGCTATAACGGATCCCTGTGGTACGCCCGCGTTAATGCTAACTTCTTTTGAAAAAACCATCAACTACGACACGTATTCGTCTTTTATCAAGGAAACTAGAAACCCAGTTGATGAGCGTATCATTTAACCCAACGAGGTGAGTTTGGCAAGTAAACACTTATGCCAAACTTGGTCAAATGCCTTTGAGATATCTAAAGCGACTACAACTGTTTCACCGGACTGCTCTACTGTATTTTTCCAAACTTGGGTCATGTATGAAAGAAGACTACCTGTTGAACAATTCTGCCTATAACCATATCGGTGGTCACTAAGGAGTTTGTTCGTTTCAAGGAAAGAAAGTAGTTGCTGATTAATTGCTTTTTCCACGATTTTAGGCAAAATGGAAGTGATGGAACTTGGGCGGTGGTTGGAAGGATCGATTTTATCGTTTTTTTCTGAATAGGTTGAACACTTGTTAGCTTCCATGAAGAAGGGAATTCCGCAGAAGATATACAGATTGAACAGAGCTTAGATAGGACTGGAACTAGTTCGAGGGAACATTTTAGCTGGGATAACGTTTGGGCCAGTCGCCTTATTGAAACCAAGCCTACTGATCGATTCCAAGAGCTTGTACCGAAATGAATTGGTTTCATAACGTATGAAGAGTTGACTAGGGGCACATCTGTTCCCGAATCATTAAGACACGAGTTTGATGCTAATAAATCCACAAAAAGGTTGGCTTTTGTCTACGTAATCAGCAACTACAGATCCGTCAATAGATGTCAGGGGGGGAAATGAAGATGTTCGAAAGTTTTTACTAATGGCTTTTGCTAAAGACCAAAATCTACGACTGCCTAAAGGAGATGTAGCTAGTTCATTGCATTTTCGTTGTTCGAACAACTTTTTAGTTTTAGTGATGACACTTTTGCAGATATTTCTAGCACCAACGTATTCTACATGATTGTCAACCGATTTATTAGATTTCCATTTAATGTAACATTTATTTTAAAGATATTGCATCAGAACAAGCCTTATTGAACCAGGGTTGGGAACGTGAATGACCTACACGGTACTGTTTTTTCGGAATGTATAACTCCATTCCAATGAGGATGACTTCAGATACTGAAAGAGTGATGTCCGAAGAAGAGGACGACTTAAAACAATATTCACGGGTAATAGATGGATTGGCACTAATGGACCGATAAGATGGCCTCCTAGGTCTCCGGACTTGTCAGTCTTAGATTCCTTTTTATTTTACTTACAAAATAAAATATACCAAACTCAATATGATACCATTGAACGTTTGATAAATGCAGTTAGAGAAGCTTTAAGATATTTACAAGATCACTCTATTATTGTAGTTAATGCTATAGAACGAATTGGAAGAGTGTGTGAAGCATGTGTAAAACATAATGGTCATCAGTTCGAACATGTCTTTCAGTAAATTATATTAGGCTTGTAAAGTTGCAGATATTACGTTTAGTTTTTAATTTTGTGTTTTTGCATAAAACTTCCTAACCCTTAACCCTGTTTTTTCATGTCCAACGATATTATCAAAATGTTATATTAATGTAACATTCATTTTTGAGGTTAATAATGCAAAAGAAGTACCGCACAATATATATTTTTTTAAAGCTGACAGTAAGCTCTATTATGTAATAAAAAAAATATAGGGTATTCCATTAAAAAAAATAAAACTTTGGTTTATTGCGAAGAAACTGACTTTTTGTGGGGAAAACTATGTACGCCACTAAATTCTACGAAAAATTCTGTATAAAACCCACTTTTCACCATTTCGATAAGTTACGAGGCAAAGCAGTTAAGAAGGGTGCTTAAAATGTGTAAATTTTTAATTTCGCCCTGTATCTCAAATACTAATAGGATTATGGCAATTGTGTTTGTGGCACCTTTCGATTCACGAAAAAGTAGAACAGGGTCGCGAAAACCGCATCTTTCTATCTTTGCTCGCAAACGAGACACTACAATTTCAACCAAAATGGGGCACAGTGTACAATAACAATTACAAATATTAACCAAAAACTAATTCTTTGTTAGATTTGATAAGATCTTCAATGTGTATGTTAAGCTTGTTTCTGGGAATGCTTTTATCAGTTTCAAATCAAAGTTCACAACTTTATACATACCTCATAATTTGATTTAATTTTGATCATTTTTTTCATTGATTATGACATTTTTCACTGTTATCCTACGACCGTTAGAGGGTGTTCTGATTTGTCATCCTCAAGGCAGTTTAATAATATTTAATTTTAATTTTAAGGATCTAGTTACTAAAATTAAATTCTATAGTTGCCTTATACGTTTATCAAACTGTTATTATATTATATTATATTTCATAAATTTGTTCTCAAGTAATTCTTTCTGATATTACCATTTACTGAGCACGATAACTGTAATTGTTGTCGAAATGTATAAAATATAAATAGAAAAATGCACGATTAAGAACCGAAAAGGTAAGTTTTTTAACTATCCTGATAATATTAGCATTAAAAATAAGTGACGTTTAGATTATTGTCTGGTGTGCGTTATGTTAGACAAACAAGTATAAAATTGCCCAATGCAGCACTAGAACAAGGAGGGATTTTAGAATTATGACCGTACAAGAGTCAAGCGTAATTCAACACACGCATTGTTTAAGACGGGAAATTTTCTGATTAAATTCCACATGAGCTAACCATGTTAACTGGTAAGAAAACACAGGAAATTGAGAAATGTTAGGTACAAGAGTCAAGACTGACATGTCCACTTAGCTTACAAACGTTCAAAAGAATAATTACTCTTAGTTGGTAGTTCACCTTACAAGAAAGTAATTGAAAACAAACGTCCAATGGGGTTTTGCGGGATATTTACGACAATTTTATGACTATTATGACAATAGGACAGTTAAAATTGATTACCTCGATGGTTTTCATGATATTTGTGTTTATACTTTTTTTTTTAATCATTTTGCAAATTCTAAATGAAAATATTATTGAATTTATTCTAGATACGTTTTGTGACTAAATAATGTGTTGATAACATCTTGAAACTAAAAGTAAGAGTTTGAACTCCAGAAAAGTTTATACGTGACGTATCGTATTCTATTGGGAATTTTTATTTGTTAAGTGAAATTCTTGAAAAGCGTAACGGAACGCTGATATCTACTCCTTTTGTTCATTCACTTATTGTGATAATTTATAAAGGAATGTTATCTAGTGAAAATTTAGTCGACTGGAATATTATTAACCTTAGGCAGTACATGTTGCTAATTGTATAAGCCCAAATTTCCTTGTTCTCGAGTATATTACGTATACGTAACTAGTTTACGTAGTTTCATACCTATGGTTTTTTGGGTACTAATTTAGGGCGGATTAACCTCATATTTTGGACTATGATTATAGTTTATAATTAAAATAACTTAAGATATTCCACATAAAGCATTCCATCGCATCCACCTTTTAACCGGTATTGATTTGTGTCCACTCCATAGTCTCAGTGTTTGATGCTATGTTTTGGCACAAACTTAACTTAATTTTAGTAAATGAACAATGGTATGTTTTTGTCTTGTCACATTTTCCTCTAAATGTTCACATATAAAAATAAATCATACGTGTAAAAGTAAACACATAACAAGTAATATTGGTTAATATTGAAAGGATTTTACACATACGAATGCATACAAAAGTTAAATATCTGTTTTGAATAATGTTTTTCATATAATTTTATTAATTTAAGTTAAGCTAAAGTAGTCATGACCTCAAGAAAATTTATTTAAAGTTTCGATTACATTTCTTATTCATTTTGATATTTAAACATTCTTTGGAGCACAGACTTTGATATAAAGACTCCATACTTAATTAAATATCTTAATATTCCAATTATCTTTAATATTGTTTGATTGTAAGTAGAAAAAATTGAAACCTAAACAAAAAAAAAACAGCACTGGAAAACCAATACTGCAGATGAAAAGACCTAAATTAATTGAATTAAAAAAAACAAATTAATTACCTGGGAGTGTGAAAAATGGTACAACTAAATATAGATTTGAATTCAAACGGAATAAACACAATTTAAAAAAAAAATGTCTTTTGTGTGTACCGAGCGCAAAATGTAATTTTGCACCTCACGCAGTGATTAGAAAATGCAATTTTGCGTATTTAAATTTATTTAACGGTTACACACAAAATTTTTCGCGGCTACGGACCAAATGCAGGCATACAAATAACTATTTTATGCCTCGTTCTGTAATAGGGCGTATGCAGACTGTAAATGCGCCCAGCAACTATGCGTTTTCCGGCCTAATCCGGCAAAACATTACAGTTTCGTTGTAGTGACAGAAATAGTAGAATATTCCACATATAGTATAAGTAAATTAGGGTTGTAGATGGAAAAAATTGTTAGAAATCTGATTCTCTCTGGAATATGTTCCTTGAGTCCCACTGACCTTCTCCAGACAAATCGCCAAAAATCTGACATGGGGAACCTCGTTAAATTTTGAGAAAATGAGCGCATCTTGATTTCTTTCGAAATGGCTATTTCACGAAAACGGACTCTCATAGAATCACGCCGTTTACACTAAAATGCGTTGTTCATGTAGGAGAATAAACTACAATGAGATTTTTACAATGAAAGTCGAGAACACTCTTAACAACGGCCGCCATATTGGAATTCCCTAAAACGGCCATTACAGCGGAACGGACAGTCATATAAAATTCCTGTTTGCACTATAATTTAAGATTTGCATTAGAAAATAGGCTAGAACAATTTTTTCTAACTGTAACTCATAATTCTGGTAAACTACTCTTATCTTTTAAAAAATCGGTCGCTATCTTGGAGTTTTGAAATGGTGATAACTCGAGATCAAAAATACACAGAGACATTCTATTTTCGTCATCTGTTTTTATTTTCAAATGAGATCATATTTTAAGATTAACTGTGTTAAAAAACAATTCATATATATATATATATATATATATATATATATATATATATATATATATATATATATATATATATATATATATATATATATATTTCTCAAGAATTTATTTTGACAATTACAGAAATTGAAATAAGGTAACTATTTTTAACAAGTACAGAATGTGAAACAAGGTAACTAATTTAAATTTAATCTGGACGAGTGTGTTTGACTTTGGGTAGTGGGTCTAGTACATGATGTAGAAGGTGCAGAAGTGGGGACGTCAGGAACAGTTGCAGCATAAGTGTTTAAAATTTCTAGAAGATTTGGAGTTGGTCGAAATGTCGAATCGACTTGTTTAATGATATTCTTCCAAATTTGTGGCATTCTAGAAGTGTCATCTCGTTTATTGAGGGCGTTTGGTCTTCTTTCAATTTCAACTGCTTCTCTAATAATTCTTTCTTGTAAGGTATATAGAGGTGCAATTAAACGGATATTATTGGTGCTAATTTGGTGTCCTGTATCTAAAGACGATGATGGATTGTGCTGCTTAATTACTAGTTGGTGTTCATCGGCTCTCGCATATAATATTCTGTTAGTTTGTCAAATATAAGTTCTTTGACAGTTGTTGCACGGTATCTCATACACTCCTTGGTTTTCATTAGGAATTTTGTCATTGGGGTTTCTTAAAAGCTGGGACAAAGTTGAATGTGGTTTAAATACCGGTGTGAAGTCGTTTTTGGGAAATTTCCTTGCTATTCAGTCTGTAATTCCTTTTATATAAGGTAGAATAACAGGAATCTTGCGTTCATTGTTTGACAAGTTATTATGACTTGGTCTTCTTACTTCGTTGGTCATTTTCAATATTTCTTGGTCTTTGTATCCATTTTGAACTAGTATTTTATTAATAGTCTTCATCTCTTCCGTTTTAGAATTTTGGTCAGATAAGTGGTAAGAGCAGTATATCAAGGATTTCATAACGCTACGTAACTGACAAGGATGGTGATGCGAGAGAGAGAGTTCAAGTATCTATTCGTATGAGTTGGTTTTCGATAACTTTGTGTGTAAATTTACCATTAGGAAGTCTTGTTTTGATTCCGCTTGAGTTCTCGCCGTTTCAACAATCAAGACGTCCGCGTCACTTGAAGCCTGAAAAACAGGGAACTGTGCTTTCTTGAATTCTAACGAAAGGAGGTTAAGGAAACTTTTCTTGTTCTCAACGTTAGACAAAAAATTGCTCTTTTGGAACAGTCACGGTGTTCGACGAAGTTACTTCAACCCTCGCACCTGACTTTCCTGCAGCTCGCCTTTTATGCATTGGGTCTTTCGTGCTTGGTTCATACCCGTCGAAAACTACGGTGGCATTTCTTCCGTAATTACGAAGAACATGGTTCAAGTAGGCTTTGCATACGATGTAGTAGATCTCCACCGTTGAGAACAAAGCTTGAATTTTCAGATAGTTCATTGCTAATCTTACACATATTTTTACTTAACGCTAAACAGTTTCACAAATCGTAGTGTTGAGTTGATGAACACGTAAATCTTCACTTGCTAACAATATATTTCACTCATGTGAAAGGTTTGCACTTCTTAAAACACATTAAATACAGAGAGACAACTCTCAGACCGTGCACAAATACACAGCCGGTGCGGCTCGACAACAGTCGCGGAGACGAAGCCTTCCAATAATTATATTGAAATCGTATCAACTATTTCTTAATGAGAAAACTTGTTTTTTTTTTCTAAAACATTGCACACACCGTTAGCTTGACATTTTTATAGAACAAACAATTAAAAAAAATTTTTTTTTATGAAATCTGACATTTATTGTAAGTCTATGGTTCTAACTGGTTCTCCTGCAAGAAAAACGCATTTTAGTAATAACGGGCTGTTTTTTATGACTGTCCGTTCTCGAGAAATGCCATTTTTTTTTTAAATCAGGATGCGGCCATTTTTTCAAAATTTAAGGAGGTTGCCTAAGGTCCGATTTTCGGCGATTTTTCTAGAGGAGTACTAGGAGACCTAAGGAACATATTCCAGAAGGAATCAGCTTTCTAACAATTTTTTCCGTCTCGGGCCAAAATTAGGTCTAATATACCTATACTAATAGTCGACATTCTGCCATAAAATGGTTTGCGAGTACTTGCAAATACCCATTTTCTGGCCTTGTAATACAAATAATACTTTGCGCACTCTGAATAGAACGAAGTAAACTCAACAACTTAACTCAGTAGAAAATCAGCAAAGGTAAATTATTTCTAATTACAAATAGTAAGATTTAAGAGATCTAGGTGTACACTTTCTATCTGAACTGCGGATAAAACTTAAACTTAATACATCTTAAACTTTTGCCACAGCGACCTTCTACTGCTATACATACATTTCCTTACGCCATTTAGTTTTCTTTATTTATTTCAATAAGCTTTGTGTAAAACATGCTGCTCAAAATCTTTTGGTGTGTGAAGATAGCCGGGTTATTTTTGAATGTGATTTAAACATGTGTATAATTATGCGCTATTTTCTGCCGTAAAAATTACATTTTGCACGCTATTTAGATGCCGGTTAGGCGCCATTTTGCGCCAGTAAAATAAAACTTTACGCCTTTAGGAAAGATGTTACTGTAAAATGATAATGACACGGCTAACTTTACAGCCGCGAACTTCTGCAAAAATTATTTGCAAAAATTATTATTTTTCTCATTGCTCCGCTATATAAAAATTTTGCGCCACCATAGCAAATAAGTCATTGTAAAAATTACATCGACAAGGCTAAATTCATAACTTTGTAAATAAATAATTTTTTTCTTGCGGGATAATTAGGCTCCGTTTTAAATTTAAGTCTTGCGCCTCCATAGGAAACAATTTATTGTAAAAATTTTATCAATACGGCTAACTTCTCAGCCTGCATAAATAATTTTTTTCTTATTGATAACTTTGCGCTGTTAAAATAAAATTTTGCGAGCTTATAGGAAACTCTATATAAAAATTAAATCAACTAGGTTAACTTCATAGTCCTATGAATAAACAGTCTTTTTTTTTTGCGCGATAATTAGGCATCCACTGTAGGAAACAAGTTATAGTAAAAATTACATTAATACCGCTAACTTCATATCCGAGATATTCTGCATAAATAAAATTTTTTATTTAGAAATTAGGTGCTCATTATGCGCTATTTTGTAACGATAAATGAAATTTTGCGTCTACATAGTAAATAAGTTATAGAAAAAATTACTCTCACACGCCTAACTTTACAGTCTTACATTTTGCATAAATTAATTGTTTTTATTTAGTAATTACGCGCTAGTTATGAGCCATTTTGTACCTTTAAAATGAAAATTTGCGCCCATACAGGAAATAAATTATTACAAAAACAATGCTATGTGTATATATATATATATATATATATATATATATATATATATATATATATATATATATATATATATATATATTTCTCAAGAATTTATTTTGACAATTACAGAAATTGAAATAAGGTAACTATTTTTAACAAGTACAGAATGTGAAACAAGGTAACTAATTTAAATTTAATCTGGACGAGTGTGTTTGACTTTGGGTAGTGGGTCTAGTACATGATGTAGAAGGTGCAGAAGTGGGGACGTCAGGAACAGTTGCAGCATAAGTGTTTGAAATTTCTAGAAGATTTGGAGTTGGTCGAAATGTCGAATCGACTTGTTTAATGATATTCTTCCAAATTTGTGGCATTCTAGAAGTGTCATCTCGTTTATTGAGGGCGTTTGGTCTTCTTTCAATTTCAACTGCTTCTCTAATAATTCTTTCTTGTAAGGTATATAGAGGTGCAATTAAACGGATATTATCGGTGCTAATTTGGTGTCCTGTATCTAAAGACGATGATGGATTGTGCTGCTTAATTACTAGTTGGTGTTCATCGGCTCTCGCATATAATATTCTGCTAGTTTGTCAAATATAAGTTCTTTGACAGTTGTTGCACGGTATCTCATACACTCCTTGGTTTTCATTAGGAATTTTGTCATTGGGGTTTCTTAAAAGCTGGGACAAAGTTGAATGTGGTTTGAATACCGGTGTGAAGTCGTTTTTGGGAAATTTCTTTGCTATTCTGTCTGTAATTCCTTTTATATAAGGTAGAATAACAGGAATCTTGCGTTCATTGTTTGACAAGTTATTATGACTTGGTCTTCTTACTTCGTTGGTAATTTTCAATATTTCTTGGTCTTTGTATCCATTTTGAACTAGTATTTTATTAATAGTCTTCATCTCTTCCGTTTTAGAATTTTGGTCAGATAAGTGGTAAGAGCAGTATATCAAGGATTTCATAACGCTACGTAATTGACAAGGATGGTGATGCGAGAGAGAGAGTTCAAGTATCTATTCGTATGAGTTGGTTTTCGATAACTTTGTGTGTAAATTTACCATTAGGAAGTCTTGTTACCAGGGTGTCCAAAAAAGGGAGTGAATTATTTTCTTCAATTTCCATAGTAAATTTGATGTTGTCGTGAATGTTGTTAATATGTCCTAGAAAACGGTTCAAGTTTTCTTTTCCATGGGGCCAAACTACAAATGTGTCGTCAACATAACGAAACCAACATTTAGATTTTCAATCTGCAGAATTTAAAGCAGTGGTTTTAAAATGTTCCATATATACATCCGCAAAAGCTGGGGAGAGTGGCGAGCCCATAGGTGCTCCTTGAATTTGCTTGTAGAATTGTCCTTTGTATGTAAAATAGGTTGAGTGCATGCAGTGGTTTATCAATTTGAGTATATCTCGGTTTATTGAGTATTTTTCTTCTAGAATTTTCATCGTGTCTTCAACAGGTATTTTGGTGAAAAGTGACGTTATGTCGAACCTAACTAAAATGTCATTTGGAGCCAAGGGTACAATTTTGAGTTTGTGTAGAAAATCATAAGAGTTTTTGATGTAGGATACAGCATTTTCACAAATCGGTTGAATAATTTTTGCTAGATAACGAGCAAAGTCACGAGTCGGAGAATTGAATGCACTGACGATAGGACGTAATGGCCAGTTTTCCTTATGTATTTTTGGGAGTCCGTATATTTTGGGGATTCTTGAACTCTTCTCTCTTGGAATTAGTTTCTGTTTCGTTTCTTTGTCTAATTTTATAGAATTAATGATAGATTTTGTTGTTTTTTCTGTGTAGGTGGTAAGATTGCACTGATTTTTCTTATATTCTGAAGAAATTAAGAGTTCAGACATCTCGTGGTGATAGTCTTTAGAGTTGACAATGACAGTAGCGTTTCCTTTGTCAGCGGGTAGTATTAGTATTTGGTCGTCATTTTTGATTTGGTTTAACGTTTGGAGGTCTTGTTTGGTGATATTTTGTTTGGGAAGTTTGAAGTTCTGAAGAATGTGTGCTACGTTGAGCCTAATTTCGTCAGGGACCGTAGATTCTGTATCCTTTAAGGCGAATTCCACGTTGGGAATGATGTTTTCTACGGGAATCCGTGTACTGTCCTTAACGGTTCTACATTATTTGCCTGCGATGTATGAGACAGACGTTCAAATTTTTGTTTTTGTCGGTTAGTTTTTATCATCAAGGACGATTCTACAGTATTTTCAATGAGACGATCCACCGTATCGAATATGAAAGGGTGAATTTTGATAGCATGTAAACTTTGGAAATTGTCATAAAGGGTACGGTTGAGATGGTCAAGTTTATCCCTTTCATTGGCAATCGCATTTCTTAAAATGGCAAGGCTTGTTTTGAATAAAATCTTATAAGAACCATTAATGTCTGGTCTTGGTTTCAACTTAAATCCCTTGGGTATTATTTTATTGTCACGACAACGCTTTAAAAAAGTTAAATTAGTAAGTGTTTCACATTTTTTGATACGTAGCTTTCTGTAGATCTTGATGGTATTCAACGTTTCTTCTCCGTATAGGAATATTAGGTTTCTATTTAGATTTCCACAAGTATTAATGTTTAAATAAGACATTTTTTCTTTGAAACTTGTGTAAATAAACGTACAAATTAATTCAACGTGTTAAACCAAATCAAAAATGACGACCAAATACTAATACTACCCGCTGACAAAGGAAACGCTACTGTCATTGTCAACTCTAAAGACTATCACCACGAGATGTCTGAACTGTTAATTTCTTCAGAATATAAGAAAAATCAGTGCAATCCTACCACCTACATAGAAAAAACAACAAAATCTATCATTAATTCTACAAAATTAGACAAAGAAACAAAACAGAAACTAATTCCAAGTGAGAAGAGTTCAACAATCCCCAAAATATACGGACTCCCAAAAATACATAAGGAAAACTGGCCATTACGCCCTATCGTCAGTGCATTCAATCCTCCGACTCATGACCTTGCTCGTTATCTAGCAAAAATTATTCAACCGATTTGTGAAAATGCTGTATCCTACATCAAAAACTCTTATGATTTTCTACACAAACTCAAAATTGTACCCTTGGCTCCAAATAACATTTTAGTTAGGTTCGACATAACGTCACTTTTCACCAAAATACCTGTTGAAGACACGATGAAAATTCTAAAGGAAAAACACTCAATAAACCAAGATATACTCAAATTGATAAACCACTGTATGCACTCAACCTATTTTACATACAAAGGACAATTCTACAAGCAAATTCAAGGAGCAACTATGGGCTCGCCACTCTCTCCAGCTTTTGCGAATGTATATATGGAACATTTTGAAACCACTACTTTAAATTCTGCAGATTTCAAACCTAAATGTTGGTTTCGTTATGTTGACGACACATTGGTAGTTTGGCCCCATGGAAAAGGAAACTTGAACCGTTTTCTAGGACATATTAACAACATTCACGACAACATCAAATTTACTATGGAAGTTGAAGAAAATAATTCACTCCCTTTCTTGGACAGCCTAATAACAAGACTTCCTAATGGTAAATTTACACACAAAGTTTATCGAAAACCAACTCATACGAATAGATACTTGAACTCTCTCTCGCATCACCATCCTGGTCAATTACGTAGCGTTATGAAATCCTTGATATACCGCTCTTACCACTTATCTGACCAAAATTCTAGAACGGAAGAGATGAAGATTAATAAAATACTAGTTCAAAATGGATACAAAGATCAAGAAATATTGAAAATTACCAACGAAGTAAGAAGACCAAGTCATAATAACTTGTCAAACAATGAACGCAAGATTCCTGTTATTCTACCCTATATAAAAGAAATTACAGACAGAATAGCAAAGAAATTTCCGAAAAACGACTTCACACCGGTATTCAAACCACATTCAACTTTGTCCCAGCTTTTAAGAAACCCCAATGACAAAATTCCTAATGAAAACCAAGGAGTGTATGAGATACCGTGCAACAACTGTCAAAGAACTTATATTTGACAAACTAACAGAATATTATATGCGAGAGCCGATGAACACCAACTAGCAATTAAGCGGCACAATCCATAATCGTCTTTAGCTGCACATCATTTAGATACAGGACACCAAATTAGCACCAATAATATCCGTTTAATTGCACCTCTATATACCTTACAAGAAAGAATTATTAGAGAAACAGTTGAAATTGAAAGAAGACCAAACGCCCTCAATAAACGAGATGACACTTCTAGAATGCCACAAATTTGGAAGAATATCATTAAACAAGTCGATTCGACATTTCAACCAACTCCAAATCTTCCAGAAATTTCAAACACTTATGCTGCAACTGTTCCTGACGTCCGCACTTCTGCACCTTCTACAACATGTACTAGACCCACTACCCAAAGTCAAACACACTCGTCCAGATTAAATTTAAATTAGTTACCTTGTTTCACATTCTGTACTTGTTAAAAATAGTTATCTTGTTTCAATTTCTGTAATTGTCAAAATAAATTCTTGACAAAGGGAACAAAGGACGTTCCCGAAACATTGAATTTACATTTATTTACACAAGTTTCAAAAAAAAATTTCTTATTTAAATATATATATATATATATATATATATATATATATATATAATATATATATATATATATATATATATATATATATATAACATATCGTGGTATAGAATAAAAAGCAGGAATTGCAATTACAATAATAAGCTTTCATTAAACTTTCCTCCGTTCAAACACGATTCGCCACTACATCTACCGCACATTGAAGTGCAAGACAGACCACTTCGTCATATGTTTTGTCATAGTACCTAAGCCATCATGTAAGTCACTGCAGCAGTAAAATTTCTTAGCGGCGGTGGAATTCATTTGAACTAACATGTACACGACATTTTGGGGTTGTGTCAGGGCAGCGATGAGTATTAGTAGATCGGAGTCGGCGTCTACGACGGCAGCTACTTGTTTTGATTCCGCTTGAGTTCTCGCCGTTTCAACAATCAAGACGTTCGCGTCGCTTGAGGCCTGAAAAACAGGGAACTGTGCTTTCTTGAATTCTAACGGAAGGAGGTTAAGGAAACTTTTCTTGTTCTCAACGTTAGACAAAAAATTGCTCTTTTGGAACAGTCACGGTGTTCGACGAAGTTACTTCAACCCTCGCACCTGACTTTCCTGCAGCTCGCCTTTTATGCATTGGGTCTTTCGTGCTTGGTTCATACCCGTCGAAAACTACGGTGGCATTTCTTCCGTAATTACGAAGAACATGGTTCAAGTAGGCTTTGCATACGATGTAGTAGATCTCCACCGTTGAGAACAAAGCTTGGATTTTCAGATAGTTCATTGCTGATCTTACACATATTTTTACTTAACGCTAAACAGTTTCACAAATCGTAGTGTTGAGTTGATGAACACGTAAATCTTCACTTGCTAACAATATATTTCACTCCTGTGAAAGGTTTGCACTTCTTAAAACACATTAAATACAGAGAGACAACTCTCAGATCGTGCACAAATACAGTCACGGATACGGAGCCTTCCAATAATTATATTGAAATCGTATCAACTATTTCTTAATGAGAAAACTTATTTTTTTTTTTCTAAAACATTGCACACACCGTTAGCTTGACATTTTTATAAAACAAACAATTAAAAAAAATTTTTTTTATGAAATCTGACATTTATTTTAAGTCTATGGTTCTAACTGGTTCTCCTGCAAGAAAAACGCATTTTAGTAATAACGGGCTGTTTTTTATGACTGTCCGTTCTCGAGAAATGCCATTTTTTTTAAAAATCAGGATACGGCCATTTTTTCAAAATTTAAGGAGGTTGCCTAAGGCCCGATTTTCGGCGATTTTTCTAGAGGAGTACTGGGAGACCTAAGGAACATATTCCAGAAGGAATCAGCTTTCTAACAATTTTTTCCGTCTCGGGCCAAAATTAGGTCTAATATACCTATACTAATAGTCGACATTCTGCCATAAAATGGTTTGCGAGTACTTGCAAATACCCATTTTCTGGCCTTGTAATACAAATAATACTTTGCGCACTCTGAATAGAACGAAGTAAACTCAACAACTTAACTCAGTAGAAAATCAGCAAAGGTAAATTATTTCTAATTACAAATAGTAAGATTTAAGAGATCTAGGTGTACACTTTCTATCTGAACTGCGGATAAAACTTAAACTTAATACATCTTAAACTTTTGCCACAGCGACCTTCTACTGCTATACATACATTTCCTTACGCCATTTAGTTTTCTTTATTTATTTCAATAAGCTTTGTGTAAAACATGCTGCTCAAAATCTTTTTGGTGTGTGAAGATAGCCGGGTTATTTTTGAATGTGATTTAAACATGTGTATAATTATGCGCTATTTTCTGCCGTAAAAATCACATTTTGCACGCTATTTAGATGCCGGTTAGGCGCCATTTTGCGCCAGTAAAATAAAACTTTACGCCTTTAGGAAAGAAGTTACTGGAAAAGGATAATGACACGGCTAACTTTACAGCCGCGAACTTCTGCAAAAATTATTTGCAAAAATTATTATTTTTCTTATTGCTCCGCTAAATAAAAATTTTGCGTCACCATAGCAAATAAGTCATTGTAAAAATTACATCGACAAGGCTAACTTCATAACTTTGTAAATAAATCATTTTTTTCTTGCGGGATAATTAGGCTCCGTTTTAAATTTAAGTCTTGCGCCTCCATAGGAAACAATTTATTGTAAAAATTTTATCAATACGGCTAACTTCTCAGCCTGCATAAATAATTTTTTTCTTATTTGGTAACTTTGCGCTGTTAAAATAAAATTTTGCGAGCTTATAGGAAATTCTATATAAAAATTAAATCAACTAGGTTAACTTCATAGTCCTATGAATAAACAATCTTTTTTTTTGCGCGATAATTAGGCATCCACTATAGGAAACAAGTTATAGTAAAAATTACATTAATACCGCTAACTTCATATCCGAGAACTTCTGCATAAATAAAATTTTTTATTTAGAAATTAGGTGTTCATTATGCGCTATTTTGTAACGATAAATGAAATTTTGCGCCTACATAGTAAATAAGTTATAGAAAAAATTACTCTCACACAACAGAGATTCAAAACAACGCTTAAATTATACCTAGTTATTGCATAAGAAAACACTGAGTTATACAAAAGTTCATGGTTCAGAAGTTAGCCGTTACATTAACTTGTTTCCTATAGGTTTAACAACAATAAGTGCTCAATTATGGCGTAAGAAAAGATTCATTTATGTATAAAGATATGAAGTCGGAAAATTTTATTTTAGCAATGCAAAATAGTGCATAATTGGCGCCTAAATACTCCATAAGCAAAAAATGATTTACGCAGAAGTTCACAACTGTCGGTGCAAAATGATTTCATAAGAAAAAAATTATTTACTCCAAAGTTCGCAGCGCAAAATGGCGCATAATCAGCGTCTAGTTATACACATGTTCCAATCAAATTATTTAAGAAACAAAGATATCATCACACACCTAAATTTCTTTGATGAATGATTTTTGTCACGGCTACGCCGCGGTTTTTAAAACTTGTCTGTTTATCTCGGTGTGTTTGTGAGTGCGTGCGTGTGTGGGTGCGTATGGGTGTGCGTGTACTCTTGCGCATATATATATATATATATATATATATATATATATATATATATATATATATATATATATATATGTATCGATTTTATCTGCTGGCACTTGTCTATGTCAATTCTTGTTCTGAAAATTTTTAGTACCGTGCTTTGCCTATTTAATCTAACAAAAATGAGCAATATATTTTTAATTAGATCATTAAGTTTGAAAATGTAAAATTTTACGATTATAATTCAGGCCCAAAACATAAGTACCTTGGTTAAGTAGTGCTTAAGTATTAACTACTCTCACTTTTGGTCTGTTGACCTTACTTTCTTAGCTTAATGGCGCATTTAATTGCTTAATTATGAATTTTTTTGAATTAACAAATCGATACCTAAATGTCACGTAATAAGAACCTCTACCATTATCTGATAAGGTAGAGGGGTTTGAGCCATATTATAATTTTAATGTCGTTGAGAATTTATTTCCGATCTATGTAAACCAAGTAAAAGCTGAAACGGGACGTGATATTATGTTAGGGACAATATTCAGTTTTATTCGATACGTTTTTTTTTGAAATCTCTCTATTGTTGCAATTTCTTCCTAGAAAAAGTAAATTTCTTGGTGATCCAAGTATCGGAATGTGACATTAACGAGCGGTTGTGCCGATTAATCTTAGATACTAGTTATTACATCAACTACATAGCAATCACGAAAGGATAGTGAGAATAAAACCCAATGCTCGAGGTATTTCGGGTGGCCTTCTCTAGATTCAGATATTGAACGAAAAGTGGATAAGTGTTAAGCTTGTACTATGGAGGAGCCTGAACCTAATAATTTCATGGGACCTATAAAAAGTAAAAAGGTATTGTTTATAGTCGGCACTTTCTATATAGTCACTCATCTACAGAATCTTGAATAACCATTGAAAAATTCAAAAAATATTTTTCTCGATTTGTTCCTAGAGTAGTAACTGACTACTGATAATAGTTTATATAAGACGAGTTTTCAAAGTTTTAGTTGGCAATGGAACATTAAACATCTTCACCATTTCAGTCAATGCTACTAGAAACTTGTCACTAAAAATGTTAGTAGATTGCTTTTTTATACTGTCAATCGGTTCATTCAACTGCAGATTTAACACCGACTAGTGTAATTTTTAAACAATGAGGACCATAAGCTAGAGAACTGGGAAAAAGAGAAGAGAGATTTAATATTGAACCGAAAGTATGGTGAAGAGCCTCTACACCTATCCTAAAAAAAGTTGGGCACAAGTCGAAATTGGTGAGGTATTAGAGAGAATTTATTTTTGTAAACTTATAAATGAGAATGTTGTTTGGAAGGGTATTTGAACTAAATTATGCAAATTAAAAGAGTGTACATAACAATGGTGAAGAAAGAAGAAAATGTAGTGCCAGAAGTAGTCTTGCTAAAAAGACTACTCCCAGTCAGGCTTAAATGGTTCGGTTAACAGGAAGCTCGCAACCAGAAAATATTAATGATGACACATAAAATTAATGAAAAATAATTTGTTTTACCAAAATCTGAATCGATATCAATAGTTTCAGTAACGACATAAAATAGTACTGCAAAGTCACACTGGGATTAGTGAACCTACTAGTTGGGATAAACAAAACAGAGAACCATAGACCTAAGAGAATTATAAACTGAAATAGGCCGATCAACTCCACTAATTATAAACCGCCTTAACGGATCAACTTATGAAGGAAGCGAGTTGTGATGTATTGCCTAGGCACTCTATACACTATGGTAAAAAAAGTTCCGGGGATTGGTAAATTAACCAGTTTTTTTTGTGTTAATTTTCGGGTACATTTATTTTACCGCCTTCAAGGTAGCATCCATCCGAAGCGATGCGCATATATGCCAACGCGTAACCCATTTCCTCGACGCATTTTATTTTATTTCATCTATGCTCGAAAATTTCTTTCTACGAAGTGGTATTCTGAGTTTTGAGAACAGGACAAAGTCACAGGGTGCCATATCCGAATAATACGGTGCTTGTTGGATGGTATTTACTGTGTGTTTGGTCAAATATCGTGATTTGTGTGAGGGAGAGTTATCATGGTGTAAAATTTCGTTTTTCGCCAGTAAATCCGAAATGGTTAATTTGACAGCTGTCACAATGTGAGATTATTCGGACACTATTTTAAGACGAATAAGATGGCGTGTATGACATGTCACAATCGTCTTTTGTTATCCCACAATCTGCCTCAACGTTCATTTTTCTTATTGCCGCCATATTGGATTTTTCGATTTTTTAAAAGAGCGCAATATTTCCAGTTTAGTGATATCTCACAAGTGCATAAAAGATTAGAGTTTCATCGAAATATCACACTTTCTAAAGTTAGGTCTTATTTATTATTAGTAGGCCATGATTTATTTGTCGCAAAATAACATTAATAAATAATGTATAAAATTCTTTGAAATTTCAATAAAACATGAAATTAAATAACGACCTCTCAACAAGACAGATGTTTTGGGACAAATTCCCAGCTATGAGTGTGTTAAAAATAAAGCCAGAAAAATCGTCATTAATTTAATTAATACTTGAACCTTTGAACAACCTACAATAAAATTACAATTACAATTAATTTACAGATTTGCAAAATGACGTCCATTTACATCGATACATTTTTGACAATTGGTGACTGTTTTTCGTACAACCCTAGAAAGTGTATTTCCATTAACACTATTTCTAAATGTATCCAAAACTCTCCGTCTCAGGATTTCTATGGACGCAGAAGAATGAAACTCGTAGACCTCATTCTTTGTGTGACCCCAGAGGTAGAAATGCAAGGGCGAAAGGTCAGGGGATCTAGGAGGCCAAGATATTGGACCATTTAATGCAATAATTCTTTCATCAAACTGCTCCCTTAAGAAGTTCCTGACTTGAATGGTGTTGTGTGCCGGACATCCATCCTGTTGAGACCAGGTTCTTCTGAACTCATCTTCGGTGAGAGTAGCTCGTAAAGCTGGCACAAGCAAAAGCTCTAGGTACCTCTGTCCGTTTAAGTTACAGTCAAACAAAAATGATCCTATAAGTCGCTTTCCTGAAATGATTAATAATTTATAATACATAGGTGCCCAATTAAAATAGGTAAGTTAGATTAAATTACCAATAATCCCTCACCAAACGTTACTTCTAAATCTGGTCTGTAGACGTCTCTCTGCCACTTCGTGAGGGTTTTCTACAGCCCAATGATGAATGTTGTACTTATTAAAAACTCCACAATTCGTAAACCTACTCTCATCAGACCACAAGACATGATTAACAAAATCGGGATTTTCATTACACATTCTAGTATACCACTCGCAGAAGCGCATTCGTCTTGGAAAATCCGTTTCCTTAAGCCCTTGAACTATTGTGGGTTTGTATGGATAGTAGTTATTCTTTTTTAACACTCTTTGTACCGTTGATTTTGACACACGAATTTCCCGTTCTACTGTTCTTACCGATGCACTGGGGTTTTCGTTGACAGCTTGTAAAACGTTTCTGTCACTATTTTCATTATCAATATTGTATCCGCTTTTAGGTTGTTCGAAGGCCCCATAGTTAATTAAATTAATTACAATTTTTCTGAAGTGGGTTTTATGAGACTGCCGTCGTTCGGGGTACATCTCCAAATACCTCGCTGAGGTAATGTCGGCGTTTCCGTTTGACTGCAAGTAAAGCGCTAACATGTCAAACTTTTCTTCATTTGAATAGGGAATACCGGCCATTTTCAACAGGCTTTTACAATTTGTGTGCCACATTTATGATTTTAATGACAGAAAAGCGTACTACTTATGAAAACACTACTTTGAATTATTTAACGTCAAAGTCAGAGCCACCTTATGTGGAAAAAATGAAACCCAATTTTACTGACAAATAAATCATGTCCTACTAATAATAATAAATAAGACCTAACTTTAGAAAGTGTGATATTTCGATGAAACTCTAATCTTTTATGCACTGGTGAGACATCACTAAACTGGAAATATTGCGCTCTTTCAAAGAATCGAAAAATCCAATATGGCGGCTATAAGAAAAATGAAAGTTGAGGCAGATTGTGGGATAACAAAAGACGATTGTGACATGTCATAGACGCCATCTTATTCGTCTTAAAATAGTGTCCGAATAATCTCACATTGTGACAGCTGTCAAATTAACCATTTCGGATTTACTGGCGAAAAACGAAATCCGCCATTTTCGGTTTTTCGCCGATATTTTCAAAACCAATTGACCGATCGTAAATCTGAAACCGATATCGAATGCTCTAAGCTTCCTCTAAAACTTTCTCCATTTAACCTTTGCCGTAAGTATAACAGAAGCCGAGATCCCTTTATAGAGGAGCGAATTTGGGACACATTGTATAATATATATGCTATCTACTATTTTAAGGTTAGTAACGTATTCTATGACGTTTTAATTATAAGTAAGCTCATGTGTTACGGTTTTGTGTGCTCCCTTGTAATAAATAAAAAAACCTAAAGATATATCGTGTTTATTGTCAAGTATACAGGATCCTGCCTTCTACTACATCTAAATTATTTGTATTACAAAAAATATTAAAATAGTGCAATAAAATGCTTGCTAGACAGCACATTATAAAAATATTTTTCCAAGTACAGGGTGGCCCATAACCCCATGACAACACAACATATATTTTTAATGGAACACCGTATATATTTTTCCAGATTTGAATTGTCCTTGCGTCGTACAATACGTCAACAATTTTATTAAATACATAAATAAAAAGTTTACCTCGAGTAGGATTTGAACCTACGACCTGTACTTTGCTAGAGTACTTATAATAACTTAATATTAGTTAAGTTGCTTTGGTATTTGTGAATCCTTGCGATATTGCAGGCTCACATTCCATTAAAATAAGTAATTTGATTGTAACCTCATTATATTTAGAATTTACATCAGTTCTACATACATAAAGACAACATTTACATCGATTGGGGATTGAACCTTGATGGCGCAGTTGGTTAGCGCGGTACTCTAGCAAAGTACAGGTCGTAGGTTCAAATCCTACTCGAGGTAAACTTTTTATTTATGTATTTAATAAAATTAATAATAATTTTTAATTACATATTTACCTTTGAACTTATTCGTTCATTACAAAAATTTATAATAACTTAATCATTAATTTTGTTTGTTCTTGAAAGATACAGAGTGATCAACATTCAGATAAAGAAATTGTCATATCTTTGAAAGCGCTCGGTGTAAGGCGCTGAAATTTTATTGAGATAATGTACGAAGCGAGGAGAATTAAATCTGGAATAATATATAGGCTGTTATTTATTAAAAAATATATGTTTATGTTGTCATGGACTTATAGGCCATCCCTATTTTTAAAGTGTGCTGTCTAGCAATCATTTTATTCAATATTTTTCGTAAAGTAAATCATTTAGACGTAGCAGAAGATGGGAGCTAGGATTCAGGACCCTGCATTACTTATTTAGATTACAAAATTCATATTTTGAAATAATTGGTAATTAGGTCGAAATTACAAAGTTGGGTTCTAATCACTTATCCAATAACTTAATAGAAAGCGTCTGCATTACAATATGGTATAAATTGATGACTGACATTTTGAAATACTGGTTTATTACATTTTGAATCTTGTAATTAATTAATGTAAAATTAAGTTTAAAATTTAATTGTAACAAAGATCAATTTTAGCAAGAAAAAGTAAATGTATAAGTTATGTTTCCAACTGTTTTATTGTATAAATTAAATTATAACTAACTTTTAAAGAAATAAGTACCTATTTAGTGTCAAACGTTAGTAAATCAAATTTCTGGATCTTCAATGAAATAAAATCTCCATTCTTGTATCTGTCCAATTAGATTAATTGGTTGTTTTTGTTTGAGTCGATCTCATTTTAAATTATTGTAGAAACAGTCATAATAAGTAACAAGAAGAAAACAAGCAATATCAACGATTAATAATGAATCTTGTCCATTTTCTAAAAATATCATTGTTTACTTTAGAAAAATTATGGTTGTTTTTTTTAAAAACAATACTACATTTTTTAGTTCCTGTAATGGCATGTCAATCACTTTACATAAAATTTAAGAAAAGAGTAGACTGACGCTTCTTTTAAAATGTTGATGTGGATCATTCCCATTTTAAAAGTACACTTGAACAAAACGTGTTTATGATCGATCAATGACTAAATTATGCAATGTTCGTCTATTATTGTTTGAAAGGACCGGTGGTATATGCTAGGAAAAGCAAAATAAAATAAACTGAAAATGAAATGTGGAGGATACAATTTGCACTAAAAAATACAAGCTATTCATGAATCTAATCAGCCGTTAATATCCTTCCGTTTGATAAAAGGAAAAGATACGTTTAGAGTGCTCTTCAACCTCTTTTTTTGTGAAATACATTCCGCCATTATCCATTAATTGTAATTTAACTTCTCAGTGAAAACGCGAAAGTAACGCTCGCATTAACATATTAACACAAAAATTTCACGTTATTCACCTTTATACTTATAGAAAATTGCACGACATTTGTTTCAAAATTTTATTTTACAAAAGGCAAAACCGCAAATTTCATCTCCGTGTGCTTTAATTATACATTTGAGAGTCGTAACAAACCTCAAAAAATTTTTTCCTCTACCTAAAGCAGAAAAATGAGATTTTATGAACATTAAAATTGAGTTTTGTTTTGAATTGTAATTGTAATTTCAAAGAAGAATACTTGAAATTGTTTTATAGGTGTATCTGCACCTGTAGGGGTTGTTAGTAAAATTTTGCTGTGCTTTGTAGGTGGTTTCTAGACACCTCATATATCAACGCAATGTTTTTATGCGCTTCATGTCAATATTTCATTATATTATATTGATCGTAAGATATCGTGCATTCAAGCTTTTAATTATTTCACGGAAATTGCTAATTTTGCAAAATTTCATTCAAGAAAAGATTTAGGTAAAAGTAAATTTAATCAATTTTTAGGTTATTAAATATACATTTTTTTTAGCAGCTTATTCTTCTGCAAGCCTTGTTATATGTATGCATTTTATTAAGAAGTACTCAATATAAAGGGTGTGCTAATCATAAGCGTTAAATAAATTGACGTATCTCGTAGGATAAAACAACACATTTAAATCAGTGTACAGTGCTAGTCAAAAGCCCCCCCCCCCCCTTGTATCTTTTGAACGATTTTACTTATACTAATGAAATTTGGAGGGTGAATAGAAACGGATATAAGCTTCTCAAATAGTCATTACAAGTGACGTAATAGTCATATATGACGTCACAGGGCCACAGTGACCAATAATTTTAAATAGTACCTTATGGCAAGTGACATCTCGTTTGAAAGGTATTAAAATTACCTATTCAGTCATACCAATTTTGTTAAGGTTTAGGTTGATTTTGATAGAAAAATTAAATAAATACTAAAATTATAGTTTGACATTTAATTAATCAAGATTCAAGGACCAATTCTTATAGTAAATGTTGGAAATGTGCTGCACTTAATTCCTGACAGTAATGCATCCTATTGCTAAACTCTTGTCGTACTAGTTCAAAGGTGTCTGCGGAAATTGCTCTACATTCTTCAACAATTCTTTGTTTCAAAATGTGCATACTGCCAGGTGCTGTAGCGTAAACCTTAGATTTTAAATACCCCCACAGAAAAAAATCTAATGGTGTCAGGTCTGGTGACCGAGCTGGCCATTCTATCGAACCTCGTCGTCCAATCCATCTGCCACGATATTCTTCATCCAAGTAACGTCTTACTGCACCATAATAGTGTGTAGGAGCACCATCTTGTTGGAACGTTATTTCCAAGTTGCCGAATTCATCTAGATTATCTTTCAAAATTTCAAGAATTAACGGTTCAATTGCGTTTTGTAACATCTCCAGATACACTTCACCGGTTAAGCTAGCATTGAGAAAAACTGGTCCAACTATATGGTTTCCTAAAATACCTGCCCAAACATTTACTTTTGCTGGAAATTGAGTATGTTTTTCACGAAAGATTTGACGATTTGTGTCACTCCAATATCTCACATTTGTGTGTTAACGTTTCCATTGAGAAAGAAAGTACTTTCGTCACTAAAACAAATTGATTTTATGTAGTCTGGGTGTTGGATAATTTGATTGGACATATTTTCACAGAATTCTAATCTTCGGTCGGAATCATCATCTGAAAGTTGGTGCACCATTTTTAATTTGTATGGATGAATTTTGTTTTTAGCCAACACCCTATGTACTGTCCTTTGACTGACTTCACAGATAGACGCAACTTGGGCTGTAGAAGAAGTAGCATGTACTACCATTTCTGCAATTATGTCGATTTTTTTGTCGTCACTAATTGTTGTTTCAAACTTCTGAAGAAGTTCCCTCAAATAAGTCCTCGATATAGGGCGATCGGAGTACCTCTCATTAAAAAGACGTTCCGCTGCATGGAAATTGTTTCTACATTTACCAATTATTGAGATAGTTGCTACTTTGTCGGCTACCGTACGTACCATTTTGTCTATGTAGACACTTAAACGTCGCGTTAAAGAATAATTAAACTGAATAGTCAAGATAAAAAACTTATCAAAGTAAAAACAACGAGAGAACTAAAAAAACGTCAACTTTTTTGACAATTAACCAGAGGCAGACTTTACAATCTTGATTAATTAAATGCCAAACTATAATTTTAGTATTTATTTAATTTTTCTATCAAAATCAACCTAAACCCTAACAAAATTAGTTTGACTGAATAGGTAATTTTAATATCTTTCAAACGAGATGTCACTTGTCATCAGGTACTATTTAAAATTATTGGTCACTGTGGCTCTGTGACGTCATATATGACTATTACGTCACTTGTCATGACTAGTTGAGAAGCTTATATCCGTTTATATTTACCCTCCAAATTTCATTAGTATAAGTAAAACCGTTCAAAAGATACAAGGGGGGAGGAGACTTTTGACTAGCACTGTATAATACTATTGTAGTACAGTAAAATTAGACTTAAACGTAATTTGTAATGAGTATTTTTTTATTGGAACGCACTCCTCTTGTGGTGTTTTTTAAGAAAAAAAAGTTCTCTTTGTCTGAGATTATTAAATTTGCAGCTCTTTAAGAATATATATATATATATATATATATATATATATATATATATATATATATATAGTATATAGGGTGGTTCAGAAAATTGCAGTACATCAAAGTTAGGTTTTTTTAAATACAACGCCCTGTATTTTATGTCATTTTTAGATTATATGTTAAAAATTAAGTCAACCTTATTCAACGTTCCCTATACCTATCGCTTACCAATTTTGAGAAAATTGGGATTTTAAGAAAAATATTCAATTTAAACAAGAACTAAAAACACGGAAACCTCTTACTTTGAGTAACTCAAATTTATATCGATTTATTTTGATCTTTAAGGCTTCCGTATGCACTGTGGGTGTTTAGGAAAATGTTTCTTTTTATATATTTTTCAAACATCATAAACCTACTTAACTTAAATGGACCGCCCTGAATAATTTTTATTTATGTAAACTAACTTTTCATTTTCTATCAAAAACTGTGAGAAATGCATTTGTCTAAAATTAACGAATAAAAATTATTAAGATTAAGGAGGTCATCTTCTTCCCCAACTTTTTTGAGACTCCATACACAGAAATCCAACCTCCGTTGAAAGTCTCGTCCAGATAAATTCTGATGAAGTTGTATGTGATAAGGATGTTTTTTCAAAATTCTCCAAACACTTTCTCTTGAACTTACATTTGTACTACTGTAGAACTGATGTAATTCTAAATATATTTAGAATTACATCAGTTCTACATACATAAAGACAAAATTTACATCGATTGGGGCTTGAACCTTGGTGGCGCAGTTGGTTGGCGCGGTACTCTAGCAAAGTACAGGTCGTAGGTTCAAATCCTACTCGAGGTAAACTTTTTATTTATGTATTTAATAAAATTAATAATAATTTTTAATTACATATTTACCTTTGAACTTATTCGTTCATAACAAAAACTTATAATAACTGTTATAAATTAGTATCTACTTTTCACGGGGATCGAAATGTGAAAAAATATACAGGGTGTTGCTTTTGAAAAATTGAGAAAAATTACATTTCGCGTAAATGAATCATTCTGTATAGTTTTACATGTTTTCGAAAAATTTTCCAGTTTGTTTGTTAGTAAACTATTATTAATAGTTGGTGGAATAAACAGATTTACAAAATCGTGGTGACAACGCTCGCATCGTGGTTCAAAAGTTAACTCTATTTTGGTACTAAAGTGACGGTATCTGCATAACGGTTAGTGATACAGGTACAAGTTTCTACACTTTTATTCTAAATGTAATAGTGAATCCAAAAAATTCAAAAGTATACAGGGTGTTCCATTTAAAAAACATAGGTTTGGGTTGCCATATTTTTGTCAATCACCCTGTATATACCTAATTATTTTTATAATGTAGGTCCAATGATCGTATATTACCTCACCAAAATTGGTTTTGATATCTCTAAAAGTTAAGGAGAAATCCTCCGTCTACGCAGTAGACACCCACCCTATATATACAGGGTTCGGCAACAAGAGCGCCTTCTTCTATATCTTCCGTTTCATATAAGCTAGATTAATAAAATTTGGGATAAGGTTATAGTTTAGTTGTGTGCATATTTTAAAATTATTCACGTGTATACAGGTTGTTTGTTTAAAGATGACCAAACTATAATAAAAAAATGTAAATCGAACACCCTGTATATTATTACTTTTTTGAATTCTACACATTGTTCCTAACAAATTTGCAAAATATTTCCCTATCCCTAAATATAGCCGTTTTTGAGTTATGTCGATTTTTATAAAAAGAATTGAAATTACAGACATAGCTTTGAAAATGTACCTCCTTAACCGTTCAAAAACAAAAGTTATCTAATTTATATCAGAACAACAAGTACACAGATAGAGCTTTCTTATAATGCAAAGAAAATTTGATAATTGCATACAACTAGTAAAAGTTTACTTTTTCAAATAGAACACCCTGTATATTATTCCGTTTTTGGTTTCTACATATCAACCCTTATCGATTCCATATATAATTCCCTATCCCTAAATATAGCCGTTTCCTAATTATTTTCAATTTTTCAAAATGTATAAGGTTATTGGAACATTTTTTTAAATCCATGGCCTCGTATAAATAGAAAAAAAAACAGTGGAAAATAATTGTTTTGCAAATTAAAAAACACAACAGAAACTAATACACTATAATTATTAAAATTATTTCGAAAAATACAAAACTAATAAAATAAAATAAAAAAAAATTTAACGCTAATCATTAGTGATAATGATTTATAATAATTATTCAAAATGTTGTCCGTTTTCTCGGATGCAGACCTGAAGTCGATCTTTAAAAGATTGATCAACTCTACGCAACAACTCAGGAGTATGAAAAACCTGTGTTATACGATTACGCATATCTTCGGCAGTGGTTGGTAGTTCCCTCTGGACAATACTCTTTTTGTATCCCCATAAAAAGAAATCTATTCTTGTCAGATCAGGGGACCTAGCTGGCCACATTACAGGTCTATTTCGCCCAATCCATTTGTTTGGAAAGACTCTATTGAGATAATTTCTTACATCTGCAGAGTAGTGAGCAAGAGCGCCTTCATGTTGATACCACATTGTGGCTCTAATATCAAGAGTATTATTTTCTAATAAGCCCGGTAAATCGTTACGCAAAAAGTAAAGGTACTTCTCACCATTCAAGTGTCCATCAAAAAAGAATGGATCGATGACATAATTCCCAACGATGGCACCCCAGACACTTAAAGATCACTAATGTTTATTATCGACTTGTCTTAATAAATGTGGATTTTCTGAGGAATAATAATGAAAATTATGTGCATTAACAAATCCATTCTTATGAAATGTTGTAGAAGGTTTAACACGTTCATGTTTGGAGTAATTGGCACATGAAGTTGCAATAAATCTACTGATAACTTTCTGAAACGATCTTGTGTTTGGATGTCTTCTATCTGCATATCTTTCAGCATAAATTCTGCTGGCCAATAAACAGTTTCTTTCAGCAGCACCCAACACGAATATCATATCAACTAACTCATTTTGTGTAAAATTGATTTTATAAAAATCTTTGTTACTAACAATAACACTCGTAAATGGTTAACTACAGTTTTATTTATTTACGTCAAACATCCAATTTTTATAAGAAGCACACTTGATTTTAGAACTTTACTTGAAATTGAAGTAAATATTTGTCAAATTCTTGTTAACATGCAATGCCTCCAGTACAAAAATTGTAATTAGTCTTCTATCATAATATATTAGTTTCTGTTGCGTTTTTTAATGTATAATACAATTGTTTTGTGATGTTCTTTTTTATCTAGTCGAGGCCATAGATTTAAAAACGTCTCAATAATCTTATACATTGAAAATTGAAAATAATTCGGAAACGGCTATATTTAGGGATAGGGAGTTGTATGGCGAACTGATAAGGGTTAATATGTACAAACCAAAAATGTAATAATATACAGGGTGTTTTATTTGAAAAAGTAAACTTTTACTAGTTCGAATGATGGTCAATTATAAGCACCCTGTGTACTTATTCTCTTGTGAATTAGATAACTTTTATTTTTCAACAGTTAAGGACGTACATTTTCAAAGCAAACTCTGTAATTTCAATTTTTTTAGAAAAATCGAAATAACTCAAAACGGCTATATTTAGGATAGGGAAATATATTGCGAATTTGTTAGGAACAATGTGTAGAATTCAAAGTAATAATATACAGGGTGTTCTATTTAAATTTTTTTATAATAATTTGGTCTTCTTTAAATAAACAACCTGTATTCGCGTGAATCATTTTAAAATATGCACACAACTAAACCATAACTGCATTCCAAATTTTGTTAATCTAGCTTATATAAACGGAAGATATAGACGAAGGCGCTGTTGTTGCCGGACTTATATATATATATATATATATATATATATATATATATATATATATATATATATATATATATATATATATATTATTTCGTCTTCTAAGAGCATCTAAATGGTTATGGTGTCAATATCTCACTTTTTTGTTTGGTCTGAGAACGTATGTAATATATCTGCACATATACAAACCGATTTTCGTTGTTCATTGTTGAGAGGGCGCTACGGTGACATTTATATCAAACGTACTTGATTTAACAACGTTTCCGGACCCGTCACGTAGAAACTACGCAAACAAACCCAAAAACTGGCAACACTGTTGAGCGATTAGTAATATTTCAAAAGATATTTGTCGATTTATGTAGAATAATTTTATGTCATATTCATTAGTCTTCTTTTATACAAACGTTCGTTTTCTTTTTTTAGTTTCTTTATAGTGTGAAATTGTCATTTCTTAAATATTTATATAAAACAGAATATTTTATAAATTAAATCAAATATATTTTCTTTATTCAAACCATTTAGATTTATCAGTCAGAAGAAGTTTAGACAAATAAATAAATATTTGTTGTCGAAATATTTTCAATTTTAAGTAACGATCAACCTTTATAAATAATTTTTGTTATTCATACAGGTCACCCTGATGAAGTTTTACTAAAAAAAACTATGTTAATTATAATACTAAAGAGTTAATCACAATTACCTATTATACTACTACAATTACTATTATTTTTTTAACTCTACATTTATGTCTTACACAAAAAATTATTCCCCCAACAATTAAAAAACTTAACAGAAATGAAAAGGGACGAAAACTTATGAGGAAATTCATCATGTAAGTTATATTTCAAAAAAAAGGAGTAGCTCACAGAACTTTATAAAAGTATTTAGATTAAAAGTTGTAGAAAGTGTAATTTAGAACATATTTTGTTTCATAATTTTCGTTGTGTTTAAGCAATTTACGATATTCGTGACTACAGTATCTCGGTCGTAAAAGAAAATCTTAAACAAACTTGTGCAAAATTCGAAGTGAATATATGACAGCCGGTGGATTTAGTACACACAAATCAAAAATAAAAATTAGATTTTATGATTTTTAAAAATGTCATAATTTTAAAATAATTGTTTGTTTAATAAGAATGAAATAAATATATAATATAATAAGCTAAAGTAGAATGAACATGAAATGATGAACAGGATCATAAAGCTGCTAATTTACTATACAAAGTATAAACTTTTTTTGAAAATAATATTCTTACAATTCTTTTGTAGTAGCCACGTTAAACGAACACTAGTTCAGTCAAGCATTGATGTTGTTAAATTCACTAGTTGCCGTTGTTCTCGAGAAGGGTAATGCAAGGTACCACGCCCAACAAAGACGATTTATTCTGTTAAATACCGCTTGGGTGAAATATATTAAAACAGAACAAGGAAATCTATACAATATTGGTTTATTATGAAAAATGAAAGAAAAAATATCTACTAGAAATATCACTAGAAGCGGCTTTGTTAAATTATGTTTGGAGTATCGATTATTACCTAAATTGTGTCACATGCTTAAAAAACAGTAACGTACAATAAATTGTGTACCACTCAGGACATCGTTATTTATTGGCTTCTCTACGTTAATCTTATGGATGAAGTTCCTTATTGTTTCCCAACCTCGCTATAGTAGGTGCGTAAATTGCGTCCTATATGATTGAAAAAATATTAACGTAAATTACGTCCCACTGAACACGTCAATTATTATTGTTTTCTTTATGGAAACAGAAATGAAAACACCAAAAACTGCACAAGGAATTGTAATTCCTAAACGTGTGTTTTAATTTAATTTAAAGTGTAGCCATCGAAACACTTGCTTGATTTATACAGGGTGTGGCGTGAAGAGTTTTGATTAAAAGTAATGGCGGATACGCTGGATGACGTTGAGTTCAAATATAATATTCTCCTGAATGTGGCACTTCCGATTATACCGGAAGTAGACGTCAACTTTGTTATTTGAAATGGAACCTAATATTTTTTATTTTATTTTCGAATTCTACATGATATTCTAGATAAAATTTGTGCACAATGCCCTATACCAAAAATGAAGTATTTTCGAGATATTTCGATTTTTTTTTAAATTTAAAAAAATCCTAGTCCACATTGAATAAGGATATCTCCATTAATAACTAAGCTAGATACGTCAAATTGTAACCAATAAACAACAAGCACTTGACTGTTAACTCCATATATCCATCTCATTGATATTTCATACAGGGTGCTTTAAACTTAGCCGCCAACATGCACAATTTAAATCATTTATAAGTTGCTTACTTTAAATAGAACACCCTGTATTTTATTACATTTTCCGCTGTATTTTTTTTAAGCCAATTCGTTTGGTATCAGTATTCCCTATACCTAAATCCAACCACTTTTGAGATATTTCATTATCTTATATGAAAATGTAAACTTTCACCATTAACACTCATAATAAAATACTTATCTTTTTTGGGATTTTTTAATGGTGTACTTTAAATTATACAATCTAAACGTTTCGATAACACTTACAGTTATCTTCGTCAGTAGTAATGTTTGTTAAAATTGTTAAAGATGTAGTAAACAATTTTGTCAAATTTGAAAAATTAAAACATAAACATAAGCCTGCTATTAGTATAACAGTTTGAAACATAAAGCCAACTATATTTTAGTAAAGAATAACTAGGTCATAAATTAATATTATTAAACTGTCTCAAAGATGACAAACCAGAACACTCTCTACGACGAAAGCTAACAATGAAATTTGCCAGCCAAAAACACATTTAACAAAATTTAATCGAGTTATGATGTAGTGTAAAGTTGTGAAAACTTCAATTTTAAAATGATAGAAGCATTCACAAATCCAAACATTACATAAAAAAATAACCCTCGTAGAGAGTGTTCTGGTTTGTCATCTTTGAGGCAGTTTAACAATATTTAATTTTAATGACCTAGTTATTCTTTACTACAATTTTATAGTTGGCTTATACGTTTCTCAAACTGTTATATTAATAGCAGGCTTATGTTTATGTTTGAATTTTTCAAATTTGACAAAATTGTTTACTACATCTTTAACAATTTTTAAGAAACATTACTACTGACGAAGATAACTGTAAGTGTTATCGAAACGTTTAGTTTGTATAATTTAAAGTACACCATTAAAAAATCCCAAAAAAGATAAGTATTTTATTTCATTATCTTAGTTAAAGCATAACAACACTTAATTATTTCAACATTAGTAAAGGGTAGGCCATGATTTCCATTATTTAAGGTGATATTTTGTTATTTTTTCATAAGTTATTAATTCTGAAAAGTAACCAATAGCCTGAAAGGATTATTAATTGTGGATATCATTAAAAACGTTGACTAGGTATTTTGTATTAATTTAATTAGATAACTTACAAACAAAAATATTTAAATGTAATATTAAACAAATAAAGTTTTATAATAAGTGTTCAAAATTAGCACCATCTACTTCTAAACATTTGTGAATCCTTTTCATTATGTCTTGTAATGCTGGAAATATGGTCGGGTGTTAGAGAATTAAAAGCAAGTAAGACTCTGTATCATATCTTCCTTTGTCGTAACAGGTTTGGAAAAATACCTGATTTTTAAGGTAAGCCCAAATACCAAAATCTAGAGGAGCCAAATCAGGAGAGCGAGCTGGCCAACGAAACGGGCCCTGATTGGCAATCCATCTATCATCAAACATGTCGTAAAGATGCTGAGCAACAGGCCCAAAGTTATGAGGAGGTGCTCCATCTTGCTGATACCAAGCTGAAGCCGCCTCTCCATTTCTTAAAGTATGTTACTCCGGTCGTATGGCTTCTTCTAAAATGTGGCAATATCTTGTACCATTTAAATTTTCATCACAAAATTTTAATGCTAAAATTTTATCGTCTTTTATTGCACAAAAAATATTAAAACTCCAACTATCTTGGAAATAACGTTCTCTACTAACATGTAGATCTTCATTAGACCAAAAATGGGAATTACGTCGATTAAATAATCCATTTTTTGCTATACTTTGCTTCATCACACCATGTAACTTTTTGTATGAAGTTTTCATCCTCTTGGGTCTTCATTAAAAACCATTCACAGAATTCTACCCTTCGAGGAAGATCACCTAATTGTACGTGTTGCACCAAATGATATGAAAATGGTTTCCACTTGTGTTTTTTTAAAATGCGATGAGTTGTTCTCCTCGACAAAGTAAGATCTCTCTTACAATCTCTAATGGAGGCATTTGGAGAGACCGTAAAATAACCCAAAACATTATTTTCGTTTATGTCGCTGTCCACTAGTGGTTTATTTTTATTAATTTTTGTCTTAAATTGACCAAACTGACGGAGGTTTTTAAGAAATCTTCTTACAATATCACCAGTTTCATTTGGTCGATTTGGATATCTTTCTGCAAAAACACGGCAAGTCCGTTCAACAATTCTATTACACTCGCCGTAAATAATAATAAGATTTAAAAAATCGTCATTAGTAAATCCTACATTGGCCATTATTTACTATGAAATACAAATTGTTAAAGAAAACTGTCAAAACAACATAAACAATTAACGTTCTAACTATCAAATCTTTGACAGCCTTGGCCTACCCTTTACTAATGTTGAAAAAATTAAGTGTTATGTTTTAACTAAGATAATGAAATATCTCAAAAGTGGTTGGATTTAGGTATAGGGATACTGATACCAAACGAATTGGCTTAATAAAATACAGCGGAAAATGTAATAAAATACAGGGTGTTCTATTTAAAGTAAGCAACTTATAAATGATTTAAATTGTGCATGTTGGCGGCTAAGTTTAAAACACCCTGTATGAAATATCAATGAGATGGATATATGGAGTTAACGGGCAAGCGCTTGTTGTTTATTGGTTACAATTTCACGTCACTAGCTTCGTTATTAATGGAGATATCGTTATTAAAAATTTAAAAAAAAATCGAAATATCTCGAAAATACTTCATTTTTGGTATCGGACATTGTGCACTAATTTTATCTAGAATTTCATGTAGAATTCTAAAATAAAATAAAAAATATTAGGTTTCATTTAAAATAACAAAGTTGACGTCTCCTTCCGGTATAACCGGAAATTCCAAACTCAGGACAATATTATATTTGAACTCAGCGTCATCCAAAACCTCCAGCTTCGTAATTTCAGATTTTTAACATAACTGTTTCGCCATTACTTTTAATCAAAACTCTTCGCGCCATACCCTGTATATCTTCTGTAGTTTTTGGTGTTTTATTTTCTGTTTCAGAAACCGGTTCCATTCGGTTGACTTCTCTGTGTTAATCTTACTCTTCTAAAATACTCTTGGAAAAAACTAAAAATGCTCTCCTCTTATGTACCCTTGTCCAAAATCTAATCTAATCTCCGGTATTACACAAAAGTTCTATATACCAAGTTTTATCAAAATCGTACCGGTAGATATCGTGTTCGCATACGACCGGCCATCTCTCAGACATTTTTTTTTGCTTTATTATGGTGATAATTACTAGCCATTTAACAATATCTTCAAGAATACTAACGGTAATTATACAAAAAAATTGTGAAAGAAAAGTTTAATTAATTATCCACAACTTTTATTCGAAGTATTTTTTTCAACAAGGTATCGTTTATTCACTTTTTCGAGCTAAATTTTGTATCTCTAGCAAAAACAATGTCCTGTATCGCAAGAACTTTTGTATGATTTTAATAATACTTTTGAAGTAAAAATATTGATACAAAACCACTTTATAAAATAGTTCAAAACTTTTTCAGTACAAAGATATAAAAATATATATGAAAATAATACGCAAAATTTGTAAACAAGTAATCCTGTATATTTAAAAAAAATAGTTCAAAACTATGCAAAATACTAAAAAAATGTGAAAATATGTATGAAAATAATATGAAAAATTAGAAAAAACTGAATTATGCATCATATTTCGAAAGCATTAATACAAGGTAGGTGAGCAAAATACTTCTCCCATATAAAAATCATGTGTTTTCGAAATTAAAGTAATCTTAAAAACTATTTGTCTCTGCACACATTGTAAACTAAGGTTTTGATTCTCACCTAGTCCCTTTGTTGAAATAAATCTGTGTGTTTCTCAATTAGTTGATTGCATTCTGCTTTTTTCGGTGCAATTTTATTCTTTATGTGTTTTTGAAAATGTTGTAAAACTATTTTCTTTCCGTTCTCTGTTCAACGTGTGCGGCTACCTTTTTTCGACGCGTCAGGTTTGGTTATTAATTGTTTCTTTATCTTGACTTCTTGGCATTTCACTTTCCAGTACCTCTGAAATCGTTTCTTGTGCATATTCTCCTTGATTCGTCTCTTCACCCTCTTTATTAACTTGCGCATTAGCATTCATTGGAATCATTATACGTTTCTTCTTCTTCTTATTCTAGTATATCATTGGCTATGTTAAGCGCATCTAAATTTTGTCCTTTCAATTCATCAATTTTACCAGAATTCAATAAATAAAATTTTTCAAAAGGTGGTAAAATATAGCATGTGAAGATTTGGATGTTTTGTGACATCAAATTTCAAAGGTTCTATGCTCATTAAGAGTAGGAGATAATTCACTTGTTTTATTTCCTACTCCTAACAAACATCTTGGTTAAATTAATGAAACGATCTAAGACCTGTAATGCTCACTTTATTATTTTGCTTGCGGCCGGTTTCAAAGCTCTAATGGTTCTATAGAATAGGGAGTTGATTTAAATAGGGAAGCAATCATAGGCGAATTACATAAAATGATAACAACAGTTTGGAAACTTTGAATATTATCATCAGACGATAATGGATATGATACATCGTTTCTCAGTTTATATTTCATTAATACCAATATGTTAAAAGTTATACGACTGAGTATTATAGGCCAAGAGATAGATTTAAAACGCGCTATATACAATTAAAAGATAATATACCTGTAAAAACTCTTTATGTGTTTTTTCAGTGTGTCCTAGAAAACGAGCAATTTGTTCCATTTCGTTTCCTTCGAAATTCATTAATTGAAGTATAGTCGCAATTTGTTTCCTAAATCAAATGCTTGTAAGCAAACATTTACACCGCATTTTTTAGAATATTTCGTATTGTTGATACACCACTCATCCACCGACCAGTAGAACCTGGATTGGCAAAGAGATAGTTATTTGTAGGTGGAACCAAATCAGAACTTTCTCGTATTTTCAAAAGTGAATCTACGTATCTTTGCATTTTTATTGTTTTTACACTACCGCTCATAAGTTTTTCTACGTGAGAGAGAGAGAGAGTATGCACACATTCATTTTGGAAATAGGTTTTCCGGTACGTCCCTATTTCTAGAAATTGTATTTTTCCGATGCGTTTTCTATTAAATACCAGAATGCTAGCTAAAGTACACTCTGCAAGAGCTTTATAGCTGTTCTTCAAATCCTCTTTATTTTGTAGTTTAGCGAAAGCTCTTTATGCCATATTTGTTATAAAGTCGTTAAATTTTTTTACATCTTCTGTTAATGGCAGAAGTTTAAATTTACCATAATTACGAGAGTCGATGCTTTTGGGAGCTAAACTCGAAATGTCGTTGCAACAATGAGATACTATAGTTTCTTGGATTTCATTAATCTCTTTTACCGTAGCCTCTCGACTCATTTCCGTAAATAGCGGAGTTTTTGTAATGATTGCTTTCTTTGCAACAGCGCAAATATACTTTAAATTATTACCAAGATGAAGCGGGAGAGACGAAGCCTTGAATTCATGAGTGTCAGGGTTATAATCACTAACAATTTTTGTGCATCTGTCAAACCATCAATTGTTGTAGATTTTTTTAAAGCTAGCTTTAATGTTGACATTTCACGCATTCCATTTGAAGCTGCCGTGTATATTTGTTTCCTTTTATGTTTTGCCAGGTAAGCTTCACCGTATAGGCAAATTAAAGGACCCGATTTAGCTGTGAAGCTGATTTCGTCAGGTCTCATAATGTTGAATACCTCTGTTTTAATTCGAATTTTGTTCAGATAATTTTGTAATAATCCAGTTGCAGCTAAAAATGGTTGTGCTTCTGATAGATGATTTTGTTTCGACACACCGCAGTTGTTATTTTGTGTGTTTGCTTTGCAGAGTGTTTTATGCGGCCACAAATAGGTTTTCTTAAAATGTCCGAGACAGTTTGTACAGAAACTGTAATCACTAGCTTGTATGCCTCGAGTGATGTCAAACTTTCGTGATTTAACTGATTTTATAGTATTAAGTTGTTGATACAGTAATCATTTGCCTTTTTTTTCGCAGAGCTACAATAGCGTCTTCTCTTCTCTCTATTGATTTTATGTTAATTGCAAAATTTTTCTAACAGCTTCTTCGGCTTTATGATTTCTCACTAAGTGTGTTGAAAAATGTCCAACCGTTTGATAACAAACTGTACACATTTCTTTGTAAACCAAGTCAGGTCCAGAAAACCTATTACAATTTTTTTCTACTAAATTTATCTCAGTTTTTTCATAAAATAAATTCACATTAGTTAACTATTTGTTATTTTTCAGACTAAGATGGAAATAAGTTATGTACAGGGTGGCCAACTAAGAATGCGAGATACTGTATCTGGGAAACTATCCATCGTAGAGGCTTGCACAAAAAAAAGTTATTACTAAAACGGCCAATACAAAAACCTGGAAAATATTTTCAAGTTTCCGAAATGGCCGCTAAGTGACGTTTCTGTGAATTCTGCTATATTAACCTAATAAAAAAATAACTGATCTTTGAAGTCGAGGATAATCTAAACTTTTTTTGTTTGGCACTTTTTGACGTATCTATAAAAATAAACTGATGGGGGGTATTCAAAGGTTTCCTTATATCCCCCCCCCCCGTATCTTCGAAACAGCTAATCCGATTTTTGTGATAAGGATTACACCTCAAGCAATATCTTAAATGACTTAAAATTAACAGTTACGTAACTGTTAACCTGTGAAGTAAAAATATTATTAATGCAATATAAGGCTACTAGGTTTTAACTATCGGACATTTTTTGTTTGTTTTAGATTTGTATGAACAGTTATGCAGTTTTAAAATCACTTAGTTCGGCATGCTGACAGCCTGATCCATGATGTGGAAAATAATTGCGTGGAACAATTTAATTCGGTAATCGCTAAATTCATCGGTGGAAAAAGGATTAACTATTGCCAACGACGGTCCTATCAAATCAGGTGTGCAGCTGCTGTTGTGAGCTACAATACAAGGAGACCTATCTACACTATACCTACAAATGTTAAAATAATTGAAGTTTTGTTAGTTTCACATGTTGTCGCTAGAGGGCTTTGTTCGATATTCCGACAGAAACGGTTAATTTTCGCAAAAAAATTAAATGCATTGGTATAACTTTTTTTCATGAACAAGTAGCTAAATGATGCTTAAACAAGCTCGTGAAAACCGCATCTTGATATCTTGTTCCTAACCTAAAATATTGGCCAAAGAAGACTATACGAAAATCCCTTAAATTTTTATTTTTTTTTAACTATGTTTTTCTGGAATTGTTTCTATTATGTAAGTTGTGGCCTTAAAAAGGACCGATTTAAAGGAGGAAGGTTTTTAATGCCCCCGTAAATGCTCGAAATGCTGACCACTTTTTTAGATTCAAGATTGCAGTTACGCCCCCCAGCGGCCATTTCAGAAACATGAAAATATTTTCCAGGTTTTTGTATTGGCCGTTTTAGTAATAACCTTTTTTTCCGCAAGCCTCTACGATGTATAGTTTCCCAGATGCAGTACCTCGCATTCTTAGTTGGCCACCCCGTACACACTGAACATTTCATGTATTAAAAATGTAATTATGTTTATCCAGTGTTTTTAAAGAATTAATTTATTTTTAACTTCAAAAAAAGTATTTTATATTGCTAATAAGTATTGAGGCAACAACTGTCAAACTGAAAAAATAATACTTGGGAAATTTAAAACGTATTTTACGCCAGTCAGAACACCGAAAATAGATAAACTAAGATGGTGAGTTTAAGCTAAAGTATTTTTTCGGAAAAATATTTGGTAAATTCAGACCGTCGGGACAAGTGATAGATATGTCGCGAATTGCTGTGATGAATGGTTCAAAAATATCAATTTGCACTTAACCACGGTAGATTAAAAATAATATCGAATGTGTATGCTCTCTAATGACTTTGACTAAATTTCTTAATCGCGGCGTATCTTTATTCCTAAAATGACAATCGTCCAATTTTTATTAAAAGAACATTGCTAAAGGCGGTTGTTATGAAGTAAGTAAGAAAAAAGTAAGGAATCCTCCTGTGGTGTCTACTACATATTTTTTAAAGGAAAATGGAAAACAAACGGAAAGTAGTTATTAGTTATGTACCTACGATCATCACAACTGCCTTAGGTACTCAATACTACAACTGAAGTATAGCGTTAATATTGTATAAGGTTGTTTTACCGTTATTACTAATTTTGCTGTTAGCGGATTTTTAGTTTTTAAAATGCTGCTGTTAGATTTGTTTTCCGATTCTTCTGATAAATTGCGTAAAAAATCTTCGACTGTATACTTGCTTCCAGAATATTCCATTTCTGGAATGAGAATGGCGGACTCTGCAGAGAAACTTTTCGTTTCAAGTGTTTGGTCAGTCTAATAATAGGAGCTAGACGTTTGAGCAATGTCAAAATTCACATTATCAGAACATTCAGTTACAGATTTATTTGTATTAGAGTCAACGGTCAAACTTTATAAATAATCCAACTACTTTTTGGGTCACACTTACTTTAGCTATGTATGTTACTTAATTCTTGAGAAAGAATATTTGTATCACAGGATATCACGTGTTTTTCATTGAGCGTGTGTGTGGGTGGGTGGGTGGTTGGCTGCGTACGTGCGTACGCGCGCGCGTACGTGCGTGCGTGCGTGGGTGCGTACGTGCGTGTGACTGGGTGGGTGGGTGTGGGTGAGTGGGTGGGTGTGTGGGTGGGTGGGTGTGTGAGTGTGAGTGTGCGTAGTTTATTATTTATCCCAAAAATTTTACTACAGCTAAAAAACATCCTTGTATTATTAATATTGGAAATATACATACATATAATTCATATTTAGAGTTTTCATCAAAACAGTGCATAGGTACATTGAAATTTTACTACAGCTAAAAAAAAAGTGAGTGAGTAATTTGCGCTAGAAAAGTGAAATGATCTACGTTAAGGAAAAAATTGAAAACATCTGGAAGTCTGACTTACTCATGTACTCATGTATAAATTTCTACATCAAAGTAAAGCAGTCATTTTTTGCAAATTTTAAGTGCATATCGCTTTACAAATTTATTTATTGTAAAATATCATGCATATAAAGAAAGTATGAAAATATAGCACAGTTAAAAGTGAAAAAAAGCTTGCATTAAATAAAAGTCAAAACATGTAAATCTGATAGCTTTACACCATGTATTTATGCAATACAAATGACAGTTGCATTCATACATTTGCAAATCCCGCTTCAAAATTGTAATGTGCATTGGTGACTAAGATAAATATAGAATGTTCGCATTCACACCTGCATACAATGCTTTCAAAGCGTTCATTATCCTACAATTCTTGAAGCAGTAATATTCACGCTCCATCGAAAATTGTAAATTTGGAGTCTTAATCAAACTAAATTAAAAAAACAAGTCATGTTTTAAGTGGTTTGTTGTTTCAAAATTGAATTGGTTAATTTAAGGACCATTTTGATACATTGATACATGAAATGGATAAATTGCATGCATGTGTTTCTTATAAGCTTAAGTAAGTACAAAAAGTTGTGTTTTAAGTGCTCTTTGTTGTTTCAAAATGGAATTGGTTAATTTAAGAGTCATTTTTTCATATTTTAATAAATTTATACCTGAAATGGATAAATCGTCATTTATAAAACACAATTGCGTTGAAAAATTTTTTTTTCTGAGAATTAGGTTCAAATTTAAAATTTTCAGGAGCGCATCTTTTGTAGGACTTTATTTATGCCCCCCTCGCAACCCCACCTATACCCTGAGAATACGAACGTCCACATCGAGTAGTCTTTTATCTCTTTCCATAGATATGCACATATCTTTATTTACATCACAAACCTTCACTTTTATAGTTATAGTTAGTTTATAGTTCAAGTACACGTCTATCGTTTACACAACAGTAATTTCAATTATACATTTCATTCTAGAACAATACTTGTATTTCAAGTTAAATACAATATTACACCACTCTATTTTTAGACTTCTAAGAATTGTAATATGATGATGGCATTACAATTTCTATTTGTAACTTTTGACCTTGACGTAAAAATTTCCCGCCAAAATGTTTGACCGCAGAGAGACCTTGTAATATGATGATGATGATGATGATGATGACATTGCAATTTCTATTATTAGCAAGCTCAAAAATTAGATTTCCCGCCTAAAGTTTGACCTTGAAGAGGTCCAGAACGGGCCCCTAATCATTACTGATGAGGTACATCAATATTAGAAAATCGAAAAATATTTGCTCTGCTCTCTGTTGATATTTTTCTTACATTATATCTTGCTCCTTATGAAGTCTGGGACAATTTTATTTATTTTCAGTCTATCTGAGGTCCTCTACAATTGCATGATAACAATTGAAACAAGATTCTCTCGTGATTTTCTATAAGTTGTCATGTTAAAAAAATTTTCTAATTTAACCCCAAGGTAAGCTGCTCTTAAAAAAAATTTAAAGAACTGTATGCATTGTGTGAACAAACTGAACAATATGGTAATATAAGAAATATTAGACAAAAAGGTTGACTTGCTTTTCTTGTTAAGTTAAGACATGGGTTATCTGATGACTTCATCAAATTACTTTTTAATTATGCTTCGAGACAAGTCACTAGTTTAGTAATCTCTAATGTTCGCCTCTCACTTAGGCGAAGATTTATACATAACAACATCGGATTCAGATCAATAACCAGGGACAATTTTATAATCAATCATGTACCGGAATTGCCAGAAAATGTTGTTCTCGGTCTCATAATAGAAGATATTTAAAGTGCAACCACCGTTAAATATTTTAATTTTACTTAATTCTTGACGTTATTGCGTTTCAATTGAATGTCATTTGCTCGTTAACCCCATTAATTTTATTTATGAGTGGTAGCATCATAAGGTAACTACAGTTTTTTCGCATAGCTTTAACAATTGCAATAAATATCCGTGGAATAGGCCTACAGGGGAGACCACTTTAAAAAACACGCCAAAGGTTCCACCTGACGGGAAATGAGCTTAGCATCTAAATTATAGGTTCAATAAGAACGACTCAAATATGTTACTATTCGATTTCTCTGTAATCCGATCAAGTGAACAGTCCTTTCTGCATGCACCATATAGGTAAATACGAGTGCATAATCTGACTATTGTATTTATCTTCAAACTTTAAACCTTTTTTGTAATCGAGTATTAAACGGCCCTGTATTACACGTAGAACTCAATTAATAACCCATATTGAAGCGTAAGATTTTTTTTATAAAATAAGTAGGTAATATGTACCTACTTTCTATTATTTAGCATCTGTTTTGGATTTGTGGATTTAGTGATCTTACAAGTGGGATCACCCTGTAAGTAAGACTCTTTTAGTCTACCTTTAAACAGTAAAATAGTACCATAATCTAAGGCACGTGCAAATAAATAAAATGTAACATTTCCCTTATTTTGTAGTTATTTTTTGTTACTATAAAAATGGGTATGTTATAGAATAAACGTTTAATATCTCGAAAAGTAGCCATAAGATATCATTTTACCATCAGGAATTTTGAACGAGGACATCGAGAGACACTATATCAAATATTCAGAAACTTTGATGGAACCTTTTTTTTGTTATTTTACGCTATATTTGCAATGCAAAAATACATGCTTTATCCAAAAAAGGTTTGTGACAGCTTGAATCGCCCTGTAACTACCAATATTTTATTTTGATCATTAAGTGTGTATTTTGGCTACATATATCAAACAAAAACTTTAAAAAATATTTAAAAGGGACTTATTGGTACGCATTTTAAAACTTTCGGGATTTTAAACGTCAACGCCCTGTATATCGAAAACTAGCCATAAGATAGAATTGGGCCATGAAGATTTTTGATCAGAACGTTAAGTACTATTACATATTACAGATGTATATATATATATATATATATATATATATATATATATATATATATATATATATATATATATACGTCACTCCTTTTTGTGACGTCCACTAAAACGAGACGTATTGGCGTTTCAGATTAAAATATACACAATGTTGATATTGCAATCATATAGACGTCAATATACAGGGTGTACGTAATGCCACCACTTAGAATACGTAATCTTCAGGCCTAATAAAGTAAAAAAAATGACCTCCATTCCGCTTGGGACATAGCCTGGCCACAGCTTTTACAAAACAATACAGCTCGGACTTTGGGAAGAATTGCTTTGATCTTTGTGCGTCCCGATTTGCAAATCATGGAGGGGAGACTGCAGTGTGTAATCGTTCTCGTACCGCGCCGTGGGTCTATTTCAACAGGAAAAAGATGGATTGTACGTCAACTGGGCCAGGACCGTATTACAATTATTTTTCACGTGTGTCATTAGCGGGTAATTTCGATTGCTTTTAAACGACAAATAATATAAAAAACCAACATTTCCGCTTTCTTTAGGATGAACTATAACTTATAATACATATCTAGCGATAAAAAATACAGTAAAAATGGATTTTTAAACTTAAACTAAAATATTACAAGTTAGCTTCATCGGCTGAAAAATGGGCAATTAAAGCCATCAAAGACACCGCTGCGTATGCTTTGAATGCAGTTTTTAATTCTATTATTGTTTATTAGCAATTTATGACTACTTTATGTGGTGGTAGTTGGTAGTAAAATAGTAAAAAGTAAAATTAGACGATTCGAACCACGTATTTGTGATCAAAATTTTATATAACAAAATTTAATTTGTTGAGGAATGGATAAAATTATTATTTTATTACCATATTTTATTAGCGTATTTTTATATTTTAAAATATACTTTATTTTATTTTGCCACCATAATGCTCTTTATACGCCTCCAAATGCGGGCGTAATGTGGTCTTTATAGCACGGAAATGTCATTAATGCTAAGCAGCATGATTGACAGCAAACACATGAGATGATATATAATAGCAATATCACAGTATCTTAGTAACAACGAATTAGCCTACTGTCGACTTTATTTCACTGCATTTGCATTTAAAAACTTGCCGAAAATACTGAATCTTTTTAATATTTTGTTCCAGTTTCATGGTGCAAAATAAAATAAAACATTGAATTACCACGGGCATAATGTAGATTATGGCTCAGGAATATAAAGCCCTTCGCTTCGCGTCGGGCTTTTAATATTCCCTCGAGCCATAATCTTCTGATTATGCCCTTAATACATAAATATCTATTATACGTAAATTGTATGTAAACAAACCAATTTTTTTCTAGAAAATTTAGTATTCTTGTCGAGGACTTATACTAAATTTACATCATTTTTATTGCTTAGAAGACTAATGCAACGGAATGCTAATGTTGAATAGATGGAAATTATAAATAAATAAATTGGAGTACTTTAGTAAACAGTAACATATATGTGATCCTAGCGTTTCTGGGAACCCGTTTCTACGAGTAAAACACAATAAATTCTTAACACCGCGTAGAGCTGGTACAAATTGTCAAAAATCAATGAAAAACGTATAAAATAAGTATTAAGTTACAATCAAAACTTTTTCAATACGGTCCACACAAATAGCAAACGCTCTCCACTCCGATCAGTATGCGACTGAACGGACTCGCTTAACTTATTTAAGATTCGTTGCGAAATCAAATGGGCAAAATTCGAACGTGCTCTTCTTAAGAAACATATCACTATTATTCCGAATCAGGTCGGCTGTCTCGACTATGTGTCTTCTAAGATTTTCAACAGCTTCTGATGTTGTTTGGTAAACCATATTTTTCATGTGACCCCACAAATAATAATCTAAGCATGTCAAGTCAGGAGATTTTGGGGGCCAGGGGTGTTATTCCTTTCTGTCAATTTCACGTCCTTCAAATTGTTGATTTAAGAATTGTCTTACACTTAAAGGAAAGTGCACTGGGGCACCGTTGTACTGATACCACATGCCTTGTTTCATGACTAAAGGTACATTTTTCTAACATATTTCCTAGATGATTTCGAAAATTTAAATATATGTGTGTGGTTGAATGATTGTCGAAAACGAATGGGCCAATGGGTATGTTATCAATAATTCCACACCAAACATTCACTGATGAAAACCTATGTTAATTATTTGACAGTGTGGTTTCATGGGGATTCTCGAAATTCCATAAATGGGTATTTTTTCTATTCATTAATCCATTCCTTGTATATGTTAACTCATCCGTGAATGAAATTTTATTAACTCTTGTCGATTCTCAATTACCCAACGGCAAAATTCCATGCATTTGGAGAAATCTGTGGGCAAAAGAGCTTGAACAGGCTGGATATGAAGTGGATGAAAACCTTGACGTTTTAATGTCCTCCGAATTCGCATCCTAGACACATTAGCACGCACAGATATTGGGCGATCAGAGGTGCACGGGTTACCATCAATTTCTCGAAGTATGTTCTCTTCATTTTCCAGTGCTTGTTGTATTGGACGTCCACTCGATGGGTTCGGGAAAGTTACGTATTGGCGTAGGTGGTTGTCCGTTTTGGAAAACTCGTCGGTCTGGTATTATCCAGTTTGGAAATCTCAACGCATACTCTTGTACAGCTGCCGCTGAGGTTCCATCGCAAAAACCGTAAATGTAATGGATATCGGCGTACTCTTGCGTTGTAGAAGTAAACATTTCGAACACTGTCAATCAGCACAACGACATAAATCAACTTTGGCGTTTGACAACTAAATAAAGTCGTTTCCTAGTACATCATACTTTGGATTTTGAACCGAAATTGTAATTATTTGAATTCTAGCAATTTAACACTCTGTATTACGAAACGGTTTACTTTAAGGCAAAACTTTACTAGTACCTCTTATTCTATTTGGAATGAAGATTACGAGTGACAGTATGTCATGGGACACCGTGTATTTATATCCATCGTTTGTGTGCAAGCAATTTGACGTCTACTTTTATATTGTTAAAAAAAATATGTTGGTTTTATCACAACTTAACTATCCGTTCCTTTTGGTGTTTTAACTTTAAATATACATAATGTTATTATTGAAGCATTTGAGCATCCAATTATTTTTATTATATGCAATCAGATCCATGTCTTCTCTTTTCTACATTGATTATTACAACCCCCCATTCTTACAGAGACACCAATAATTTAATAATACGTATACAATGGTCTAATAACTTGCACCTATTACTGCAAAATATGAAATGAAAGGCGTAATAACCTAAAATTTTTAACATCTGTACAAATGAAGTTTAGTTTTCTTGGCATTTATAGTTTACTGACATTTCTATATTTGCAATTATACAAAAAACAAGTATTTTAATTATGTGCGATGATCGTGAAGGTTTACATTGTCAAGCTACAATTATTAACCGAAAACTATGTTAAAAAATCGTGAAAGTTTACTCTTAATATAGTAGGCTCACCTATAACAGTAATACATACTTCTGTAATTTAACATTGTATTTCTGTTCCACATTAATATTCTCCGTACAATGTTGGAATTTTAATATAAATTAAATTACTTATTTAGATAAAACTCGGGAGTAAGCATTTTGTGAAACACATGTGCGGCATTTTTCTGTTACATTGAGTAATGCGGTTAATGATCGCCACGTATTTTAGTTCGAATATAGCATATGTACCGAAAAATATACAGCTTCATTAAACCTGTATTCCTGATTCCTCTCAGCACATATATACTTTCCTAATTAATAGCATAAATGCTAGTTACATTCCAATATATATATATATATATATATATATATATATATATATATATATATATATATATATATATATATGGGTGGCGCAATAGAGGTATCTTAAGAATGGATAAAGCAATGAGTTTAAACTTTCCTAGCACTTTCCAAGTTTAACATATCGATGTAAAATATTTTCACTAGAGCGTTCTTGTCAATTCTATCAGAAACCGCTGGCAACATGGTTTTTTCAAATGGAGCACCATATATATTTTTCACTCTGCAGAATCTAAGTTTATATCTGAGCAACTTTTATAAACATGTTCCCATTATCTGCACCCGCTTTTGAGATGTAGATTGATTTGATTTTTTTAAGAAAACTTGCCTTCATTTAAATGTTAATATTTTCCTAAGTGCACGACGTTCGTATCATCCGTGGTCTGCATTAGTAACTCAAAATAGGTTACCGCTAATGGGGAACCTCTAAAACAATTTAAAGTGCTTGTGATTAGACTAAATGCGATCGTTTAATTAACAGTTATAACATTTTAAAACAGCTTAACGTTGTGTAAATAAAATAGTTTTATTATATAAGCTGTGTCAGCTTTTTTGGGGAAGAAAAACGAGATCAATTGGTGCTTTTGTAAGCACGTTGAATACATGAAGGAGCAACCTCCAACATTGCGGAAATTAAATTCAATTAAACATTATATTTGCTTGCTTTAAGCCAATAATATTAACATTCAAAAGTTGCAAAACCGATACCGAATTTATACACAGGATGTAGCATATAAGTCGCTTCGGACCACGGTCTCCCTACCATACAAGATATGGAAAAAAATATCAGAACTGTGCATAGCATGGACATGCTCCTAAAATATTTCTTGTAAACAGTGGCGTGCAGTATATCAGTAGCGTGCAGCTTTAGAGAGTACTTGAAGCGTACTTATTTTTTTATGTAACATGTTATATCCCGAAGTTTAGCGACTTACTGTTATAACCGGTTTTTTGTCAAAGTACAACCAACCTTTGAATTCTTTTCAGAGAAACTTAATTGGCATAATTGACATAATTTTTAATTGATTGGAGTTTAAGCGCTGTATCTCGACTTTAAATGTTTAACAACAAAAAGTTGCATACACAAATACGCCGATCCACGTTTGCGAGACACCAGGAATGACAATTTTCTGTATACTATACATTAAAAAAAAAACATAAAAAATTAAATTTATATTCTTCAACCTTAGTTGGTGATAGCACTAATGTTTTAAATATTTTCCACAATTTTTTATGTAACTTATTTATTTCTCAACGGGTTAAGAAAAAAAATGTATATATATATATATATATATATATATATATATATATATATATATATATATATATATATATATATATATATATATATATATATATATATATATATTTGTGGAGTTATATTTGAAACATTATTGCTTTTTTTAAATTTTAATTAAATTATTTCATGCAGCTTATAAGTTTTTTTAATAATTGTCGACCTAAACAGGCTAAGTTTAGCCTACCGTGTACTCAGGGACCCTTAGGGGGATAGAAAGCGGGAAATTGTCAAGATATGTCAATTAACGGCTAACTTGCATTTTTATATCGTAAGTGGGAGGAAAACTGGAACCAGGGAGATCATTCCAGACTTTAGAAACCGTGTAGTGGAATGAAGATTGCGTGACTTTGGTACAAGAAGTGGAGATTTGTACTGCACATTGCTATTTTACGAGCAGCTGCTTTGGTAGCTGACAGAAGATGGCCGACCCATGATAGATTTGGAGATACAGTCATACCCAACATTGCAATAAAAGTCTGAAACTTAAGATCTGAGCCATTCATGCTTACAACAGGAAATTATCGATCTTTTTTGGCGAACACAAGGGAACAATAAGTTTCATTAGCGTTAAATTAAGCTAGATCACTACTTCCCCATTCAAGGATACGTTAAAGTCTTTGTTGATTGAAATTTCCATTTCAGATGATTTGAGATAGAAGGTGGATTACCATTATGAGTAGTCTTACATGAACTATAATGAAGAGTGAGAAAAAAATCCATCAACTATGACACGCGTCTTTTATCAAGGAAACTAGAAACCGAGTTGATGAGCATATCATTTAACCCAAACAAGGTGAGTTGGGCAAGTCAACACTTGGTCAAATGCCTTTGAGATATCTAAAGCGACTACAACTGGTTCACCGGATTGTTCTAATGTATTGTTCCAAACTTGGATCACATGTGAAAGATCACTTGTTGAATAACTGTGCCTAAAACCATATTGGTGGTCGCTAAGTAGTTTGATAGTTTCAAGGAAAGGTATCAGTTACTGATTGATGGATTTTTCCATGTTTTAGACAATATGGATGTGATGGCAACAGGTCTGTGCTTCGAGGGATCGGTATTGTCGCTTTGGGAATACGTTAGACATTTGCTAACTTCCACGGTGAAGGACATTCCCCAGCAAAGATAGAGATCGAATAGGGCTTAGATAGGAATGGCACTAATTCAGGAGGGCATTTCTTTAAGACAGTAGGTGGGATAACGTCTGGACTAATCGCCTTATTGAGATCAAGTTTAGTGATAATCCATTCTAGGAGCTTGTACCGAAAATGAATTGGTTTTATAGAATACGAAGAAGAATTGACCGGGGTACAGCTTTTAAAGAATCATTGAGACGCGAGTTTGATGCAAATGTATCCACAAAAATATTGGCTTTGTCTACAGAATGAGCAACTACAGATCCGTTAAAAGATGTCACGGAGGGAAATGATGTACCAAAGTTTTACTGATGGCTTTAGCTAACGACCAAAATTTACGGCTGCCTAAAGGAGATGCAGCTAGTTCATTCTATTTTCGTTGTTCAACACTTTTGCAGGAATTTCTAGCACGTAGCCTCTGCATCATTATCAACCATTTTATTAGATTTCTATTTAACATAAGATTTATTTTTCAAAGATATTATATCTGCACAAGCTTTATTGAAACATTGAAACAGGGTTGGGAACGATAGTGACCTATAAAATCTTGTTTTTGGGAATGTATAACCTACACCCTTGAGGATGACTTCAAATAGTGAAATGTCAATAGTCGAAGATGAGGACGAGTTAAAATAATATTCACTCCATGAAAAGGTTGCAAAGTCCCGTAAATTATTCCTTTAGCTGTCTTAAAAACAGGTTCTATCAGTGTTACGAACAACAGAGGAGTTAGGGAGAGTAGAAGTAAGTTGGACTTTAATTTACAGCGTATAATTAGCACCCAAGACCATTTTTATTAAATTTAGCTTAAATTTGAAACTTTAACTTAAAAAACAGTGTTGATCGGGTTATCAGTGAACATGTGCAATACTGTCATCTAAAAATTGCTATAAACTAAATTGAAGTTACTCTCTTCTGAATCAGAATCTCCCAGGTTTTTATTAATACGGGTTATAAGTTTTTGTATTTTATAACTATTTGTTAAAGAAAACTTTAAATCAAATAGGTACACTTTTTCCTGCAGTGGTAGAGTAACAAACACTCCAACGAACCCCGGCGTGCGCGAAGAAACGGTCTGGTACTCAGCAGTCGAGCGTAGCGGGCAAAACTCTAATCAATTAAAAATGGTTTTGGAACTATTCTTGCATTCCTAATATTACAAGGAAGACTTGTGTAAGTCAAATGTTCAAGCGGTGTTCTGTTATGCAAAATACCATATGATTTGAGCAGACCGTAACGGAACGTCACTTTAACAAAATAATTAAGCACGGTTTAGTGCAGCCATTGGTAAAGTAATATCTCTTCATAAGAAGCGCAAATGTAATTACAATATCGAAATTAAAAATATGTGGACCCAAATAAGGTAATATTGAATGAAAATAGTAATAGTAAAATATTATTAAGGACTTGTAGTGCAGGGCCCGCTCTAGCCTTCATGTCACCCCGGACAAACAGACAATTTGCCGCCAGTTTTTTCTAAATAAAATAAAAATTATGTTAAAATCATTTATTTAAAAAAATATATGTAATACATTACATAATAAATATTTAAAAAGGGCAAAACTTAAAAGTACTGGTACATATAAGGTGCATTTTTATTGCTATACTTATATTCTATTAAGAAAGTACAAAAAATATTGCACATCCAAACAGAGAAATTTTAGATTCTATAAAATAAAGTAACCTAAAAGAAATTTTTCTTTCTAACTTTGATTTCTGCAAATGTTTTTATTACATCTTTTAAGTTAACTTTATCAGCAATTTCATGCTCAATCGCTAAAATGGCCAACCCATTAAGACGATTTTGCGTTGTAGTTGAACGTAAAAAATTCTTAATCAATTTTAATTTGGAAAAACTTCTTTCTCCACTTGCAACAGTTATTGGTATACACAGCAATACTCTTAAGGAAACACTTAGGTTTGGGGCACAATTTAATATTGTTATTAATTTTAGAACAGTGCTTGGGCTTTCTTTTTTGCCCATAAGCCCAGATACTGCACAAATTTCTTCTGCTAATTCTACCCCATTAATATCAACAGAATCACCGTGTGTTAAAATACTTTCTAGATCGTTGCAATGTTTTAAACGATTCTCTTTAGACATGCCCTTTAAATCATATATATTATATAAAAATTGAAAATAATTACTATGGTGACTAAGTTGTTTAAATCTAGTATCTATTGCATTTAGTGCCTGGTCAATTGTAAAATAAAAAAAATCTACCTTATAATTTTCTTTAGGATTCTCGATCGGTTCATTTCGAGCTTTGTATGAGAAATTCTTTTTTTTTTCTTCTTACGCCGTGTCGTGGTATTGTTGATTCAAAATTTGCTTTAACGTCAATTTCGTCAGCCAGTTCTCTCGCATCAACAATAGTTTCATTAAAAGATTTATCCGATCGAAGATCCTGAAAAAACTTTTGCAAAAGATCAAGAGCAGGTGCTAGATCATAATCTTTTGTCTGCAACAATTTGCTTATTGGATTAATACAGTTTAAAATTTTATACCAAAGAACTATTGAACACAAAAATTTAAATTGTTTAATACAACTTAATAAACCCGAGGCTTCGTCCCTTATTAAATTATCAATTTCTTCATTCTCATAAATGCTTAGCAAGGCGTCCTATACGCCTCCGATATAAAATCTTAAACGCTTTAAAGCCTCTATCCTACTCTCCCATCTAGTATCACTTAATGGTTTTAAAGTCAAACCCTGGACATGTTTTAGAAGAATTGCCCAGCGAAAAGTAGATGCTGAAAAAGATACATATATTTTTTTAATCATATTAAAGAAATTAGCGCCTTCCAAAGATGCTTTTACCATATCGTTAACTACTAGATTGAGAGAGTGACTACTACATGGAACGTAGAAAGCTCGCGGATTTAGGTTCTTAATCCTAGATTGCACTCCTGATTTATCGCCCCGCATATTAGACCCGTTGTCATATCCCTGTCCTCTTATATCCTGTAAATTTAAACCCAAATTATTAAATTCTACAATTATAATTTCAAACATTTGCTTCCCTGTAGACCTTTCAACTGGAAGAAAACCCAAAAAGCTTTCCTTAATTTTAATTTCAACCTCATCCTGATTGGAATCAGTTTTATTGATTGAAACATACCTGATTACAAGAGTCATTTGCTCCACCTTAGAAATATCAGGAGTGCAATCTAAAATTATCGAATAATATTTGGCTTTTTTTATTTCATTAATAATATAAGAATTCACACTTTGATGCAACAGGTCTATTATCTTGTTTTGAATATTTTTCCCAAGATAGTGAGCTTGCGTTTCTTCTTTTTTAAGCACCCTACGTACGTGTTCTTCCATGATGGGATCAAATTCAGATAGCAGCTCAACTATTTTTAAGAAGTTACCGTTATTATGCTCAAACAGCTGGTCGTTTGTACCTTGGAAAGCCAGACAACTTTTACCAAGCATTTTAGTGATTGCTACGATTCTTAAAAGCACTTCTTGCCAATGGTTTATTTCAACGTTAACAAGTCTTTGGGAAGCCGCATCTATAGTTTTACAACACTTTAATCTTAGGTTCAGTTCTAGAAAAGATTTTTGGGACTGAATATAATTTTTAGAAATTTCGTGGTCTTTTAGAGTTTGATTCAGATGCTTCCAACTTTTAAACCCCTCTTTTGAAAGGGAACTAAGTACACAGCCAAAAATTTTGCCGCAAAAGCAATAGACGCAATTTTTTGAGACAGAGTACACTTGCCAGTCTCTTAAAATTCTTTTATAATAATTAAGGCTAAATTTTCTACCAGTCTCATCGTATGGAAATCTATAATTGTACAATGGTTTAGGTGGACCTTGCCTTACCAAAAAGATTCTTTCGGCGTCTTGTAGTATCATTGGCCAGAGTGCTGGATCTGTACTTAAAAGTTGTTGAGCGCTTTCTGTAGGTGCCACGTTGGTATCAATAGTGCTCTCATTTGGCGACGGAGGGCTGCCACTGTCAGTTGCAAGTATGAGTTCAGGTATATCGTTCATTTGTTGATCCTCATTTTTCTCAGGTGAGTCTCTGTTGTCACTGTTGTCAGAGTCTTTCAATGCTGTCTTTGATGTAGAACATTTTGATTCGTCATTTGTTTTGGTACTTCCCGGCGTACTCTGTAAATAATTTAGTCAAAAACGAAAAATAATTCTTAATATATGCAGAAAATATAAATAAACGAAAAAGATTAGTATTATTTTGAAAAAGCGTAGGGTGCTTTGTGCCATATTTTTCATGCTGTTACACGTCCAAACCGCACTAGGCGTCGTGCATGCTTACTAATGTAAGCGGGTTGCCAAGCCAGCTAACAGGGAGATGGGCGTGGTCGAAATAATAAGTAAAATGAATGATTAATATGCTCAAACACCTTACACCTACATTCAAATAGCTCAATTCGGGAAAATATGTCTCTAGGCGCCACCACAATCGAAACTTTGCTAAAATAATTGTCTTAAGCTGGATGTTAATTAACCCTACTTGATTGTGGAAAGTAGGATTGTGCTTACTCGGTAAACTCCTATACGAAGGTTCTAAAACAAACACTCGTCCCAAACAATTCAACTCAAACTCAAATAAATTTAGTACTACCCAGGTTATTAAAAACTTTTTGAATACACCTCGTATACCAAAACTTCCAAAATAAAATTTATCACTCAAATTCATTCACGTAACCAACAGTTATATTTTCTACTTATTAATGAGTAAACTATTCTTCCTCCAATATTCGGTAATTAATTTTTAAAATTCCTAACATGAACGATATCTTTTAAATTTAATTTACTTTTTATATCACTTCTGAATCGTATTGACATTCGTAAATAATTTAAGGTTTCAAAACTCCAACTCTTTGTTATACTTAATGACATTTTTAAGACAACAGCTGATCCGTTAATTGTGCATTGCTCTAATGACACAAACATGAAAATTTTGCAATCAACCTGGCTAATATGAACTTTCAGGTTGTTCCTTAATCTTAAAAATCCAAAAAAATTTAAAATATGCAAAGCTTACTTTTAAAATTGTCAAAACAAGATCACCAATTAAGTAAATGTTACAACTGTGTTTCATACCTGGCTAAATAAACAACAGAATAAAAATTTAACGATAAGTATATATTGTCCTGCATAAAATAATCAAAAACAAATGTTTACATACACAAGGATATTTACATATACCACTACAGCGTGGTTGAAAATCAAAAACCACACGTCACTACCAATTTCTGCAAAATTCTTAATACTATACAACCCAACACAACATAATTCGAGAACGATTATCTTTTAGATTCTAAGCTAATTAATATTTAATCACATTACACAAATGAACAAAACAAAGAGATAATCGTGCTTTACTAAATTTTTAAAATACTCAGATATATTCCTTACTTAAAATTGTTCATTAATCCTTGGATTTTCTTTCTTCTTTTTTTCTTTCTTCCGTAAATCAATTATGTGTAGTCCATTGGTAATCCTTAAATTGCATGAACGCACATTACAAAGGCTCAACAAAACTTATTCCTCTGTGCACTCGCGAATAGTTCACTATGCGAGGTTATTACTCCCACAAACATGTAATAACGGTAAACCTTTGGTTGTCTCTTAAAAGAAAAATTCTAGCAACCTTTACACCAATCTAGTCCCTTATACAAATAAACTTTCAATGTCATCTAACGTTACTTAAACATTGGCTTAATATACAACGAGCACTTCGTTCACTTAACAGGTGGTCTCATAAATACTTTTAGCTGAATCTCGTTACAAGAACACGCGCTACACTTAACACTTTAACATAACAGCTGTTATCTTTTATAAATCTGCGTATGCACTTATTATTTTCTTGAAAATAAACAAACTAATTTTATCTTCAATCTCAATTTTATTATTGTTTTGTTTATGAATGTCTTTTACGATTCATCCCCGGTTCGGGTTACGCAGTTGTTTAAACAATTACTGCCTCATTAAAATTCACAAACATAACCAACACCATCTCATTCTATCACACTACCTCGCGTGCGCGTCTCTCACCAAAAGCCAAAAGCTATCCAACCCTAACTAACTAATTAACTCGTCAATCTCTGACTTTCCTATTTATAACTTCAGTCATCCATCTTTAAACATGTCTTCCTTCCGCGTTATATTCTCCAATAGTATTCATTCAAAATTCCATAGTTCCAACAGATGCCACCATCTATACAAGCACGCGTGTAATTACAATACATCGCCATATTTGTTCTTACTTACAAATTTTCCAATTACTTCATGAAGAAATCATTTTTCGTCATCACATTCATTCAGTAGCCACTCTGGACCATTACACAACTTTTAACCTTTATCTCCAACCTGCGCTCGACCTGCTTCCGCAACATTTGCAAAAATAAGTACCGTCTAAGGTCTCAAATCCCATATACATACACATATTCTCAAAACAATTGCACAACATTACGAAACCTTTCTATAATTAACACTTAAACATACCCAATCTTTCTCTACATATTTTCTAAAACATTCTACACTTATACTTCACATTTTCTAACCAAGATTACTCATTTATCTTCAAACATTCCATTCCTTATGGTAGCCAAACAGTAGCGATACAGTGGCAAGCATTATCGTCCCCTCGACAAATTTCTTTTCACATTTACATTCATCAAAATCTAATTATTCCAACACTAAAGTCTCTCTAATATTCAAATACACGTATCTACATACTGAATTATATTTCTCCTAAATTTCCAGTGGCTATCATACACCCACATACATTATGCATATACACAAAAAAAATTTTTTTTTTCGTTCAAACTCAATACAGCCGTGCTCAAAACACGTAATACATGTCATTATAACATCCTACATACAGAGTGCGTCAACGCAACCTGACAATGCATCGAGCACCCAAGGCTTTTTACAATAATACTAATCTTTTTCGTTTATTTATATTTTCTGCCTATATTAAGAATTATTTTTCGTTTTTTAGTTCGATTGATCATTATTTAGTTTTTTTAAACTATATTTATTTTTTAATAATTTTTGTCTTTTACTGATCAAAATACCCCAATTTCGTAGATTCGCTAAGTTAACGGTTAACTTACCTTAAAAAATTACAAATCACACTGATTATTGAACCAGAACAGTATATACAATTGAGAGTTGCACTTGTTATCATCACCGACGACTGAGCAAAAATAATGCTATGCTGTAATAAGACAGCCCTTTTATAAACAAGTCATTTCTTGTCTATTCCTAATTCAGACAAGTTCATGCGGCACCCTGCTTGCTGATTTATATGGTATATATGCGATGCGCGGTAATATTAGGTAGTGTATACAAATAACACCCGTTTTCCTTATTTAATAATTATTATTGAATAATTAATTATTTTTTCGTAATTATACCTATTTTCTTTATAACTACAGTAGAATCCTGTTATAACGAACCACAAGGGACTTGAAAAATAAGTTTGTTATATCCGAAGTTCGTAATAAACGATAAAAGAAAAAAGTTACATACATATTTTATTTTTACGATACATTAATAAACCACTATATTATACAATATTTACACATTTATGAGTTAGTTTTTCTTAAAAAAGTCTGTAATTTTCGATTGTTTATTATATTTCGTAGACCAAAACAGTTTATCCACACAATTTACGATTTACATTTTTGAAACACCGTGGCTTGAGCGATTTGCTTTCGTTTTTCTGTCCCGGTTAAATTAGCACACACAAAAACTGTTACCCGCTCTGTTGATAATTTGCCGCCTACACATTTTTCACCTTTAAATTTTAGTGTTTTATCTGGGTTCTTTAATTTAAAAAAATAGCCCAGTTTCGTCGCCATCATCACTAAAATTACCCTTGATATTAGGCCACTTATTGTTTAACTAGTCTGTTAATTGATTTATTTGATTGACAAGTTGATTAGGGAAAACCCTGCAAGGTCAGCGTGTACAGTATTGTTAAAATACATAATTACCCTTTAGGATTAAAGATTTAAACACCTATTAGGAAAGTATTTAGGCCGGCATTTCTAAGAAAAGAATTACAGAAACCTTATCTTTGCACTTCAAATAATCTATGTACCTGTCATTTATTTTACTGGCAGAATACTTGCTTACTTTTGTGTAAAATTTAATGAACGGAAACAATTTTTCCGAACGTTATATCCGAAAGTTCGTTGTTTACGGGTTTATTATAACAAACAATATTTATAAGGGATCTTATGGATAGTGTGACGGGACTTTTAAAACTAGTACGTTATACCTGGAAGTTCGTTATAAGCGAGTTCGGTATAAGCAGCTTTGACTGTATATAGATGAAAAACAAGTATTTTAACTTTCTTGTAAAAACAGTGTAAGAAATGTTTTTACAAATGAAAAGGCGGTATGCTATTATTATTAATATTTTAATTTTAATATTTTCTCACATTCTGAGAGTAAAAATGTCGCCCCTAAGATTTGCCGCCCTGGACAAATGTCCGGGTTGTCCGATCTTGGAGCGGGCCCTGCTTGTAGTTAACTAACTTCCTATTTAATGAAGTTGAATTCGACAAATTATTAACTATTTAAATATTTCCAAAATTAATACGGCGGAGGCAAAATTAGTTGTTAAACACCAAAGACAAGCATTGATTATTTTAATACTAGGCCCCTATTGGGAATAAGTCCCCATGTTTAATTATAAAAAGCTCACATCAACGTAAAATTATCCAAACTATTCGTATCACTTAAATATTGTGAAATTTTTTAATCAGATCAATGAATTCCTTTACCAAAAGTCTTTATACGTTAGGTACACAGATTTTTCAATAAGGGTTAGGTATTGTTATTGAACTATAATAGATTTTACGCTGTACTTAAAATATTAGCCGATGCAGATTTCTTTAATACAAAATATTAAGTATATTTTGTGAAATTAAAATAAAATACTATACAATTAAAATTATACTATAAAAATTAATATATAATCCATGAATTAAAATGTTAAAGGGGAATCAAAATAATCATATCTCTAAAAATAACATAATTATGTTACAGGAGATCCTAATTAGGTTTCTTGTGATCGAATTAATTTGCTGAAAATAAAATTGTAATAAATTTAATTAATTATAAAATTAATCGTAACGTTACAAAGTGAACTTCTACGCTTCTTCTGGCTACTAGAAATTGGGTTTTCCACGTAGCAACAAAGTATTTCTAGCTAAGTTATTATGTTTTGTTATGAACGAATAAGTTCAAAAGTAAATATCTAATTAAAAATTATTATTAATTTTAATTATTTTATTAAATTTCTACTAGTTCACAACATTAATTCAATATTAGTTCATCAAAATCAAAATTAATTAAAATAACAAACTTAATTTTAAAGTTATATCAAGCAAATGTAATAAAAATACAGGTTTTTTGTTTTTCTTTTATGTCGCTCTATGAAGCGATAGCTGATAACTTTGCGCCTGCAATACACGAAGCAATTGAGACCAACTATGTTATTTTGTGAAAACTTATTAAAAATATTTTCTATAACAGTAAATTTATTCTGTACTAAAAGCTTTACAGCTCTAATTAGAAATAAAAGAATCTGTCTTTAAAGGAAAAGCGATAACTTAAATTAAGTGTATACGCGTTCTCTATTCATAAAATTGATATGTTCAAGGTCATGATAGAGCGTTTGGTACCGTCAGGGTAAAAATATGCAAAAAATTAGAAATATTTATCTTTTGCGGCTTTAGCAAAAATATTGTGATTTAAAGTTTATTGATTCAAATATAAATCATTCTTACCAGATCTGCTTTAAACGAGGGTTGGAAACAAACGTGTTCATTTGTATGCACTTACATTATTGAGTTGCACTGATAGCATTGACGTGTCTGTATGAGATTATTGAACTAAAGCAGAAATGTATTTGTATTCTGATAGGTATATTACGGAAGGACGCATAAACTGTGAGAATTTTTGCTAGTTGCACTTCAATGATAACAAAAACATTGAGTTAATTGAATTTGCCATAGAGTTTGCAAGGTTGATGTTTACATTATCATACCAAGCATATAGAGAGTATTATGCATTAAAACGTTTTTAGAAGGTTAGTGAATTATCTGCATTTTGATGAAGTGATGAACAAAAGCTCTTACCAGTTTTGGCTAAGATAAACTTTCATTATTTTTAGACATGTGATATCGCCTTCCACACACACACTTGCATAATAAAGGAATATTACATTGCTGCATGCATTGAAAATAACTTCATCAAGCAGCAGATGGTAAAATTGAAAAGGTTACTATAAAAGTAATCTGATCAAGTATATGAGGAAAAAGCTAATATCTGGTGCGGAACACCACACGACCTTCCAACCTACAAATTGGAAATTAAAAGAAATGAAATAATTTTAATAACATTTTTTTAGGATAATTATGCAATCTCTTTTATGGTAAGTTCATTACGAAAATAGACAACATACATGCAGATGCTAACTTAAAAAATTAAAAGAAATGGAATAATTTGAATTATAATTTTTTTAGTGTAGGTAACTATGCAACCTCTTTTTTGTACGTTCGTAACGAAAACAGACATTTTAAAAACAAAAACAATAATATGCTTATGGCATAATGACGTTTAAAACTTAATGTCAGATAGAGTATTAATATATGCATGTTAACTTAAAAAATAAGAATTTAATAAATCAGTATAACCGTTTATATTTATATTTAATTAGTTTTTGGTCCACACTATGTCGATCGACAATATCGCTCGATACTTTGTCAATTTAGTCTCGGTATATGTGGACAAGTCGACCGACAATAGTCATTGTGAATTTAATTTACATAATATAAAATATGAGTGATGATGAAGATGCTGGAGTAGCGGCTTCTGCTGCAATTCTTAGTGCCATCGGAAGCCAACAAGATCCTCGTCGTCGCCCGCGGGGTTTTGGGTACGGCCTAACCTTGTTCGAGGCAGAAAAAGTATAGTACGGAGGAATTTATGCAAGATTTATTGCTGAATGAGGTTGACGAGTTAAATCTAGAATATAGATCTGATGCGGGCTTTAAAAACTTTTTAGGATGAAAAGTTTCGATTTTGAAAATCTTTTGAAGATGATTGCGCCAAACATAATTAAAAAGACACCATTCAGAAAAGCAATTCCAGTGAATCAGCGCCTTGCGTAACCCTGCCATACGTTTTTGTAGGAGATGAAGCCTTCAAACTTACATCTAATGTTATGACGCCATTCTCGGATTGCATAATAAAAGAACAAAACAAGGAATATTTAACTTCCGACTAAGTAGGTCTCGAAGAGTTTCCGAAAATGCATTTGTCATAATGTCTTCCAGTTTTCGTGTCTTCAGAAAACCATTATTATTGGAACCAGATACAGCAACAAAAGTGACATTGGCTGCAGTTTATTTACATAACTACTTGAGGAAGAGCGGATCGAGAAACGTTTACAGCTCAATTGGAATGTTGGATAGGGAATCATCTGAGAGTGGAGAAGTATTTCCAGGCCTATGGAGGCGTGATCCAGCCACTTGCCAGATAAGTAAGATGCCTGCCGTCCCAAGGAGAAGTTCTATCGATGCTCAGCAAATTAGGGATAAATTTGCAGAATACTTTGTCTCTCCGCAAGGAACTACACTTCCAGTATGATAAGTAATTTTACACATTTTGTAATTTTGATTATTAGATTAGTGATATTTAGATTCTGTATTTTGGCTCTTCTTTTGAAACCCTATCGGTTTGGAAACATGTTAGTCATACAGTAAAAATGAAGTATTTTGCTTTAGTGTGAAAAAGTTATGGTAATTTAATCATAACTATTGTATATTAACCAGGAGCTACCGTAAGTCACAAATGCGACGCTACTTTGTTTATAACTATGAATTCATGGAAGATGTAATATATATTGAATTTTTAGTTGATTTTTAAAACGTACGGGCAAGAGCTCCTGGATTGAAAAATATAAATATCAAGTTACCTCTGTATCCTGAGTGTTTTTTGGTTTGTTCCTATCTGCCAAGAACATCAAACTTTTGTAGGCAAACCACTTGCTTGTGTAGGCCTTATCAGCTCCAGTCCCGGTCTTCCTCGACTCGCTCTCTTTCTTTTTATCCCTTGCAAATTGGCTTTGCAGATTTCCAACTTTCTTTTCCACCTCCACTTTTTCAATTCCAAATAACACCGCGAGTTCCACCAAACCATCGTGCCATTTGTTTCTGTTTTATAGTTTACATCACTTGCATCCCATAAGTAAGAACGATCACGGAACATGTCAATACAGCTTGACGTTTGGTTATCACTCCAATTCATTTTCAATAAAAATGTAACTCAGTTAAACAACAGCACAGTACTAAACTTTTTTTTAAAGAGCATCTACAAGATCGACACGTCCACACTGGTGCTTTTGACTGGACTGCCTTTGATCCGGACCGACCTGGTGCGGGTTGTGTTCGACTCGACTCGACACCATTCGACAATGTCGAGCGACACGTCCAGACTTGTTCGACATTGACGATCAACTTTGTCGATCGACATAGTGTGGACGCGCCTTTACATTAAAAAACTTTATAAAGAAAAGTTATGTAAAATTAAAAATTTTAATTAACACTTAAATTCTACCTTAGGAACTTTTCTACCGCTAAATTACGTGTTATACCAAAAAATTACATAGGATATAATTAATCGATATGTTTAAGGTCTATATCTAGGTATTTTTATATCCTTGAAATATGCAGCTGTTTTAGAAATATTTGATAAAAATCAAAAACGGCCTCTAATAAAACCTCCTCTCCGCCGCTGGATTTTTCCCAACTTTAAGCCAAATGAAAACAAGCTTAAATACAAAACTTTAAGTACGTAGGTAACTTCGTTCTGGAGTTATCGTGGATACTAACATACATCCATACGCAAAATAAAAATTAAAAAAGTCGACTGTATAACCTTCTATAGCTACATATGCATGTGTAGGTTGGAAGGTAAAAATGCAAACAAGCTGGGCGTAAAAGTGGGTATATACAATTTTTGTTGATTTAATAATAAAATTGTATCTGTATGTGAAAAAACATTGGTCGGATCTGTTTAAAAAGTCTATAGCAGAATACCGACATCTTACGCCGCCATCTTGGATTTTGTGAGGCACTTTAACTTTCACTTTTTTTCACGCCCACGTGGGGACCGTATTTTTTTTCACCTGAGAATAAAAAGATTTAATCTGTTATTAATTAGGATCCGAGGATCCGTTTTTATCAAAGGAGGCTGCACAATTATTATTACAGATTGTGACCTAATTTATTTATGCATTAGGGGTTGTATTCTAATAAGGGGCCGGGGCCATAGTCTTGTAAGACGGGAATCTGTTCGCGTGCCTCTTAATATGTGTTTATTATTATTAAACAGTCGTCGACATCGCAATAATTAATGTGTTTACAAATGTTTTAAAAATTAAAACATTAAGGTCTAAATTAAGTATTAGATGAAATAATAATAATTATTTCTACCCTGATGCAATAGAGTTTTGTTTTATAAACTCGCGTGGGGATCGTATTTTGGTCTATTTTGTAAAGCTAATAAACAATTGCATTATTTTCTGATATTAAAGAAGCTAGTGAAGATAAAGACAACATATACAATTTATTTTTAAATGCTAGCTGTTAAATTATATATATGATATGATAATATAACAGTTAATGGGTAATGAATTACTTTGTTATACAAAAGTGAATGTATGATTTCGCAAATGGACATAAACAATAATAATAAACACCGTGCATGTTTTGCGTAGAAGTATATATCGGGGCTTTCAGCTAGAGAGATGCAATGTAATTGCGAAGCTGTTATAATTAAATTAAATTACTAACTAACTTGGAATAAAACGTCTATCAAACTCTTCGCGTAAACCGTCAACGGCCAAAACCAAATATATATTTGCGAAAACAGAACAGGTTATTTAATATTGTGATGTATGCAACGAATTCCCTGTGTCTTCTTATTTAAGCTACATTTCGCCTCTATATTATTTTACATACATAAAAGTTCTGTGTCATCATAAATACCTCTGTAAAAAAAACGGCTTTAGAATCTATAATCAGGTTAAGCATGCATGCTGGCCCCTTATTAGAGTACTATTTTTAAATTTTCGGGTTTTACCGATAATGGGATTGTCATACCATTACATAACACTATTTTACATACAAGCTCTGCCTTAGCAGAAATACCACTGTCAAAAGGGACTTAGATTTATAAACAGGCCCCTGGGGAAGATAGTAGAGCGCGGTTACAGATACAAGTAGCGTACACTATACATAAACCTGTATTGAGAAATTTACGTGAAACAGATACATTGTGGGTAACATTTTTTTGAGTTATGACAGACGGGGTCTTTGCGATATGAGAAATCTAAGTAAATGTAATGACCGGTCGCCTTCGAGGATGTTTAGAGTAGGGATTGCCGAAACAGCCTTCGCAGCCGTCTTAGGAGAAAATACCTCAGCCAAAAGGGAGTTTAGAGTTATAAACAAGCCCCTAGGCAAGATATTGCAGCGTGGTTAGGACAATACGCGTGCGAGTATTGATCATTAGCCTTTACACCACTAGATGGCACCACAAACAACCCTTAGTCCTAGAAATATACCCCTAGGCGGCGCCGCATCTATTACAGTTAACACTCGTCAGTTTAAATATATACCACTATATGGTGCCACAAACAAAACCCTGATTAGTCCTAGAAATATAACGCTAGATGGGGCACTTTCATTACAAAAAATGTTCATTTGTCCACACACAACTAAATGACGCCACAAATTCAAATTTCCCAACAAGAGGCCACGACAGGAGGGCACAAGCCCTAACACAGGTTCCCATGTTTGTCTTATAAGTTAGCAATAGGCCCCTAACTAGAATACAAGTTCAAATTTCTCACAATAAGTAATCAGAATGTAAACACTTGAATACAAATCCAAATTCAAATTTCGCACCAAGGGACCAGGGGCTAAGACCCAAAGGCAAGTTGCGCAGCCCTATACCTGTCTTGTAAGTTAGCATTAGGCCTCATTATTGTAATACAAGTTAAAATTTCCCCTCATAGATGGCGCCACAAACCAATTCAATTTTTTGCTGTAGGGGCCTCGACAAGGAGCTGTGCCTCGAGAGCACGTTGCGCAACCCTACACCTGTCTTACAAGTTAGCATTAGACCCCTTATTATAATACAAATTCAAATTTTCCGCCAAGAGTACCACGAACAGGGGCAAAGACCCTACGCCTGTCTTACAATCTCGGTTATGATCGGGCAGAGTTGGTGTGGGGATCGCCGAAACAGTCTTCACCGAAAGCCTCGTGTCGCGAAATTTGACCTATATGAGACATTCAAATAACGGTTTCTCGAAACGTCAAGTACTTGCACCGACCAGTAAACAGATTGAGATGATTGGTCACGTGCACTAGAAATTATTTAATCAGGAAAAAATTCTCATAACTGGTGTTGAGTTAAAGGTTAAATTTGTACGATCAAGAGATACCTTTAGTCTAATGGCAGCGCATGGTTCAAATTACAAGACGCGAATTATGGACGCTAGTTTACTGGCGAGACGTATGCGTATCAATCCCACAATTCTAATTGCGCGCTAAAGCCCTAGGAGCAACTGAAACAAAATGCTTTGTTACAAGGACCGAAGTAAAAGTGCTACCTATTCCTGTGGGCATACTGCGAAAATCATTGGATAATGTCTTCCTGGGTCAGTTACCTAAACGATGCATCATAGGTTTTACTGCAAATAAAGCCTTGAGAGAGATAATGTATAAAGGTTAGTGTGATTCTTACCCATATGAAAGCATCGCTTTTGCCTATATGATTAGATTTGATGTTTGTTAAAGAATTGCTAGACGCTTTTCGCAATAAAGTCCTTGCCCTTATCCGTCTGTATACTGTGAGGCATCTTTTCGCATCATTGATAAATAACCGAAAATACGTCGATTATACAACATGTAGTTTTTCAGCTTCAGAGCTCGTGTCCACGCCATCTTGCTAATACATCGATAACCGTCAGTATATAATTATACCCGTCATTATATTTACTTAGATTTCTCATATCGCAAGGACCCCGCCTGTCATAACTCAAAAAAATGTTACCCACAATGTACCTGTTTCGAGTACATTTATCAGTACAGGTTTATGTATAGTGTACACTTCTTGTTTCTGTAATTGCGCTCTAATATCTTCCCTAGGGGCCTGTTTACAAATCTAAGTTCCTTTTGACAGGGGTATTTCTGCTAAGGCAGAGCTTGTATGTAAAATAGGCTTATGTGATGGTATGACAATACCATTATCGGTAAAACCCGAAAATTGAAAATAGGACTCTAATAAGCTACCAGCTTAACCTGACTATAAAATCTAAAGCCGTTTCTTTTTGACAGAGGTATTTCTGATGAGACAGAACTTTTATGTATGAAAAATAATATAGAGGCGAAATATAGCTTAAAGAAGAAGGCACAGGCAATACGCTGCATATATCACAATATTAAATAACCTGTTTGCGCAAATATGTATTTGGTTTTGGCTGTCGACGGTTTACACGAAGAGTTTGATAGACGTTTTATTCTAAGTTAGTTAGCAATTTAATTTAATTATAACAGCTTCGCAATTGCATTGCATCTCTTTAGCTAAAAGCCTCGATATGTTATATATATATATATATATATATACATGTAAAATATACACGGTGTTTATTATTATTGTTTATGTCCAATTGCGAAATCGTACATTCACTTTTGTATATCAAGCTAATTAACCCGTTACGCAATACCCATTAACTGTTTTATTATCATTATATAGAATTTAACAGCTAATATTTAAAAATCAATTGTATATGTTACCTTTATCTTGATTAGCTTCTTTAACATTAGAAAATAATCCAATTGTTTATTAGCTTTACAAAATAGACCAGAATACGATCCCCACGTGGGCTTATAAAAAAAGCGCTATTGCATCAGGGTATAAATGATTACTATTATTTCATCTAATATTTAATTTAGACCTAAATGTTTTTTTCAGCAGCAAATTTTTAAAATATTTGTAAACACATAAATTAACGTGATGTCGACGACTGATTGCCACTTTCCAATTAATATAAATAAAGTTGTATAACTGTTTAATAATAATAAACACATATTAAGAGGCACGCGAACAGATTCCCGTCTTACAAGACTACGGCCACTTATTTGAATACAACCCCTAATGCATAAATAAATTAGGTCACAATCTATAGATGGGATTAAAAAAAAATTAATAGTAATTGTGCAGCCTCGTTTGATAAAAACGGATCCTAATTAATAACAGATTAAATCTTTTGTTTCAGATGAAAAAATACGGTCCCCACGTGGGCGTGTAAAAAGTGAAACAAAGTGCAAAGTACAAAGGTCTGTAAAGGAACCTAGAAACTTTTATGTGGCGTCAAAAAATTGTAATTTTCTATCAAACTTTAAAAGTTATCAATAAAAATCAATGTTGTCAACATTTAGGAATTGCAGTTTTCCTCCATTTTTTTTAGAGGCAAACTTTAGTGTTCGTATATGAATACATCTTTGAATAGAACATTTCAAGAACTTTACGGTGATATAGCATAATTATAATGGGCATCATATTCATTGCTTAAGAGCTACAAGTAATTTATTTTGGAAAATCTAGAATATTGGGATGCGTAAGAAATAGTATTGCGGTAGCACCAAAATAGTATATTATAATACGAGTGTATAAGCAAGCCTTTTAAGCACGCACAAGTTTGAAGAAAACGAGTGAAACGAGTTTTCTTTAATGTCGTAATTGCTTTAAAAGCGCTTATACACGAGTTTTATACACTACTTTTTAGTACGCATGAAAGGATTCTTTCTTAGAAGGATTACCATTTCGATTTTATTCCTTAATTTTTTTATCATGTAGTTACATGAAAGTTTAAGTCATTCCATGAAGTCTACTGATTCAAAGTGATCAGTAATTCGAATTATACGTTTTATTGTCAATTTGGTAAGCTTCAGAATATTAAAATGTTTATTTATAATACATGCGTACTAAAAAAGATTGGATAGTAGCTAGATTACTAATCTTGCTTAGTTCGCTCAAATATTTTAGGGCAAGAGTATGTATTGCCGAATTTTTTTATAAAAAAATAATGTCTGCTGTATTGGCGAGCCGTCACTTCCATGAAAAGTTTCCTGATACCACGATTCCAACTTGCAAAACAATTTGGAGGCTATATCATCCTTTCCTTTCAAAAAAGAACTTCCAGTAGAGAAACGAGTAATAAGACATGTTCTTACTGAAAATGCTCAATTAAACATACTACTCCACTTTGACGAAAATCAAACAACCTCAACACGAAAGTCGCCTCTTCATCTATGCATTCCGGGCTCTCAAAGATTCACAAATATAAAAGTTTTAAATTTCAACCAAATTAAAACGAGAACCAAATGATTTGAATAGTCGGGTGATTTTCTGTTAATTATTTACACCAAAATTAGAGAAGCTATCCAATTGTTGAGGCAAACAAATTATGTTTCAAAGGCTATTGATAGCATGGAACTGTGTTGTACCACCTCCACCATCACTCAGATGGGAGAGCATATAGAACAATTACAAGTTCAGTTATTATAAGTCGAATAAAGTTGATTTTTCATTAAAAGTATATTTTAATTTTCCAATGTATGTTCACACAACATTTGGGAGCTTTGGTATCATATTTAAGTAATAAAATACTTATCCTTATTTTTTGGGTTTTTTAATGGTGTATTTTTATAATATACCAACTAAACGTTTCGATAACAATTACAATTATCTTCGTCATTAGTAATATCTATTAAAATTGTTAAAATTGTTGAAATAATTTTGTAAAAGTTGAAAAATTAAAACATAAACATCAGCATGAGAACCTATAAAGCCAACTATAGAATTAAATTTTAGTAAATAATAACTAGATCATTAAAAATTAAATATTGTTGAAGTGCCTTCAAGATAACAAATCAGAACACCCTCTAACGGTCGAAGGCTAACAATGAAAAATATCAGCAAAAAAAAATTTATGTAATTAAATCTTTAGTAGATCGAGCAAAACGAATTTGTGACCCTGAATCACATTGCATTTTTTCAACATAATTTGTTTAACATCTCTTGAACTGTTAATAATAGACCGACAATATGCTATATCATCGTAAAGTTCTTCAAATGCTCTATTCGAAGATATGTTCATTTATAGGGTATTACACTTAGAAGAATGGTGGGACTACAATTATCAAATATTTGCAACACTGTTTTTTTTTGTTGATAGCTTTTAAAATTTGAGAGCACGTAAAAGTTTCTAAGTCCCATAGAATCCATTTTACAAGCCTTTGAACTTAGACACTTTTTGACAGATAAGTTATTATAAGTCAGAAACAAAATTTAACAGACCCCTCTTGCCCTATATTTTTGAAATTGTCTTTTGAAGCGCTATTTAAACATGCGATAGTACATCGTGTTCCATTGGACAAAATGTAACTTTTTGTCAACACTGTATATAAATTTTTGTCAGATATATATATATATATATATATATATATATATATATATATATATATATATATAAAGTTAATAACGGCTGTATAAGTTTAACGTAATTTTTTAGTATAACGGGGATGCAGCCTAAATTAAATTGACAACTATTTATACATCAATTTGAAAGCTTTTGGAAATATTTATTCCTTCTTCAGTCAAAACTAAAATGATAAATACAATAATAAATAAATATAACATTATTGCTTACTGCATGTTAGATTATAATGATATATACATATATATATATATATATATATATATATATATATATATATATATATATATATATATAAATGAAAATGGAGGTACCAATTTAGTATGGCTTTCCGCGATAAGCCTCTAGCCCATATTAATTTGTATGCACGGAATAGTCTACGCTTTGATAATTTTGAATAAAAGCTGTCAAGTGCGTTGTGCATGTTTACTTTCGATCAGTCGTATTTATTAACTTACCATACCTACATTTAGATCTGACATTACCGTTCATAATTATTACTAAGGCTGTTAAAAACAAATATGACGGATGGGTTAGAGATCATACAGAACGCTGAGTAAAATTAACTATGTGTCGTCTATGCCTTCACATCTATAGAAACCATGACTACTCTATAATTTGTTACCTCAACCAAAGGACAGGTGATCTCCTTTCATCTGTAACCTAAGTTTGGAACAATAAATCACAACAATCCGGTGAAACAGTTGTAGTTGCTTTAAATCTCAAAGGCATTTGACCAAGTTTGGCGTAAGTGTTTACTTGCCAAACTCACCTCGTTAAGGTTAAACGATGCGCTCATCAATTGGATTTCTAGTTTCCTTGGGCCTGTTTTCAAAAGAAGTTAGCATTAGCGCGGGCATGACTCCGAGATCATTTATAGCGCCTAAACATTTTCTGCTATACATAAATGACGTTATTCCTTTAAAAACTAACCCGATCCATTGCTTTGCTGACGACAGCACTCTTAATTGTAGTTCATCTCAGTATACTCATAATGGCACCACTTTCTATATCAAATCAAGACATTAACGTTGAAATGGAAAATTCAATCAACAAAGACATTTAATGTATTCTCGAATGGGAAAGCAATAATCAGTTAAATTTAATGCTAACAAAACACAGTGTTACCTTGTGCCCGCCAAAAGATCGATTAATGCCTGTTGTAAGTATGAATGGCTCAGATCTTACGTTTTCGGACTCTGTTGGGAATAACTGTATCTTCAAATTTATCATGCTTTATTTTTAATCTAAACAAAGGCCAGAAATGTAGATTTTAATTCAATTACAGTAAAAATGAATCATCACAGCAGTTTTAAATAAAATTCCGAATAAGCTTCGATTATCTAGTTGTTGCAGAATGGGTTTTATTTCTTAATAAGTTTAAAGAAGCAAAAATTATATCTGAAGAGAAGTGCATAAACAAAAAATCTGATGTGTGCAACACATGACCTCACGATACAATTTTATTGATAATTTAAACAAACACAAGTAAAATTAAAAGAATTTGATGTTTTTCTTAAGTAGTGTACTGTGTTTTTTTTTTGCTACTAAAAATTTTGTACAATTTTTTCATTAAATTGTTTTATTATAAAAACCGTAATACTCCGACAGAAACAATGAAAATGACGACCAAGACAGATTATCTTAAATTTAAGTTATTTAAATAATACCTATAAAGCTTGACGTACCAAACAAAAATGATCACGATCGAAAAAGTTGATCAGAGAAAGTAAATAATCATAATCACCCGGTATACATTTGTTTAGAGTTCTTAGATTGAAAAACGTGTAAATATGTGCATAAAAGTACAATTTTTATAAACATATAAATAAGCCCACTTGTTACCCACATGTTTATATTGATGCAGCTTGTAAAATAGGCCCTTTGCACAGATCCAAGCAGTACTTTACCTTCCGACAACTCCTTCTGCTGTATAAGGCCCAAATTCGACCTCTTCTAGAATGTAATTATCACCTCTGGGTTGGTACTCCCCAATAAGCTCTCGATATGAGCGACTAATAACCCGTCCTTAACTTCTGATATACAATCCCTTGAGCGTAGAAGAATCGTTTCAGTTCTTTCTTTCTATTATCGGTATTACAATGTCTATTGCGCTGCTGTGTTACATTCTTTGACACCATCTCGGGCTACCTTTGCTAAAAATACACGCGTCGCTCATTCACATCATCAGTATGCAGTAAAAATCTCCTCTTGTCCTTATGATCTGGAAAAATTGAGGTAGCTATTCAGAGGCATCTCTTGGCAATTCAATATCCCTCTACCCATCCTCTTAAGTGTTCCTGAGCGTTTTATCACGATAGACCAAATTTAACCTATTCAGGTCCACAATTATTAAAAAAAAAGACATCGGAGAAAAATGGTATGGATCACAAACGTAAAGGATTTAACTGATCTCAGACAATACTGGATACTTCGTTTCCCTCAGTCTACAAACATTTTCTTGGACTAGTAAACAACCCTTACCGTTACTAATATTTAATCTATAATTGATTAATTCATAATTCATAATTGGAAGCTATGGTTGTTGAAAGCAGACATGACGGGTGAATAATTATACTATGCCACAAAACGATATGCAAACGTAAGTATGTTTACATCCATGCATTTAGATCTATGGAAAACGTAACTATGTCATTTTGTTTTCTTAGCCCATATAAAGGAATATGAAAAGAAGACAATGGGCGAAAAATAGTACAAGCATTGCAAACTTTAAGGTTTTAACTGTTCTCAGACAAGATTGGAAACTTCGTTTCGCTCAGTCTTCGCACATTGTCTTTGACCAGTAAACGACCCTTACTGTTACAAATATTTAATATACCACTTAATTTGGTGCCTATTACAGTTTATCTTCTCCTAAGACCAATAACTTGATATTGAAAATCAAAAGGGATTTTGAATCTAACAGTTAATAAACATAATATTGTACAAATCCCCAAAAATGAATCTGGGTGGATTGAAATGCATTTTCAGGTGATTATATTTTTTTTGTTGATTGATTTGTATATCAATTTGAAACTGTATGCATGATGCAAGAATGTAATCTCCATATTATTATAAAAAAATACTGAATTAAAAAGTTGTTTTTGGGGTTAGAATATGATTAAATTTGCAAAAATTGGACGTTAAATCTGTACCATTATAAGCAAAACTTCTAAAAAAATAAGCTGATGGTCAGCCTGCCAACATATTTTCAAGAAATACCTAAGTATAAAATCAGTTATTTTACATAGTAGTTCTAAAAATAGATTACTTAGGTTACGCATATAACTAGTTTGCATGCGTTAACTTTTAACTCGGTATATATAAATCGTGGATTTGTATAATGAAGGACCAGTTGTTGCTACGGTGACACTGAACATTTTCTAATTATTGCTATATCGATTGCATTCTTCAACCTTCCCCTCCTTTGAATGCCTCTAGTAGCACAGAAACTATTAATCACAAGTATGTTATTATGATGCTCAAATTAAAGGTCTCGATGAGAAGCATTACATGCTTCAATCTTTCAGTTCTCACATCGACCTCTAACGAAGATTATCTGTAGCACGTAATCACAAATATGTCATCATATATCATGAATACAACTAATCACGTTTGTAGTCATGACAATAAATTGGAAGGTTTCGTTAAGATGCATTACGTGCTTCAACCCTCAGCCTCTACATCTACATTTTTTAACCGCCCACCAGTTCCACAATAATGATGATTTAGTAAAGTAGGGATGTAACTTTACTTTATAAAATGTATAAAGCAGAGTTACAGTAAGTTAAGGCATAATATGATAATTATTGCTTACCAAATACTTTGTCGGTCCTTCACTAAGTTTGGCAGAAAAAAATCTTTATAAAACAACTTACGGTAAATAAATATTTTTATTTATACTTTACATACATAGAAGCATGAAGTCTGATAATATTACATGTAACTAATGAAATTACTAATGAGATCCCGGAGGCTGATGTTGTGAAACTAATTACGGAATATCTGGCTCAATTTTTGTAAGGAACAAGCGAAGATATCCTCTTGCAGAAATATTCAGGCGGTTTCTTTGTTTGGTCATAATATGATTAATAGGACTAAAGCCTGATTCCACAAGATATGAGGGAGGGAAAGGTATCAGTAAACTGATTATCATTTTCCACATATTTGGATATAACACAGGCATTTTTTTATGTTTCCACAGATTTTCATATCCACCACTATCGGATTTATGTTTACTGTCTTCATCATATTTAATTTTTAATAGTTCTTCTTGGCAAGTTATGTCAGCTTCTTCAATATTTGCGGTAAAATGATTTTTCATCCAGTCATACACCTTCAATTTCAGAATATCTTCAAATCGTTTTTCCATGTCCAATTTAAGTTCGTTGAGGTGGTTACTGAATCTGTCAATATCCCCTGGAGTTACATTATCTTTTATGGATGATAATTCAGGAAAATTCTCACTTTAATAGATTATAACGAAGTAGTTTGTCAATAAATAATGACACAATACTTTGGCAACCTATACGACTTTTCTTAGTTCCTTGAAATTGCAAATCAATATCATTAAATCGCTTAAAAATGTCTGCCAAATAAAATGCATCGTTCTTTACTGTTTTTAACTGTTGACACAAATTGGCCTCATTACTTTCAAAAAATTGTATGACACTATCAAATAATACTACAAAACGAGCCAAGGATGTACCATTTGACAGCTACTGAACTTATGTGTGCAAAAGTAATCTAACAAAATCTTCATTATTATCCTGGCAAAGCTGCCGAAGCATTCTGTCATTTTTTGCCATTGATGGTGCTCCATCAGTAGCGCATGCAACAATATTATTTAAAGGAATACTATTTTTCGTGAAGTATGATTTCATAGTGTTAAATATAGACAATCCTCTTGTATCTGTAATAAGATTTATTGCGAATAGCATTTCTTCTTGAAATATATTGTTTTTATCAAAATAACGTACATATGCCATCAATAAAGCATTATTATCTGCAATGGTAGACTCGTCTAATTGCATAGAAAATGAAGAGTTTTAGGGAATATTTATAAATTTTTTTTTTCAACATAACTGCCATTTCGTCAATTCGTCTCTTTACTGAGCTATCGCTTAAGGTCAACGTTTTTAAAATTGTAGGTATCTCTTGATGTATTACTGTTGAGACACATTCTTTTATAGAGGGTATTGTTACAGTTCCTCCAATATTATAGCTTTTATCACTTTTTGCAATTAATTGTGAAATGCGATATGCGGCAGTTAACCCATCTTCGTTTGCTGCGTGTTGTTTCTTAAATGATGCTACGATTGTTGAACGATTTTGAAATTTTTTATATATTTCCTGAAAGTATTCAATGGGCTGTTTTGTAGGAAGATGTTCTCGCAATCGACTTGGCTTCATTGGACAATGTTTTATGACAAAAAACACATTGGATGTTGTTTATTTACAGCAGATTCTATGAAACTAATCTTCAGGTACTTTGGCGAATAGCTGCAAACGTATTTATTTTTTTGAGACATGAACTTACAATATTTTAAAATATTTTGTTTGAAGCTGCAGGCACGACCTCACTTGCACAAATCTATCTGCATACTAATCAGCGATCAGCTGACATCTGACCAGTACGCCGGAAACAAAAGAGCCTGCGCCGCGTATCGGCGTTCGCACTATAGCGCCATATAATTTCACTCAGAAACGTGAACTAAACTTATGGACGATTCAAAACCTAGTATGTCTTGAAAATTTTAATTATCAAGGAGATTTTATGAAAACCTAATGAAAACGTTTTTAAAACCCCTACCGCCCACCATGAAAGCTGGAACGCCCACTAGTGGGCGGTAAGGACCTGGTTGACTACCACTGCTCTACATCAACCTCTAACGAAGATTAACTGTAACACGAAAATAATTAATTACAAGCATGTCATTAATTACGTGCATTAACTCTTCACTCCACGAAATTACCCGTAACGGAGCTTAGTTGTAGTAACAATTAATTACAAGTATGACGTCATTGTACTCAAATGAGAGGCCTCGGTGTTTGCTGTACCTGAGATTCGTAGTACGAAAACAATCACTAGTAGGCCACCATGATACTCAAATGAAAGGTCTCGATGAGGCGCATCGTATGTATCTATCCCTACCGCATGATGAAGAGATCGTATTACAGATATAATATATTACAATCACAGTAGCATCTTTCCCTCAATTATACCGGTAGCAATAAATCAGATGAAATACTAACAATAATTGAGTTTGTAGATCCTAATGCCTAAATGCCTAAAAATAGCTAAATGGTTTTCATGGTACACGGTACAAACTGTTGAGAGATTTGAGTTAAGGAAGAGAAATTATAAAATAGTCCACGGACGAATCATATTTTGATTTTAACAATCATAGCAACAAACTATGAAAGGTAAAGTCAACCTACCGATCAAAACTTACGCGTGGAAATTGATAAATACGTCTGATCAAGATTATTGAAATTCATAGATAATTAAAAGCTGGTTTTCGTTTTCTTACGTGGACAACAAGGCCTTTACGAATTGATTAAATAGTTTTGATAACTATTTTGAGAAAGTAAACGTATGCAGTTTTATGTTGTGGAATTACATTTAGTGCCATTACTTCGTTATATCAAAAAGTATTTAATTTTGATTGGATTAATCAAGAAAACGTCGTGATACTCATATTTTTATCTATCAATGAATTCTGAGAAACAAAGGCTTTTACATGTAATTTACTTGCATATGTACGAATATAGCAGTGGCGACTCGTGAGTTATGAAAGAGGGTGGACACAATCAGTTTGAAAATATTGTGTAACGACGAAAATACAATATTTGATAGAAAGAGAAGGATAGAACATGAAGGAATACCTGCTCGGTGAGTAGCGCTCACCTGGCTCATGCTGCTGTATACGTTTTAATTAGAGAGGCGAGAAATTAACTTTCAGTGTTGTGAAACCAAGAACATCAACCACATGTTCTTGTTTCGTATTTTATTTTTTATTTAAACAGAATTCTTTTTTAAGAATTGCAGCAATAATAATATTTATACACTTTTATACGTTATTTAAATTTTTACAGTAATTTTATTTTGATGACATTCTTTAAGGTACCGTTTCGTATATTTGTTTCAATGAATTCAATTTAAAATTTAAATAATAAGATGTAATAATTATTTTGGTATAAAAAATGGACTCAAAAACCCTTATAATGTCAATTTTAGTAAAATTACTTTTAAAATCGTCATTTTTAATAAATTAATTAAAAAAGGCGGCCATATTGGATTGTCCTTTTTGAATTTTTATTTTTATACATCATATTCTTGTTCAGCGACCTCAAAAACCCCTGCACTATTAATTTGAGCAAAATTACTTTAAAATTCGATGACATATTTCACATTTACCTTCAAAAACGGTTGATATTATCATTTCTTTTTGGATTATTTGAAAACCTGCAAAATGTAAAATATAATACAAGAATCTTCCTCGACTAATTAGTATAAATTTAAAGTTCAAATGTTTTAAGTTTTGATATATAAATACATGCACGGCACGCGCCAAAATCAGTGTGAAGCGTACTCTACAAAGGCAAGAGGTTTACTGGACATGGAGACACGGTGCCCCAAATCGCACGTATAGGCATGTATGGCTAAGGTAACCGAATTATACTCGGAATAGGTACACTTCATATCGTTCTCCGGAACATAGTTTGAGCGTTTGGATTGGATGTGCGTGATCTGCGGAAGGAAACTTTGATACCATCGATATAAAACAAACGTAAAAATAATGCACTGAATTATATGCAAATTTCTTTCTGTGTTTATCTTGGTGGTTTTACATTCCTAAAAAAAAACCAACTTATTTTTTTCGTGCAATAAACCCCACGTAACCTTAAAAAATAATTTATAATTCGCAATACAAATATTGTGGCTTTCTCTCGGTGTTTTCTTTCTTTTCTCTCTCCTACTGTCACGCAATTTTCTATGATACTGACTCGCTCTTACTCATGTATATTCCGTATCTGGGTTAGAACCGTTCTCATTTTACGACTACTCATTACGCAATGTAATTCTATTTGTAACACTAAATAAACAAAAGGAACAGTTGTTTGGAGGTTGTAGAACAGTTACACCAAATGCACGAAGTAAATACCGTATGGTGCCCAGTTTTGGTTTCGGCGCATTCACTTCATATATTTATGTGTATGTCTGTGTCTGCGTGGGTGTGGATGTGGGAGTCGGCGTGGGTGTGTGTGTGTGTGGTAAATATGTGTGTGCGTGTGCGTGTGCGTGTGCGTGTGCGTGTACTTGAGCGTGCTCATGTGTGTGAGTGGGAGTTCGTGTGCGTGTGCGTATACGAGCGTGGAGGTGTGGGTTGTGTGTCTGTGTGTGCGTGCGTGCGTGCGTGTGTGTGTAATTCCAGAGTAATAAAAAGTACGTATTTGAGATTTTGTTTATGTTCGATTTTATGAATCTGGAGCTGACTAGATTTTGGAAAATATCCTGAGTCGGGGAGCCTGAGTTTATAATGCGTAAAATTTATAATTATGATTTAACTAGGATATACGCAATTTATTGGTATGACGCGTATTTGGCGGCAAAAATTCCTAAGGCGGAATTTAATTGTTCGTTCAAATTTCTTCAATATCTGAATAACGATCAACTTTATAGGAACATGTGTAAAGATATTTCTAAACTTAATTTAATTTTACGTAACTCTTCTTTATAAAGTTGCTTAATCTGAAATAAAACAAGCCTTAAAAGTTTAAATAAGATTTTAAATGCTTACGCGGTATTATGGATATTTTTATAGAAGCGGACGGTCTTCCGAATTTTTCGAACATCTGTATGTCTATGTGCCTCTTTGTATTACGAACGTATTGCAGAAAGGTTGTAAAATTATTCTGAAAATATGTATTATTTTTTTTTTTTAATTTAAGCATCAGAAATCTAAAATGGTTTTTGTAAGCCTTACCGTTTATTATTGAGAATTAAGTTATATATTATTATTATGCCACTTTGTGGGCTGGAATGTCGTGTGTTGTTCCACACCAGATATTTTATTTATATTATGTTGCATATTAATCCTTTTTATGCTCCTATATTATCTAAGAAATGCGTCGATCAAGTCTAAGGACGGTATTTAATCTTAAATGTTGCGAAGAGTGGCTGACACCTCCTTTACCAAATAATTTAGTTTATATTGATAATCGTTAGAATAGACCGCATTAATTCTAAATTGTAAATTTAAACAAGAAAATACACCCACATACCACACAATATTAAAAACACCGAGCGCGTTTCGATAACTACGCTATCATCATTGGCGGTCGACTAGTAAATTTGAAATAAGCCACCTGTTATAAATTAACATGTATTTGGTAACTCACATTTTGCTTAATAAAATTTCCATATTAGTTTGGCAAATAGCATGTGCCTTCTAATTTGTTTTTGGGATAATATGGTAAACAGATACTACTTGTTAATGTTTTAAAATATTAATAGAAAAATTACAAAAAAATTGAGGAGGAGAATTTTAACACCTCTCTTGTACATGAAATAAGCTGTAGGGCATTTTACCTGTTTAAATTTTATTATTGGTTAATTTGAAAACATGTACGAAAGGGGAAGTATTCATGTATATAAACAATTTATGAGAAGAGAAAGTTTAGTTTTCAATCAGTTTTCAGTAGTTAACCGCACGAGACCATTACTGTGATCATTTTAAAAAAGGGAAGAATAACATTTTAATAAATTTGTAATTTATTAAAATTACAATCTCGCGTTACCATGTAATATATAATGTGTTTAGTTAAAATGTATTAGTCACTATGAGAGTATTTTGGAAGTAATTGGTCATATAAAGATGAATCAAATTTAATCAATACAGTTTTGTACATTTATTTCGTAATTGAGTGAACAATTATAAATTTTATTCTAAACTCACACGCATTACCAGGATATTTGGTAATTAGTGCAACCTTACAAATAGTTCGTAAAATTAGTTAAAAGGTTTATTTAAAACGAGGCTTTACAATTGATTCTGTATTACTTGTAATTCAAAAGTATTGCTTAAACTGTGCATAAAAATGTAATAAAGATCAATAAACAATTTATGTGAGTGAAAACTGGGTTCAGACTGTCAATGCAAGTTACATTAATCAAAGCAGCCATTTTGTTCTTAAATTTTACACCAGCATGTATGCGACAGTTATTATGTAATTGAAGTCGTGCACTAATTATTAAAATGAGTGATTATTGAGTAACTAATCAAAGTTTCACAAGACAACGGAACATTGTTCACACATATCAGCTTTCAGATTACGACACAAAAGTGACAGTGAGGTGTCTACATGAAATCAATGTTGGATAAATGATATAATTAAGATATTCTGTTTTAATTTTGAAATAATGACAATGGTCGCGTGCTAATACAACATTCAATTTTTCCTATTCATTACATATATTATTTACATAAGTAAATATTTTGGGTACTGGAACACGGTCATTGAACCTTGTATATATTCTTTTAGTTTAAGTTCTCCAGATAACAGAGTTGATAGGTATAATATAAGAATTACAGTTGTATTGGACCAGGAACATTATTAATACATTTGTAATGTTTAATTTGAAGTTTTAATAATCTCTAACATTGTTTTTCTTTGATCGATGTCTTTAATCTAATTAGATCAGCGTTGAAAATTGAAATTATTTATTTTTATTAAGTTTGGGTGTACAGTTGTCCCATTTTCGTATGTTTTACGGGGTATCTCGCTTATTTTTAGGTTAGAACCTTGCGTTTTCGCGACACCGTGCTACTTTTTAATGAAACCAAAGATGCACTAATCAAATTTGCCATAGCCATCTTAGTTTTTGTGCTACAGGGTGATTTTGGAAAAATTGCATTTTCAGTCATCCCCTGTAACTCTGTTATTGTCAGACATATTAAAAAAGTAAAAACTGATATTTGTAGATTTTTTTACGTAGAATCCAGATTTTCTTTAGAGGTCACAGTTTTTGAGATATTGACATAACCTACTTTTTTTATGGGACACCCTATATTTTTTTAAAATCTTTTTCCCCTTGCCAAGAGCTTTTCAAAAATATAGCATAGTTTATATTTATTTTATAAATAACGTGACAAAATGATTTTTTCTATAATTTACATTGATGAAAACAAAATAATTAATTAATCACAAATATTGTTCAAATTGCAGACCATTATGTCTCCTACAAGTTTCACAAAGTTTATAAATTCTTTTAATAGCATTTTCCAAAATAAATGATTGTCTTCGTAATTCTGCAAAAGCATTTTCCGTTGCAATTTTAATTGTTGCATGTTGGCATATTGCCTTGAATAAATTTTATTCTTTAAATACCCCCACAAAAAAATCCAAAACCGAGAGATCCGGTGATCGTGGTGGCCATCGAACAGGTCCATTTGTTCCAATCCATCTCCTGGGAAAACGTTCATTTAGCCAGTTTTGTATTATTCTAGCATTGTGGGCTGGAGCCCCATCCTGCTGGAAGAATATATCGTTCAGTTGAGCCAGTGGAATATCTTCTAAAATGTTCATAGTTTTTTCTTGTAGAATTTGTAAGTACCCATTAGAGTTTAGGTTTTCTTCATAAATCTTGTAAACTATTTTTCGGTTAAAAATAAAGCAGGAGACATTAAATCCGAACCTGCCTTGACGCTCTCTAGGAAAAATCACGTGGGTGTTTTCTTGACTCCAAAACCGCGAGTTGTGTCTATTAAGAATTCCAGAACTTGTGAAATGTGCCTCGTCTGACCAAATTATTTTTTTTTCAAAATTATTGTCCTGAGTTTTCATATTTATAAACCAATTGCAGAACTCCAATCTACGTTCAGCATCACCAGGGTGCAGATGATGAACAAGTTTATACTTGTAGGGTTTGAATTTATGTTTTTTTAAATCCTTTGCACTGTTGTTTTAGACACACCGGTCTCTTCATCTATTTTCCTGCACGAGGTTTCAGGAGTGGCTTGAACAACTGCTAAAACGTTGATCTCTGATTCCTCGTTCTCTTTGTTGTAAACTCGGGGTCGAGGTTTGAAATATTCTTCTGTCGGGTTGTCTTCTTTCGGGATATCTATATGACAAAATAGGTATATAAAATAAATACAAATTCTAAGGTAAAGATTAACTGACCTGTTCAGATAGAGTTCTAAGGCCTGGTCTGCGTTTTCATTAGATAATATGAAGCAGGTATTCATATCATATTTCTCAAAGTTTTCAAATTTTTGGTTTCGAGCCATATTAAAAAATAATTAAACAACAACAACAAGAACAATAACAATAAACAAAAACAACGAATAACAATAAATATCAGCACTAAATTTGGGAAAATGTAACCAGGAATAATTTGAGAGAAGCAGAAACTTCAAAATCAAATACCTAAGTAATGGCAGAACGTTAATTATTTTGTTTTTTGCGTTACCATGGTTACCCACGGCTATCCACTATTATCAATGTAAATTATAGAAAAAAATCATTTTGTCACGTTATTTATAAAAATAAATATAGACTATACTATATTTTGAAAAGCTCTTGGCTAGGGAAAAAAGATTTTAAAAAATATATAGGGTGTCCCATAAAAAAATAGGTTATGTCAATATCTCAAAAACTGTGACCTCTAAAGAAAATCTGATTACGCCACTGGATTCTACGTAAAAAAATCTACAAATATCAGTTTTTACTTTTTAATATGTCTGACAATAACAGAATTACAGGGGATGACAATTTTTCCAAAATCACCCTGTAGCACACAGACTAAGATGGCTATGGCAAATTTGATTAGTGCATCTTTGGTTTCATTAAAAACTAGCACGGTGTCGCGAGAACCGCAAGGTTCTAACCTAAAAATACCCGATATACCCGTAATACATACGAAAATGGGACCACCTGTACTCATACACCAAACTTAATTTATTTAACTTAGAACAACACAGAAATTCCAGTTCATATGAAAATTAATTGCGAAGTTGAAATTTTAGCGCATTTGGTAGATAAAGCACAAGTTTAATCAATTAATTAACTTGTCTTGTATGAATACATTTTAGGAGATAAATAAATGTAAGTTATCACCGATCTTTTATAGGTTGAGCTATTAAAATCACAATGTGGTTTTACATGATTATATATTAAGAAGGTCGTAATGCAACCCAAATTAAAAACGTCATAACGTAGTATGACCAAACTTCAAATTCTATTAAATTCTGTACATAATTATGTCAAATACTTCGTACTGGAAACAAGAATTGAGCTTTCTGAATATAACAATCAGATTAATTTTTCTTTTTATTTACAAGGTTGTCCATTTTTTACAATACTTGTTAGGAAAATAGCACTACACGAAAGAGTGCCCCATGTGGAGGCCAATGGTTAGTTAAGATTGTTACATTTCAAGCTCTGAAACTAAGAAGGTGGTTCTACAGTATTATTAAGTAAAACAACCCTACCTAACTGCTATAAGTTGTAAATTGAAATGAGAATAGAAAATCAGAGTCAAGTAAGTTTGCTACGTGTAAATCTCGAATTACAATTTAACTATACACCTTACTTAACTAGTGACATACATACAGATGGGGATTACCTGCGTACCGGGAGTTCTTGGTGAGAATTGTTTGGGATCTCAATTAAACTGAAAAGGGCATTTTAAGGGTTACATAATAATATAATCTACGACGTTTACGTTTGCAAACAAATGCATAAACAGATTGATTTTATGAATGCCTTTATTAAAAAACAATTTGAGGTTGATATTTACAGGGAACATGTTACTTTGAGGAAATTAAATATTTAATGTTGCTAAAGTTTTAAATTTAGAGTAGGTCTGTAAATATGCTCGGTACAGTGTTGAGAGAGAATTAATGAAAAATTATTCGCTTAGTTATAATATTTGTTTTATAATAAATAAAACACTTAAGGTAGATTTAACACTTAAGGTAGATTTAACCAATTTTTATAATTTATAATCACTCACAAGTTTTCAAGTTTTAAGCATTCCACTATATTAAATTCCTTTTTATTCACTTTCTGTAAAATTTTTAATTGTGTTTTCATAAAGTGAGCTTCTCAATAGTAGATGAGACTACAAATAACTATATTAACTTAAAGCTATAATTTATTGACAGAATTGTTCAGTAAATACGCTTGATACGAAATCCTAACAAACATAATCCTTTAATAAATTATTAATGCGGCTAGTTTCAAATTCAATAACAAAGTTTGAGTAGGGAGCTATTCCCTTGATACATAATCTCTTTCAGTTCATATAGTTGACATTAATGGTTTGTAAATGTGAGAATGATTATGTTTTACATTGTCTATTACTAATCCTAATCTATCGCAGTTACTAGAACTTATCCCACCTTTAACTAAATAAAATGCTTTAATTTTTTTTGTGGTAGATTTCTTTTTTCATTTTTGTGTTCGTTTTCATAACAAAGTGTATAAATAACAATATAGGTTGTATGAGTTATATACCAAATTTGACAATTATCGCATTCGATCACAAAATTTACAGAAATTAACGTGCGCTGTAACACACTCAGGTATTCCACCTGAAGGGACTGCGCACTCGTATCGTAATTCGTATCGCAACGTAGATTCGTGTCAATTTTCATTTCATCTTATTGGATTTTACTTTTTTTTGGTTACTTCGTTTATAGCTTTTGATTACAAATACTTTCTGTTGAATTATCTGCTACATTTATTGGGCTAATTAATTAACAAATTTTTTTATTATTATTTTATTACTTTTTTGCTAATAAGTTTGATTTTGAACCAATTTGTTATTGCTTCAATGCTCAACGCTCAATCCACATTAGGCCTAGCGTAGGCTTATTAAAATAAGCAGGTTGTTGACTAACCCGCCAAAGAAGGCGTGGCTTTTAGCAAGATGTAAGATATCTGAAAGTAAGATATCTGAAATATTGCTTCAAAATTCACACTAGTTGTCTGCACATTATCGATACGCCTTTGGCTTTCATATATCTATTTAAAGACATAGAAAGAGGTTAATCCATAATTACATTCATTTCACCTGGTTATCAAGGCAATGAATTTATGATAACTAATTATATAACGTCAATCTACTGCCCGTTTGGACAAAAGTAAATTGTGTAGCTCTTAGATGTAGTATTGTGATTTTAGTTGGCTTGTTTGATTTTTCGTGCCAGTTGTACGATTATATAAAATATAGGGATTTGGTGAAATGAACAAATTTTTTTCAAAATTTAATACTTTGGGTTTTTCAATGGCGTATTTGTATATTAACGTACTACAATAATCAAAACGTTTTGATAACACTTAGTTATCTTCGTCAGTAGTAACATCTATTAAAATTGTTAAAGATGTTGAAATAGGATCAATTTTAGGTCCGCTTTTGTATTTATTTTATACCGCAGACTTTATGAATGTTATTCATGAGTGTAAGTGTCAGATTTATGCGGATGGTACGTAGTTATACTTATCTTTGATCCGGGGGAGGTCAGCACTGCTAATGAGATAATCAATTCAAATCTACAACGTTTGGCTGAATACTCTATTAAACACTCCTTGTTGATAAATTCAAGAAAATCTGTAGTCTTGGTTTTTGGCAAAAGCTTGTGCAGTTGTATCTGCAATGAATTTAACTTTGAACAACGATACTTTATCTCTCCAAGACAAGGATCGTAATTTAGGTTTACTTATGGATTATAATTTACGCGTTAAGGGCCATATTAGCAGGTGAATACAGAAAGCGTATTTTAACTTACGAAAATTGTACATGAATAGACAGTTAATACCACAAGCAAAAATTAAAAAATTCGTCTACTAGACTAACATATGGTCTAAGAAAATATGATCATATATCACATAAACTAAGAGATTTACAGTTGCTCAATATGACAAATCGGCGAAGATTGCATGTTGCTTGTTTTGCTGATAGGTTGATCCTTAATAAGACTTCTAGTTACCTTTACAAAAAATTCGGTACAAAACGGACGTGGACATCATTACTATAAGACAGAAAGGTTTGCTTAATATGCCTTTACATAAAACCCATATTTTTGAAATATCGTATTCTTTTAATATTGTTAAGGTGTTTAATGCATTTAAACGTGAAGTTTATAAGCATCTTTTCAGTAGACAAATATTGCTCTTTTATTTTTACATGTCCTGCATTGATTGAGCTAACTGCTGAATTTTTTTTCTCTATTCTTGTGTTTTTATTTATGCACATATGCTTATAGTCTTAAGAGATTTACTTTTGCTCCGTGTGGACAGATAATTTTTTAAGCGTCAAATTTTCAGATTAGGTTAAGTTGAAAAACAGTTTCATTTAGTGAACTGAACTTCGCCTTTTGCGGATAATTTTCTATTGTCTTTTATATGTTTTCTAATTGTAAATATCTGTAATTATACCTGCAATAAAGTCCTATTATTATTATTATTAAATTTGAAAAATTAAAACATGTTTAACAATTTTAATCGATAATATTACTACTGACAAAGATAACTGCAAGTGTTATCGCAGCATTTAGATTGTATTACATTAATCTACAAATACAAAAAAAACCAAAAAAGATAAGTATTTGAATATGTGTAATAATGGTGAAAGTTTACATTTTCTTATAAAATTTACTTACATATTCTCTATTTTTGTATATGTGTAACTTGTATATAATATCTGTTAACCAATATTTACTGATTTGCTGTAACTATCAGATTACATTAACAAAATACAGCAGAGACTCTTTTACTGCTTTCAGCTGTGTTTAGTGCCTCAACTTCAGTGCGATTTCTTTATAAAGAACCTTAATGTGAACTTTATGTCACGAGAATTTATTTTTCTTTATTAGTAACTTTAAATACAGCCAGTTTCACATGAAGATGGGTTTACTTTAGGTAAATTTACTGACTGTTTAGTTAATCTAGCACTTACACCCTTGAACTCAACAGTTACGTTTCTGTTAATTTCACTTACAGTTATTGCCTTGAACAAACAATAACGTTTAGAACTTACTTTGACGTGTTACTGCTTTCTGTAGAATTAACATTTCGGTAATCTATTTTAGTGTCTCGTTTTGTAAATTAATGTTCGTGGTAGAAATCTATAATTTACACTAATTTGTGTGTTTGTATAAATCGATGATTTGAGTAACTACGAGTATTACTACTAAAAAGGCTTACCAACATTTATACTAATCCAGTGCAAATAATAAATCGTCTCAACACACATCCAAAGTGCTCTAATTAATTCACTGGCTGCTGGGTTATACTTTCTAGATTGTCACAATCGTTCTACGGTATTGTAAAGGAGTCATAGATAATCACAAAAGTTTTCCCCCGTTGCAAATTTTGGGAACCAACGTGCAGCTCGATTAAATGTTTTGTTGTTTGCCTTTTACTGGTTACCATTTCTCTCAGACTAGTTAGTATGTTTTTCCTTCACTTATCTCACTACTTATACCTTATTTCCGTTCACTCGTTCTTGAAGTTGTCGCTTATTCGGTAATTGGAAGTCAATAAATTGAATAAAGTTGAACTTCAATATGAACTTTATTCTTTTGGTCTGTCTAGTGATGTAAATGTTCTGAACGCTTTAAATTTCTGCTCCGCTACTGCCGGTGAGGAACGTGCAGATACATATTTGACTGCCCCTTCTTTATTTACTTCCGATTCAGATGAATTACTTAGGTGTCAGTACACTTCAACTATGCATCATATTCTAGATTCTCTTCGGTTTCCAAACTTGTGCGGATAAGTCAAGTATTTCTCGTGATTTAACTTGATCTGCTTTATTTCCTGGTGTTACTTACTCCAATCTGAATTCTTATCTAGTACCTATGATGAACGTTTACTTGATGAAATTTAAAAATCGTGCTATGGGTTCCTCAGAAATCATGACTATTTATGTTTCTGTAATGCAAAGTGGGTTCCAACGATTAACAACACTTCTCTCTGAAAGTTTACAACTGCACTATATGCGGCGAAATTTAACACCTTTCCATCATAATCCCTCAACTCTTACCGATATTACTTCCATTACTCAACTTTTACCTTTGGGCAAACAAACTGAACAAAATAAATATTTTATACACTTTAACCTTCTCGAAACACCACTAATCTTCTGGATCTCATCTTAGCTTATTATAGTCATTCTTCAGGTTCTTCTACTTCTTCTACTACACTTTTGCCTAAACGAGCTGAACCTAATGTTGCTTTTGCTGTTGGGCCTCCTAAACCTTTTTCATCATCACCTTCTACTCTTCGTTGTTGGAATTGCTCTGGTGTAGGACATGTTTCTCCTCGTTCTCCTAAACTTCAAGTCAAGTATTGCTATAATTGCAGAAAATCTGGCAATACTAAACTTTTGTATCCCGTTTGTTCTAAGAAACAGGGAAACTTGCGGTGGTCTTCTGTTACCTCGATTATTCCTTTTTCTGGTATTAATGATAAACATCGGTTTCTTATTGACTTTGTGTTTGCTATAGTTCGTAACGATGAACTTTCTTATCTTAATGTATATATCTTTGTTCATATTTTTAAAGGTCCTTTGGACTCTGTTAGGCAGTTCTGGTTGGATTGTTTGTTGTTGAAAACTTTTATAGTTGTTGTGTAGTTCTTGGAATATTTTATCAACTATTTCTGGGAATTGACTTTTGGCGCTTAATCAACTTTGTGCCTGACTTTAGAAATAGTCAGTGGATATTCAGTAATGAATCATTTTTGGATGCTATCCCGTCGGGATTATTTAAATTCTTACTCTGGTCTTTTTCTTTCTGAGAAAAATTCTTTAAACCTTACTGCAATTTTTTTCTTAGCGGTTTTTTTATGCCTTCTGGGTTGCATATTCACCTACAACATTTGAACGTTTAGTTGATCGTGTTTAAGGAGATGATTTGGTACCGTATTGTTTTGCATATCTTGATGATATTTCTACACCTACTTTGAGCAACACCTACAGGTATTAGAGAAAGTTATTCATCATTTAACTTCTTGTCGTGTTTGACGCCAGGACAAGTGTAATTTCTGCATACCTGAACTTAAACATTGTGTTATGTTGTAAATAAAGGCGGTATTTTGGCTGACCCCAACAAAATAGCTGCCATTGTTTCTATCCATACTCCTATTAATGTCACTATGTGCGCCAAGAAGAATGCTCGTGTGGTCCCCTGAGTGTGAGTTACCCTTGACGTTTTTGAAAAAACATCTGTTCTCTTCACCTATGTTGCCTTGTCCAGATTCCTCTCATCATTTTGTAGTCCAAACGGATGACTCAAATTTTCTGTCAAGCCAACAATTTGACTCTGGCGAAAAAGTTGTTAGTTACATTATCCAATCTTTATCTAATGCTGAACGGAATTACTGCCCTACAGAAAGAGTGTCTGGTTGTCTTATGGGCAATTGAAAAATTTTGGCCATAGATTGAAGCTTCTCATTTCACTGATTACTGATCACTTATCTGGTTAAATAAATTACAAAGTATTTTAGGTTGTTTAGCTAGATGTGCTTTACGCTTCCAACAATATAACTTCACTATAATTCACAGTAAAGGTAAAGAACGTCTCGTTCCTAGTCTTTTTTCTCGTTTTTTGCGTCAAGTCGATAGCGTCGAACTTACTATTACTCCTTTGATTACTTTTTCGATTGGTGTTTAATCTTTTCCGTCGTATTTCTTCCTCTCCTAGAATAATTTTTTCGTAGTGTATAAAGGATAGTCTTCTGCATAAATATATGCATATTTCTTGTCCTTCCGAATCCCTCTGTGATGGTAGCGTATACTTATTTGTACAGAACAATGTCGTCGAGTAATCTCCGAACATCATAATCTTTCTACCTTTGCTCATTTTGGTGCGACGAAAACCGTTGCTAGAATTGGTTTGAACTATTGCTGTCCTGCACTACGTCCAGATGTTGTTCGTTATATTCGTCCATGTGTTATTTGTTCTGCACATAATGTTGAACAATCCGCTCCTCCTGGTTTCTAGCTCCGAGATCCATACCCACTCGCCCGTGGCCAGTGCTATGTGTAGACATTGTTATCCCTCATTCTAGATTCCCTTGGTTGTTGATGATTATTATTTTTTTACATTGCTATTACTTCTTTTGTCTGTCGTCTAGTTGAAGCCATTATCTTTTTCATATTTGTTATTCCTCAGTATAGTATAAGTGATAATGGCGTACAATTTCACAGCAAGGAATTTACTCAATTTTGTGTAGAATATCGCATTACTATTCTCTTTAATGCTAAATACCATCCACAAGCATACCCTGTCGAACGTGTTAATAGAGTTCTTAAAACGATATCTTCTTATATCACTCATACTGATCGCATGTGGGATGTGAACTTGGCCAAAATTGGTTGCACTTTCACCTCTGCGAAACCTGAATTAATTGTCTGTTTTTAACATCGAAGAATTCTTAAGCACGACAGAATTTGACACCTCGTAATAGTATTAATAACAAATTAGTACCCTGTTTATTGTACATAATTGTGTAAGATTGAAACGATAGACGATACACTCCTCATTGAACTAATTTAGCACAAATTAAAGTGTTGTAGGATATTTGCTTTATGTGATTGCAGAGGAACATGTAAAGTATGATCATACATTTTACAAGTGTATTTGATTACTCTTTATTTATTTAATGAGAATTGTCAATATCAATACCTACGTTATCTATAATTATTGGTAATTTATTGAGTTATTTATGTTTTTTTAGTATTGATAATTTACTGATTTATTTATGTTTATCAATAAACTGCATATGTCTGGTGTGTGCTTTGATTTTATTGTTTTGCTGGAATTACATGAGTCGAAGTGGGTGAATATTGGTCGTTATTGTTTTACCGTTTATGTAATAATTATGTTCTTTTTAATTATCTTACGCTTTCCGATTGAATTTGGTTATATAATTATTATATAATTATTGACGCCAATGGCTGTTAAACATTAACTGGCACAGAATATACGATAAGCATTCGTAGTTGTATTCACACCATTGATTAAACCTACTTATTTTGGCAGGTCGGAGAACATGGGATTATGGAACATCTTGTATATTATATAATTAGAGTGCCGGTCGGAATTATAATGAACTTATATCCTAATATTTAGTAGCTTCTCTTTATAACTAAGTTCTCCACATAGCGACGGTATCGTCTTTCTACACCGGAAACGCTAAGATAAATAATATCTTATAAAACATCACACAATGGATTTTTAACTGCATAACCTAAAGGTTCCTCATCGTCAATCTTCTTTATTTCAAGCTTAAAGACTAATTTATATTACAATTATGACAGTAATCTTTCAAACGACCTCACTAACATTTGATTTAGAAAAATATGTATCAACAAAGAATCCTTACAGAGTGTATTTCCAAAATATTAAGACAATTGCATAACTTTTTATTTAGTAACATCAAACTGTGGGAGCTCTTATGCTGAATCTACAGCATTTAACTTCAAGCTACTGGACCAGCGTATGGGAATAATATTACTGTCCCATTTGTTTATGTTGAGCCTGGCCATAGGTCTTCATCATTCCACCTTAACTGCGTTATCCTGATGGCATCATCTGTTTAATTATAGTGCCTGCATTCATTTTTTCTTGATCCATTTTTCCTTTTTATCATATTGCTTGCGGCTTCTATTGTTCTGTAAAATATTTTGGTTTTATCGATATTGCTTTTCGGTGTGGCCAACCATCTACTCCATATATCACTATGCACTCATGAAAATATTTTTCTGATAGTTTTTGAGTCTCCGTTCTATTAAAACTCACGATAGCGATTCACTTTTGTTCCTCATAATTCGAATTCCTTTAATTTAAACTTTCTTATATAAAATTACCTTAGAGCAAACCTAGCTTTTTCTTACAAACGACATCCAATTTTTTTGTCTTTTTCAATTTCTTAAAGTTAATACTTTTATTCCTTTATTGGTGACGCAGTATAATTAATTTAAAGTATCTGCAGATATAGTATGTAAGTTTCGCTTTTTATTAACACGAGTTTTCCCCAGACATTGACGATTAGTAATAGATTTTAATAAATACAAGCTTTTTGTGTCTAAAATGAACCTATAAGGTCACTAAATTAAACGAAAGGCGATTCAGTAGTGGTTAATTCACACTACCACGTTTAATTTAAATTAATTTTTAAAATTAATGCTTGATCGTGAATCTACTAAATACAAGTAATTCGGTACTTAAAATACTATTCCATTATACTACACAACACGTGCAAAACTTAATAACCCACTTTGAGACGGCGCCTCAATTTATTTTTAATTAAAAATAAAATTTTGATAATATAAATATGCTGAGGTTTTCCTTATCGCGGTATAAACGGACTCTTACAAAAATTACTAGTTCGCACCCAAAAAATAATTACTTAAATAACTGTTCCATTAATAAATGCAGATAATTAACTTAGATTTTGAAAATAGGAGAATTAGGTAGCTACTCGAGCATATGTTATCTCTTTAACGCAATTTTAAACCCTCTGTGTTTGCAACAATAGCTGGTAGTTTGAAAAGATAATAATTGATATGTTCTCCTGTACCAAATCAATTATTTTAAATTTTTACTTGAAAATGCAATCTGATTAATTAGATAGCCATTGTGAAACGTATTTCATTTTATTTTTCTGTTGAACATGTGAATTTAACCTTTTACGTTGGCCTGTGACATTATTAATGTGAAATCAATTTATAAAGACGTTTATTTTACATAAAATGCAATTTTATAGAATATGTTTAAACTGTTCCGTACCTTTCTATTACAATACAATGTAAATTTTAGTTTTACTAGTAATAAACATATTCTGTTTAATCAATACTAAAAATAAGTGTTTAGCTTTAATAGCGTTATATTCCTAATCTTTTTTGTGTAACAATGGTTTTTGTTCGTAATTATTATTAAAGCTTAATAGAAATTTGTTTTTTTACGTTCGTGTTAATTACGGAAATTGTTTTAAATTACTTTCGCGAATACTTTTATTGAATCGGTTTCACCTAATGATGCTTCATCTACAATTTATTTATTCGACTGACGGTTGTATACGCGAGGTATATTTCTCAGATTTATAATTCAGCTCGATTGGGTATTGTACCCAATTAATAGTTATTTTAGTAGCGAGAGAGGAAAGAAAGATTCTATCACTATAGTTTTCGTTATGTAGAATGGCTTTAAACTTTTCACATTGATAATTAAATTTTATTATTTGGCATTTTTGACTTAAATGTTTTTTTTTGTTTCAGGTAAGTGGTTTGAGTTTAACTGCATACATAGGTAAGCTCCAACAACAAAATGGATAATTATTTAGGTTTAAAAATGCATTGTAATGTGAACACTAATAGGCATCGAGTTTCCGTTTCTTTATAGATCATTTTTAACTAAGCTAACTTCTCAGTAAGTAACCAAACTAGGATTCTAAACTTATGTGTTCTGTACACTTTAAACCTTATTATAATGATTGCCACGCCAAATTCAAGGTGGGGGCAACATAATAGCCTACGATATAATGGCCCACGACAAAATATGTATATTTATAACAATTATCTCTCCAAGAAAGGGTATTCTTAGGTTAACGCCAATAACAAGCAAAATATTACGCTTGATGATGAAGCCTAGTGTCGAAATTGTTTGAAATTAAAATCTAGGGTTTAATAATAAGCCTCTAGGCTCTAATCAGTCGTAATCGAAATGCTTTTCTGATAGATTTCAATTCTTGGACTCTTAAACTCTGACCGCTAGGGTGTAAAAACAAATATCCTCCATATTGCTTACAGAACCCACTTAAAGTCAAGTTAAACAACCTACTTTGAAACTGTATTAGCTTTCCATGTACTTTCAAATAATTAATAGAATTCTTAAGATTTGTCAATTCTAATATTCTTTACTTTTAAAACGAAGTAGGACTATAAAAGATTAACTCAAAATAAATTCTTATTATAATACGTTACATTAACTGAAATTGAGCAGAGAACCTTAAGAAAGTAAATCAAGTTTAACCGTACCCCATAGTAAGGGGTGAGGGTAACAAGTATTGTGTTTCCATTTTGATTCAAATTTTTGCCATTCAAATATTAAAAATTGTTTTATTTGCTTTTATCAATAGAAGAAATGTATATAACAATTTTGTTATGTAATTTATGGTTGAATTTTTAATAAATTGACTCAAATAAATTTATACGGCTAGGAAGTTAAACAGATGGCTATCCAGTAGATCTTAATTTACATAACTAACTTTTAATTATTTTTTTATACTTATGCAAGTGTATTAAATAAAACTATTTATAATAACTATTAAAATACCACTATACCTCATAATACATACGGGTGTCAGTACGCTGCTCCAATATTCAAACGAAATAACATGGCGGCGCACTGCGTCGATAACCTCAGTACACAATTAGTAACTGGAAACCTAATAATTTTGCTTTCAGCCAAGAGCGGCAATTTGGTTATAGTTAGAAGATAAATTAATTACTTGTATTTGGATAGTATAAATATGCTGAGGTTATTTCTTATCGTGGGACGCAGGAATTGGTATAAAAGTATACAGTTAAAACAATCAAGGTTAAATCGCGGAATATGCTTTTCTGCTGTTTCCCAACCAATTTTACAACTTCAGTATGAATTGTGCCATTTTTCCAGACGTAGATAATTCAGAATTCATGGCGAAGCTTTCAGTAACGGGTGTAGGGTCTTCTATCACTACTGAGTTAATATAATTTTTTGACGTGAAAAACGATTAACATCCAAAAAAAAATTTTTTTTGCAACGGGAATTTTAGGATCATAAGATTCCGTAACTCTAGAGCTTTTACAACTGCCCAATCCTTTGAAATCCATAACATTTCCATTGCTGCTTACTAGAACGCTGGCCAGTGTATAGTTCTACTTACGAAAGTCCAACATACGTTGGAGTAGGTTTGGAAACTGAAAAAACCGTTCCAATGTTCTGCCTATAAGTGCTACATTTACCACCACTGTTAAAATATATATATATATATATATATATATATATATATATATATATATATATGTATGTATATTAAAAAAATGTTACTTGTACATCGTAGTCTAATATGAATGAACTTTTCCACAATATTTCCATAATTAATCAAATCATATGGGATTAGAAGGAAAAATCGAAAATTTTTATTTCTCGATTTATCAATCTACACTATTATAACGTCTTTATCACTTCACATCATTTATTGTCATATTGTAGAGTTTATTAAAACTAGTGTGATGATGATGATGATACTGTGTATAGATATTAGTGAACTTATCGGTTGCTGAAAATAGGCAAGGAGCACGGTTTTATTAATAATTTCTACACAATCACTAATGATTAAGATTTCTTATGATACACCTTCGATTTGCTCCGAACTAAAGCTTCTAGAGTTTGTTCAGGACCTTTCCTAACTTTATTTGCCAAATTTGTATCCATTTTACTTACAACTAACAACTTTTCTTCAAAATTAGGTTTGTTGATGAAGATTTTGTAATTCATGACGAGTAACTTGCCTTCTTAGCAACCAAGAAGCACACCAACTTTGATGTTTATGAAAAAGGCAGTGACATGTTTTTGATTACCTACCAAATTTTTATATTCAGGGCCGCGTTTTCGCCTAGGCGCAATAGGCACATGCCTAGGGTCCGCTGACAATAGGGGCCCATAAAACACTTCTATTGGCTATAAGATTAGATAAATAAACAAAATATTTGCATAGATTTTCGAACTGAAAAGCTAAAGTTGTTAATTTAAAACAACCTTACATTAAAAACTCAAAAGCAAATGTTGCGGTGCTACTCGTATATTTGAATGAGCTTGCTTGCACTTGCAATTTAAGGTCTAGAAAGAATTAGTCACCGGCGATAAGGATTACATTACAAGCGGAAGTCTCTATCCTTCTATGAAATACGCTGACCTTCTAGAGAAAACCGACACCGTCATGGCGTTTTACATTTGCTTTATAAGCGGAACATGAAATGTGTTGAGGAGGTAGTCTTAATATCGATGTTGTAATAAATTTGTTAATGAATTTCGCACTCGGTTTTAAGTGTTATAAATGTAATTGCGAAGTGATAAATAAATCCGAACTGTCATAAACAAATCTGTTATAAATAATCACGTAAATAAGTTGATGTTACAACAGGTAATTGGTATTAGATTACATCTACTGGTACCAAGTAAGTAGTAATGTCGTATATACACGTCAGTGGTTGCAAAAACGATAAAGACTGTAACAACCTTTTTGTGGTTGTATTAAAAGTACATTAATTTAAGAATCGTTCATCTATTTGGCATAATATTAGAAAAGTTTTTAATTATTAATGTGTAGAATTGAAAACTGGCAATTTAATTGGCATTTCCTAGAACAAATCTTTTGGGTGTAATATTACATAAATAGTTTTAGTTCCTTTCTTAAAAAATTGGATTTATATTTTGTATTCGCGCAAGCTGTAGATTTTAGGGAATACACTTGAGTTATTCTGAAAGCTTTTCTTAATTCACTTAATGCTGAATGTTAACAGCAATAAGCATGATTTTTACTTAATTTTTATATTTTGGTGCCATCAGAATTTTGGTGGTAAGTTATTTTTCTCATTATATTTTAAAACTAAAGCGTTTGCTTTTTTAGGCACCTTTCACCTTTTTACTTACTTTTTAAGTACTTATTTTCAAGTATGCACTTTATTTTTTAAGTACTTACTTTTAAGTACGCACCTTTTAATCACTTAATTTGTATACTTAATAATCTTTAACGGCACGTATAAGTCAATAGTTTATTATGCTATTATTTTAAATGGCAAGTTTTACATGAGTTACCTTTACAACGCAAGTTCTACATTCTTTTACAAATAAATTTGGCGAATTAAACTTCAAGGAAATTCCATATTTTAAGGATAACTAAGCAAGACATTGACCTCACCATATGAACCATTCTGCTTCATAGTACCTGTAACAGTGTATATACAGAACAGTTAAAAGGTAAAGTTTTTTTTATAACTTAGTATAGTTCATGACTTTTGAATTTTTCTCGTTTTCAAACATATATTAAATGAACTTATGTAACTTGTTATTTTACTTTCATTTGTGTTAACTGTTTATAGTATCCAATAACTAGGTTTTGTTGTTCCTAGATAGATTTATAAAAAAAGAAAGACAACATGGCGCTCGAGAATTTATTATTTTTTCGTAATTTTTGATAACATTTTTGAATTAAGTGAAAATAATCAAGCAGAAAAGAAGCAACTAGCATTTCAGGTAGGTTAATTAAACTATTTATTAGAATCCACCTTATATTCATCTACCGATGAGCCGACGGCACTTAGCGATTATTAAGGGGTAATTTTTATATTAATTAAATTACTTGATCAATTACGAATGGTATATTACATCATCGTTTTTATTAATGTTACAATTTGATGCCTTTTAATAATTGTTGTTATACTTTGACCTTAAGTTAATTGTTATTACAAGACGGGAGAAAATAATCACGTAAATAAGTTGATGTTACAACAGGTAATTGGTATTAGATTACATCTACTGGCACCAAGTGAATAGTAATGTCGTATATACACGCCAGTGGTTGCGAAAAACGAAAAGACGGGAGAAAGACGAGAATTTGAACAGAAGAAGATGAAATTAACCATTTTATCATTTTTGCTAATATCTAAAAAACAATGTGCAGAAACGAAAGTGCGGGTAGTTCTAACTTATTTTCTGTTGCGCGTAATTGTGACGAAAGTGTTTGTGGTTCAAATACTGATGCATCCATACATAATACGTGTACTATAGAGACGGATGATACCTCAGTTATTAGCGAAATACAAGAAGAGATTCATACCCATACCGATACCACGGATAGCGTTTGTGCGTACCCCTTTGGCCCCAGACAATCACCGCAGCCATGGCAAACTATAACCACTGGGTCATTGGAATCCTCAAGAACGATATACAAGGAAGGATCACGTATAGTTCATAGGTTCTTAACCGCGAATGTATTTATTAGGGTGAATAAGAAGGTAGAAAAATTGCCTCGAGAATAGTTTGTTTATACAAAAACCAATAAAATGGTATATTGTTACATTTGCAAGCTATTTTCACGAAAAGAAACGAAATTATCAAAAGGCACAAATGACTGAAAAATCTTTCAAAAATATTAGCAGAACATGAAAATTCTGTGGATCACATTTCATCGATACGTGTAATTATTTCAAGAAGCAAGAGTGAAGGACGTATAGATACAGCTATTATTGAAGCCGAAAAGTCGGGGCGATTGTATTGAAGGCAAATTTTGAAGCCAGTTGTTGCTACCGTGAAGTATTTAGCATTCCATGGACTGGCATTTCGTGGAAAAATTCAAACGTTCAACAAAGAACACAGCGGCAACTATATTGGCGCACTACAGTATCTGGCTGAGTTTGATCCTTTTTTACGAAATCACTTAAACAAATACGTAAACTTGGGAAAGGGACAAGTCCACTATTTGTCATCTACTATTGAGCGATGAGTTTATTACTCATTGGCGATCATATAAGGAATAAAATACTAGAAGAACTAAAAGAAGTAAAATATTTTGCTTTGATTGTAGACTCTACGACTTTGCACACATAGATCAATTAACCGTTATTGTGCGATATGTATTGGAAGGGTAAAATTAACGAACATTTCCTTAACTTTATTCCCATCACATCCCATACAGAAAGAAATTTGGAACAGGTAATTTCAAGCTACTTTAGCGAAATAAAAATTGATATTCAAAATTGTCGAGGTCAGAGTTACGACAACGCGGCGAATATGGCCGGTTGTTATAATGGACTTCAAAACTTAATTACAGAATAGTGTTCTTCTGCGGAATTTGTTCCATGTGCAGCCCACTCGTTAAATTTGGTTGGAACTGCAGCAGCGGAAAGTAGTATGGAGGTAAGGGCGTTTTTCAATATTATTCAAGAATGTTTTTTTCTCCGCATCCACGCGCAGGTGGAATATACTTGAAAGCTGCATGACGAAAAAACACTTAATAATTAAACCTTTATCTAATACCAGATGGTCTGCGCGATCTGATGCTGTTAGAACCCTAAAAGAAAATTTAACTGACATTAAAACAGCGTTGAAGGAACTTGCCACAGCTCCAACCGAAAAGTCAATTTCTCGAGTCGAAGCAGGCGCATTATTCAACAAAATTGACGGATTCGGGTTTGTGATATTAATGTGTATTTGGGATAGAATTTTAAGGAGAGTGAACTCTGTTAATAAATCACTTCAGTCCTCTAAGGATTTTATATCTACTGTAGTAGCACTCTATGATAGCATAAGCAACTTTATCCCAAATATGCGCAACCATTTTACTGACTTTAAAAACGAAGCTGGGAAAAGTATTTCAATAGAGTATACAACGAAACGACGGATTAGCCGAAAAAATATTCTTTGATGAGGATAATGACAACAGTTTGCAATTAGAAGGAAAGGGAGCTTTTAGAGTGAATGCGTTTTTGAATTTGTGTGATGCAATAATCTCCAATTTGTGTAAAAGATGTATGTGACTGGTACAGAAATATAAATAATAGTTTAAATTTATTGATAATTACAATGATGCAACATTTGTACAATGTAAAGATTACATAAGTGCAGTTTATAGTCAGGATGTGGATGTTGAGGAACTGGAAGTAGAAATGGAACAGTTTAGTTTGTTAAGTCAAGCCGAGAACTTACTTAGTCAATTTGATAAACTTAACTTTATAATTGAGAACAACATTGTATCAACATTTCCAAACGTTGAAACTATACTGAGACTTTACTTAACACTACCAATCAGCAATGCCCAAGGAGAGCGCTCTTTTGGAACAAAAACTTAATGATCTGTCCATGTTGTATATTGAAAAGGATATACAAAACACGTTGTGTTACGATGATATCATTAATACATTTACTGACACTAAAATTAGAAAACAAAAACTATAAATTTCTTAAAAAAAAGGTAGACGCGGCCCTGCTCATATTACATCTTCAATATCTTACAACCGATGAACTATTGAACAAACTTCGGATGTTATGGCATTACAATAGCCTAAATGTCTTAAAATCTGAAAGCAACAATATGTCGACTTATACGAAAATTTTACTTACTGATTTACATTTTATACAGTTTAATTTAACTGTTCACAAAACGCAAACACTTTATGCAATTAAATACAATTTCATTAAAAGTTATATAGTGATTACATTATATATTATATACTACTATTAGAATACAACATTTAATCAATCATGTTTATTGATTTGGGTAAATTCGGTGTTTGCATTTAAATATGAGAGCCTGGTTACACGCTCTACATATTTACAAAACCGTGTTTGAAACTTATGAACATTATTGTATTACATAAAAAACTATGATATAAATTTCAATCTACTGTTTACATATTTGTTCCGTAAATAAAATTATATCGTTTACAAAAGAATTAAAGCTTTGTTGTCAACTTTTACTTATTTACTCATCTCACCAGTGTTGCACTGGGCGACCTGTAGTAATTTTTATAGGGTAAATTACATAATGGTTGTATGATTCATTTTTGAGTAATTATTGAATTATCCTTTCCGTTATAATAGCAATTAATCCCTTGTGTCGGCCTTCGAGCCTGGCACTATGACGAAAATATTGCATTAAGTTAGTATTATGAATAGTTTGAATTACAAAGGGGCTCCGTTACCTATTTTCAACTACCTTGTGAAGACCTAGGACACCATCGGACTAAGATAACAGCTGTTGACCCATTTTCGAGTAATTAATTAATCATTCTTTACGTTGTATTAGTGATTACTCCCTTATGGCGGCCTGCAAGTCTATGGCACTAGAACAAAAATAGTGTATATATTAACTTAGTGTTATTTATGTAGTAAATTATAGAATGTCTCAATGACACGTTTTCCTGTAATTGAAGACACCGGTGCAAAAGGACAACTCCAACATTTTACGATTTTTCGTTTTATAGCAGTATATGGAAAGTTGTAACGTACAAAATTCATCTGCGTATAATTCTGTAATTGCTAAAAATTATCTACTTTAACTCCTTCTCTATATGTACTAAACGCACTATTCGTACGATTCGTGTAACACATTACAGTAATTTACATGTCTTCTATTGTGTAATTTAACAAAATCAGATTCATGTTAATAATTCTATTAAAAGTAAATAGGTATGACATCTGTCGGCGTGTAGCCAAACTCTGTACTACATAATGGTTGTAAACACCAATACTTTAAGTTAGTTTACGAAATTCTCGTAAGAGGGCGAGGTTAAGGTATCGAATAACCAATAAGAAATTGTTTTATTGAACATAAATCTAATAGATCAAAATTCAGTTTTGATAACAAAATTTACACTTTCTTCTCCGCCATTTTGTGACGCTACGAAAATTTTGTGATTTCTTTTACACTTTCTCTACTAAACGAAATTATTTCGGATTCTGGTAAAAGATTTCAAAACAATAGAATTCCTACCAAATTTGTTAATCCTATTGATGGCAAGCTTTGCGGATTTCAAACAAAATTTGGTCGTGTCCAATAAGAACGGAACACATACAATCTACAAATATAAAGCTTTAGATTCGAACCTATCGGGCTGTCTTAACATTTATTGCACGTCTTACAACATAGTGCGGTTTTGTGTTGGTTCTGCGCTGGTTGTATGTTGGTTTTACGGTGGATTAGTTTTGTATTAGCTTCAATTAGAAGGAAAATTACTTTTCTTGCGAACCTACTTTTCCTCATCTGTAACCTTCCGGTAACTTAAATGTGAAGTTGGGTTGGCTACGCTAACCTAAGCCATTGGACATATCATATCGAGCGCTGCACTGCTTTAGTGGCTGTCCCATCGCTAGAGTAAGAACTCTCGACATCAGATAAGGTCAGGGTGTTTATCCGTATTATTATATGTACTACTTCCATTATTGTCTGCGAATGAAGGTATAGATTTCAATTAGGATTAATAACCCTATAATTGCTCACCTTAATTGTATCTGTAAATATGATCAGTAACCTCTAGCTAACATTGATTGATTTAGTATCGTACTACCTTCCTAAGCACATACTTTACTATTAGTTTCATTATCTGGGTAATATTAGAATTTACAGCTTTACTTAGTGATTAAAACTACCGTTATGTTTAATGTAAATGTCAGCTGCGCAGACGAGTTTCATTATATAAGTATGCGCGTCACAATTTAAGTAACTGGATGTGTCTAAATAGTATCATTGAATCTAAATTACCTGTGCCGAATTTATTACTTTCATTGTTGAATGTTTCTTTTCTCATAAAATATTTCTTTGCTTTTTCAAAATTAGGTTACGAGAACGATTTGGTTACTCAATTATTTATTTCTGGTTCTTTTTCTTCTAAATATTTGGTTATTGACTTAATTTTTCTCAGAAATAAATAAGTTTGGGTTAATTGAATCGTCCCCATTTTCTTTCAGCAACCGCTTTAATTGGCGGTTAAGTATTTAAATATTAATGTGTTTTATGTAAATGTCAATAAGTATTACTTATCTATACAATAATTTTAGGAATACTTCTGCTATTCGTGTACGCTGCGGCAAGTATTAGTCATTATTCTGTTTCATTCTCTTGTTATCTAAAACGCTTGTTGTAGCGAGAAGCTATGTTTTCTTTCGGTGTACACAATGAAAGGTCTTTCATTAACAAAGGAAACGTTTTCAGTTAATTATTTAAACTTTTCTCTAGAACTAATTGATTTTGGGTTGCGTATAGTTACCCAGCAACTTGCTAAAGTACTGTAAACATTTTGTTTTATTTATTGGTTATTTGACTCAAATTGGGGTTATTCTGACTCGCAATAATACTACTTGGTTCTTGCTTTAAGTATATTGTAATACAAATATTTTTTTCTTAATTATTAACAGAAATTGACACATCTGTGAGATAATCGAAATTTGTACAATGTTAATATAATTTTGTTTGTTCTGTGAGAATAAGTTCACCGTTTTGAAAAAGTAATTAACGATAGCAATTAAATTTACTTTTACTACGTGACTTTGATAGTTTTGTTTGGTGAGTTTTCTTCCTCCTTTTCTTTCCTTAGTTCCTTACCCATCCACTGTACCACCGTGTATCCAGGAGTCGGATAACGGTGGCTAGTAGAGGGGCGATTCCTGGCGCCCAAAATTACTGCAAACTTATTCCCCTACGCACGATCCGTTCTGAGCAAGCGGTAGTTAAAGACCTACGGCTGTGTAGTGAACTCTTTCTCTGTCTCCTTTGATAATAGACACACCCACCCATCCAGTGCCTCCGACGAACTGAGCTCCGGCATTCTGTAATCTGTTGCCTCTGCCTTATTGGTACGTAATAAAGTAAAGGACGCTGGTGCAAAACGACACCTCCGTAAATTTATTACGAAATGATATGGAATGTATTCTTATACCCAACTTTCAGTCGGTGCAAAAGAAGGCAGCTCGAGCTACTCTTTTGCAGCGGGCGAAGTTCATATTTGTGCCGTTTCGATGCAGCACCTGTAAAACACTCTATCGAAAGCCACTATTGCGTAGCCATAATTATTTTAGAAAGTGTGCTGAGATTATTGTGCTTCTTAAGTAGTGTTTAAGTGGTTCAAATCAACAAAAGTAAAAAGAGCAATATGGAAATAAATATCAGTTCAAGTCAAGACTTGATGATTCTTACAGAGATACCGATTTTTATCCTGATGACCCTGAAACCAGTATAAAACGTATTTCTGTGTTTAACTCAAGTGCTGAAATTTCAGCTTTAGTCGAGAGTGACAGTGAAAGTGACAATAACTTACAACAACTAAATAAAAAGAAAGTAGGAAGAAAACGAATTAGAGACGAAAGTAAATGCAAGCGCAACATGGCTAAAAACAGAAAAGCTGAAGGAAAAATAAAATGAGTGTGTTCAAGAAGCAAGAAAAACTGGCAATTGTATCTGCAAATTCAAATGTTTTCAAGAATTTAACGATCTTCGCAAAGTGCAAATTTTAACAACTTATATTGCCAGTAAAGGAAACAAACCTGGAAGCAGTTTGTCTCTACCTAGTCCTGTTTCACGCCTGTATTCTGGACTTTTGCCAATAAAACGTCCTAAATATCTACATGTTAAAGAACTAGCAACAAAATATGTACCTGCTGATTGCATGTGGTTTTACGATGGATTAATATGCCAGGGAACAGAAGAGCAGCCAAACCTGTCAGAAGACAGCTTCACTGACACTGTATGTCGTTATAAGCTAATTATATATTATCCATATTATTTTTTCACTTTTATGAATAACACTATCTGAATAAAGATTTTAATATCTACATATTTTTCATTTTAATGATAAAATGTTTAAACGTACTTCCGTATTTCGATCTTCTTTTAAAATATCCTTTAAATCAGATGAATTAGATGTAAAATCAACCTGTAAAATATATATATATATATATATATATATATATATATATATATATATATATATATATATATATATTGTGCTCAACTAGAAGTTAATATTTACAAAAAAATCTAAAACTTAGGATGAACATGTGAGAATCTTTTTCTTTCTCCTGAAAAATTTATAAAAATGGGTGTCCCTTTTTGCACGCTGTCTTCAATTAGTTAATCATCGCTCAAGTTATAATATCAATTACTCACTTGGGATGGCCTGCAAATCTATAAACCACGACGATAATATTGCGTTAAATTGGTGTTGCTATTAGTCTAAACTACGAAATGGATCAATGACACATATTTTAGTAATTAAATTAATTCCACATCTCTTACGTTCTATTAACTGTTACCCCCTTGTGAGGGCATGCGAGTCTATGGCACTGCGACGAAAATAATGCATTTAATAATAGTTATTTTCGAAACTAATGCGCTGTTTGCACATTTCTTGGTGCGAGACTGTTCTTTTTTAATAAAATATAAGGCCGAGCACCAAGAATGTGACAGCGCACATGTTGCGAACAAAATTTTGCGTAGTAGTTTAAATACAATTAGAAAAAATTTTGAAATATTTTTCGACAATTGTCAAACTAATACATAAACAAGACCCATACTGTATTTACTTATATACCACTTTTCTGTTTATGTGTGTAAAGTAACGATTATAAATAATTTATTAATGATCTAAATTATAAAATGGCTCTATGATCCGTTTTCGAGTTATTAACTAATAATCCCTTATGTTATAGCAACTAATAGCTTTGAGAGCTTTCGAGTCTGTGGATCTAATGCTACAATATTGCATTAAGGTGGTATAATTAATTGTGTAAATTGCAGTGTATGACCCATTTTCAAGTAATTAATTAAATGATATTGATAATTTAAATTAATATCGTTTTTGTTGCCGACTTATTTACTCATCCTATCAGTATTGCAGTGGGAGACCTGTAACTTTAAAATGGGTCATAGAGACATTACACATAGCAATTTAAACCATTAATTATACCATCTTATATATTCTTCTTAGTATCAGAAGTCCTCAAAAGAGAGTAATCGCTATTATAACATAAATCATGGTTAATTAATGTACACTAAAGCAACACTAACTTAATGCAATATTACCGTCCTGATTCGCACGCAGTTACAATGCAGTAATCGATTACGAATTACTTTAAAATGGGTTATATAGCCATCCTGTAATACACTCCGTTAATAACACACCGTAATGCAACATTTTCATCGTAGTACTATAGGATTCCAGGCTATCACGAGGGAGTAATCGCTATTATAACACAAGGGACGATTAATTAATTCAACGAGTCATTGAGCCATTCTGAAATTTGCACCATCAATAACACTATCTTTGTGCAATTCGTCGACATGCGACAGACTTTCCATCGCAAAGGAGTAATCGCTACTACAAGGTAAGGGATGACTAATTAATTACTTGAGTATTTTCATCGCAGTGTCATAGGCTTGCTCATTGTCACAAGGGAGTAATTGGTATTATAATGTAAGGGATAATTAAGTTAATTACTTGAAAGAGGGTAATAGAGCTATTCTTGAACTTACAATATCTTTATGCAATGGAAACATTATCGTCGTAATGCCATATACTAGCACACCGTCAGGAAGGAGGAATCGTTACTAAAACGTAAGGGATGATTAATTAATTACTCGAAGTGAGTCATAGAATCATACGTCGTATTGCGATACATTTTCTGGCCGGGATGATGAATAATTACTGTAAAATGGGTTATAGAGCCATTCTGTAATTTACACCGTTAATAACACTATCCTTATGCAACGTTATCGTCATGATGCGATAGACTCGCAGGACGTCACGAGAGAAGAATTTTACTGCAACGTAAAAGATGATTCATTTAATTACTCGTGTGCCATGTGTATTTTACACTAACAACAACTCTTTCTCAATGCAATTCTTTTGTTTTTATTAGTTGTTTGTGAGTTATACAACCTCAGTTTATAAAAAGACCAAAAAGATGTCGTATTCAAGGTGTTGCGTGTAAATTACAGAACGGCCCTGTAATTACTTAAGCATCCCTGTTGTTATAATAGCGATGGCTCCCTTGTGATGCTCTGCTAGTCTATGGCACTAGGAAAAATATTGCATTCAGTTAGTTATATTAATTCTGCGGATTAATATAACTATAATATAACAACCTACCAGTGTACTGAACTAGAAAGAAAATATTGTATAAATTAAATATTCGAGTAATTAACTTGATCTTCCCTTACATTATAATATCGGTACTTACATATGACGGCGTGTCAGCCTATAGTACTACGATGAAAATATTGCAGTAAGTATTATTCATGGTGTACATTGCATAATGGCTCAATGAACCGTCTTCGGGTAATTCTTTAATTATCCCTTACGTTGTAATAGCGATTACTCCCTCGTGACGGCGAACGAGTTTATCGCACTACGATGCTTATATTTGAAAAAGATAGTTTTAGTAGTGGTGTAAATTTTCGACCAAATTCCTTTACATTATAATAATGATTACTTCCCACTCTGTGGTGGCCTGCGTGTCTATGGTACTACTACAAAAACATTGCTATTAATGGTGTAAATTATATAATGACTATGACCCATTTTTGAGTAATTATTTAATCATCCCATACGTTATAACAGTAATTACTGCCTTTTCGCGGCTTTCTAGTCTATGGCCCAATGACGAGGATATTGCATTAAGTGAGTGTCGTTAATGGTCTCAATTACAGAATGTCTCCGTCACTCATTTTTTAGTAATTAATTAATCATCTCTTACGTTGTAGTAGCGTTACTCTCTTGTGAATCTGTGAGTCTATCGGATTATTGATGCATGTTATTTAATGGCTCTAAGATCCATTTTCCAGTATTTAATTAATTATTCCTCATGTTGTAGTAGCGAATGGCTCAATGAACCATCTTCGGGTAATCCTTTAATCATCCCTTACGTTGTAATAGCGATTACTCCCTGGTGACGGCGAACGAGTTTATCGTACTACGATGATTATATTTCATAAAGATAGTTTTAGTAATGGTGTAAATTTTCGACTAATTAACTTAATTGTCCTTTACATTATAATAAAGATTACTTCACACTCTGTGGTGGTCTGCGAGTCTATGGTACCACTACAAAAATATTGCTATTAATGGTGTAAATTATATAATGACTATGACCCATTTTTGAGTAATTATTTAATAATCCCATACGTTATAACAGTAATTACTCTCTTTTCGCGGCTTTCTAGTCTATGGCCCTATGACGATGGTATTGCATTAAGTGAGTATCATTAATGGTCTCAATTACAGAATGTCTCCGTCACTCATTTTTTAGTAATTAATTTATCATCTCTTACGTTGTAGTAGCGTTACTCCCTTGTGAATCTGTGAGTCTATCGGATTATTGATGCATGTTATTGAATGGCTCTATGATCCATTTTCCAGTATTTAATTAATTATTCCTCACGTTGTATTAGTGATTACTCCATTATGGTGGCCTGCGTTATACTGTACTAGAACAGAAATATTGTGTATAGTAAGTTAGTGTTATTTATGTAGTAGCTCCTCAATGACTCATTTTGCGAGTCTACGGCACTATGATGTAACTATTGCATTAAGTTAGTGTTGTTATTAGCGTAAACTGCATTTCAGAGTAATTAAATTAACCATCCCTTATGTTGCGTTAAAAATTATTCTCTTGTGACAACCTGTGAGTCTATGGCGTCGCGAAGAAAATATTGCATTTTAAAAATATTGCTTTTGAGAGCTTACGGCCCATTTTCAAGTAATTCAATAAATTATTTCCTTTAGCCATATCAAATAATAAATACCGTGTTTCTGTACATTTACGTTTTTAAATGACGTACGTGCACTGTGGTTTTGATTTTCATTCACCTCATTTCGTTAACGCACATGGTAATAATAATGATCGATAGATTTTTAAGCGATACCTATAAACAACATAGATGTAGTAGTTTGGCGTTCTCTTTCTTAAACCTCGCGTTTTTTTTTGCCGAGCTTGTTACCTAAGGCATTTACAATTTCTGTTAGTGCTGCTGCTCAAACTTTCCACGCTCCTCCAGCCATACCGATAGATTCCCAGCATACATATATATTTTACGTATATGTGCGTGATGGGATGAAGGATAGGTGCGATCAGAATAGTATCGGAAGGAACGAAGCTAGAGTTCTGAGGGAGAAGATACTACCCCTGCATTTGCTTATGTAGCCGCACATGACGTGAGTATACGTCGTGATCATGCCGATATTGTGTATGAGCAAAACCCCCTGAAAAAACCTCATAGAAGGTAGACAGTAACGGCGATAGAATCCGTTACCTACCAAATGCTAATCAGATTGTGTTACCACAGATCGAACTAGCCCGGTGGTGGGAAAAGTTTAATCAAGGACTATACCCGAATCCGAACCGGGAGTTAAATCCTAGAGCGAGGCAATGGTAGTCAGTCGGCTTAAGCATTCGTCTACCCCGACTAACAAATATTCAATCATTACTTGTAATTAGTGTTTTATAGCAACTGTGCTCCTTATTCCATTTCATAATATTTATTGGATCATAAATAAAATATATCCACAGTATTCATAATGAAGTTGGGCTCTATGAGTGCAATTTCGTTAATAATAATTTGAAAAGATTATCGAAGGTAGTTGGCACATATTGCTTCATTTTCTACCACTGTTACTCTATGTCAAGTTCTAACGTTTTAAAACAAAATTAATTAACTTTCTCTTATAATTTTTTACCCTGAGAAATAAAACTTCTACAAGTTATAAGAGAATCGGACTGTTTATACCTAGTTTCTTACGCAAATTAAACCCTAATGAAATTTCAAATTGAATGTGTTACCAGTGCTGCTCTTGCAGTTTAAAAGTAGCCAACCGTTGGTCCTATATACTCAATCGCTGGCAGTTTTGAATAGCCACCAGTTGTGTAAACAGTCACAGATAAATTTCTTTTTTGATTTTCTTTCTCTTGCTTGCATCTGATCTTTATCCAGTCTTGATTAATCACTAATAAAAAAATGTGTTAGATAATATTACTAAGATGTCTCCAGACGTTGATTCTATAGGGTTAAAAAATATTCACACGTACTTACTTCTTCATTCTTTAATTGAGTGTGAATTTGTGTATTAGATGATCCCGATATTTTTGCTGAGTGCGGCTGTCTTTATGTTTTACCTGGACTAAGTCTTTTTTTTAATCTAAACTTACTAAAGCAACCGACTCCAAGTTGTTTTGTTTAGCTAATCGTGTTCTTATAACTTTGTCTTTGAGTGTGTTTTTTTTAATGTTTACTTCTACTCAGTGACGGCGATGAATTGATGCTTTAATTAGTTGTGTAGATTACCATTTATATGTTACTTATTTTGCATTGAATTTGTTTGTAGTTCCAAAATTCATTTGCTGCTTCATTAGCAAACAAAATAAAGGAACCAGATGCACCTAGGAAACATTATTAGTAATCTTACTAAAAGAAACATGGAAAAGAGCCAAAAGTAATGATAATTCTAAAAGAAAGTTTAAATTAGAAAAAATACTTTTCAGCTTAGAAATGTTATTGAAGAGTTGGAGAAAGGAATATTGTGTAAATCCTAATAACGTAAGTTACAGCAAGATTTATACCAATATTTACACTTACTGTGATTATTATACTTACAGTAATTGTTTACCGCATTCTAGAATTCCACAACTGATGCTGAATCTGTAATTAGTCAGCAAACTTTATAAAACTTAAAACATAACAAAGAAAACAATTCAGAAAAGAAACGTGTTTGTTTCTTAATATTTGATCTTCGTGAAAAATAGATTACACGGAAAAAATATTATTAAGCTTTTAGAAAATAAAGCGCTTGTATAAGTACTATGCTATTGTCTATAAGAAAGCTTAGAAAGTACCGTGTCCCGATTTCGTTGTTTTAGTTGTTTTTTAAAGATATCTTCGTTATTATCAAAGATAGAAGTTTGCAGTTTTTACAATAACGTACTACTGTGCTGTCGTAGACTTCATTGAAAAATCGAAAAGTATCTTCTTTTGTTTTCAACTTGTATAGCCAAACGTCGGTATTTTTTACACTTTTTTCAAGGTCTTATACCTCGCTTAATACTATTATACTGATATATTTCGTCAACGATACTTATGTATTGCGAAGTGCCGAATTCAGTGTCGTGCTTAGAATTTTTCTAGGTGCATGGTTTTTGAGTAACAATATAAACTTGCATTTTTCTAAATGGGAATCATAGTTGGCTTGGCAACCATCAGCTGCAATTATTTCTTAGGTTTTCAAAAATATAAATGTAGACATTCCTGAAAAACATCTTTCAAATATTTTTTCAACAAGACGGTGCCCTAGCGCATGATGCTTTGGCAGTGAGGAATTACTTAGCAAACCGTTTCAATAGTCGTTGGATTGCAACATTCGGTTTGGTGTTATGGCTGCCACGATCTCCAGATCTGTCAATACGGGGTTTTTTGAAAAACATAATTTATCAAAACCGTTATAATAAAATAGGACATACATATCTTTATTTTTTTGATGTAATGCTTTAAATTAGTACAAAGTTTTATCAGAAACTTTTTCTGAATTTTGAGTAATTCGCAATAATTTTTTTTTAAAGTTTGACAGATTACTTAATCGGGTCTCGCTTAGTTATTTGATGAACTATTTCGTTGAAAACTCACAGAGATTTATTAATCCTGTCTACTTAATTTGACATAAAATTAATATTTGAAGTCGTAGTATTATCTTTTAAAATGTGGTTCAAAAATAAGTCATATCTTCAGTATTTTAAATGGAATGACCCATTTTTGTTGTGCCTAATGAAAACAGGGGACAAAAATAGGGTAAATTTGATAAAACAGTATTATACTTCAGTTTTTCAGTTATTAAAAAAACAAACAACTAAAAATCTTTTAAGGGGTAATTTTACCAAATTTTCAATACGCCTTTTGTAAACTGGTCATTGAAACATGAAATTTGCATTATTTCTTTGAAAGTTTGAATTAAAACAACAAAATAGAATTTATTATTAAAACAAAAGAAAATAGATAAATTATAACAAATGCTCAAATTGTGCACTACTGACATCCAAGCAGTTCCGAATCCTTTTCAACATATTTCATAGCATTCTCAATTTCTTCTTGTTCAATTTAGGCAAACGTCTGTTTTATTTTAATTTTCTAAATCGTTGATGTTATGTATAGGTTCACCATAGATCTTCTCTTTTACTCTCCCTCAAAGAAAAAAAATCTAAAGTAGTAAAATCTGGTGATCGAGATGGCCAATCAATCCCATGGTTCCAATCGCCGAATTCAACGATTTCTAAAATATTAGTTAAAACTTCGCCAACATTATGCGTACTATGAGCCGGTGCACCATCAAGCTGATACCACAAGTCTCAAATTTGCTAATGGCAAACTGTCTACATAATCAACAAATCAACAAAATTGTTTAGGTATTAATATAGCGATCACTGCTTAAGGGTTCTCTGTGAATTGTAAATCGTAGTTCATTGTTTTTAAGCAGACAAGAAACACTTACATTAAACTTGTTTTGAAATCCATGTTCTTGGGTAATGTAAGGGTTACTGTCTGTTATGTTTATTTAAGAAACCTCTCGATCAAATTTAGCTTCGTCAGTCCGTATAATATTTTTGAAGCACCGATTTGCTTGCATCTTCCCTAACACCAATTTACAAAAGTTTATTCGTCTTTGAAAGTCGGTAGGAAAGAGATGTTGCACTGGTGTGAACTTGTAAGGATGCATTTTACTCGCATTTAAAATTCTTTCCACGGATCCTATATCTGCAACAGCTCTATGGATAGAAGATATATGATACACATTAAAATAATCCATAACGTTTACAACGTTATCTTCTCTGCCAACAACAACCTTGGGCCGTTTTTCACGATCCGGTCGATAAAACGTTTCGTGTGATGCTGTTAAACTTATTACGGGTCATTTTGGGCAACGAGGATATTTCAAGTTAAACTGCCGACAAGTTCTTTCAACTATCCTATTGCACATGCCAAACTGCCAAAATAAATCAAAAATTATTTCGTTTGAATACATATTTTTAGATAACTTCTTATTTTGAATGAAAACAAATCCAATAGTAATCCAACGAGGTGCGCGACAGGGGTGTTTACTGTCTCCCATGCTGTTTAATTTATATTCGGAAGAAATCTTTCGAGAAGCGTTTCAAGATACAAAGATAGGAATATCTGTAAACGGCAAAAATATGAATAATATACGTTTTGCAGACGACACGGTTAATCTTCGCTAACAAGTTAGAAGATCTGCAAATCTTGCTAAATAAAGTTAATGAGACTAGTAGAAGATACGGACTAAAATTAAATTGTAAGAAAACCAAATGTGTGGTAATTACCAAAGATCCACTGACTCCAGATCAGTTACAACGGCAATTATATCTCGATACAGACAAGTTAGAATAAGTTACGCAATACACATACTTAGGTAGCACACTAATAGACCAGTGGGATCACTCAATAGAAATTAAGTGCAGAATAGCCAAGGCTAGAGCGGCATTTATAAAAATGAAAAAGTCCTGAGTAGCCACGATGTAACCATGAATACAAAAATAAGGCTTCTGAGAAGTTATGTTTTCCATGAAGTAGAGTCATGGACTCTAACAGAAGCTTCATGCAGGAAGTTGGAGGCCTTTGAAATGTGGTCCTATCGACGAATGTTGAGAGTTGCATGGACTGACCATATAACAAACAGAGAAGTGTTGCTCAGAGTGGGAAAAGAAACTGAAATAGTTAAAAACGTAAAAAACGAAAATTGGAATACTTAGGCCACCTAATGAGAAATACACACAGGTTAGTGCTACAAGGAAAAATTGATAGCAAAAGGGGACCAGGCAGACGGCGCATATCATGGCTCAAAAACTTAAGACAGTGATATGGCAAGACAGCAACCGAACTTTTCAGAGCAGCGGTTAATAAGACAAGAATAGCCAGTATGGTTACCAACATCCGGTAACGGATTGGAACTAAAAGAAGAAGATTTGTGAATACTTACTGTTTTTTTATAGTATTGTTGGTAGTTTTGTTAGATACTTTGTTACAATTGGAAACCGATAATAAAACATAATTTTGGGAATATCAGCCTTTCTATGAAAAATTCAAGTCGGCGTTAGTGCGTATGCGCACTTAAAATGACAAACCCAACGGATTTTAAGATTTTATTTGTTTTTTTTTAAATAATTGTTAGAAAGAAAGTATAATAACGTTTTATCAAATGTACCCTATTTTTTCTCCCTGTTTTCGTTAGGTACATGAAACATGGGTCATTCTATTTAAAATAATGAAGACATGACCTTTTTTTTTTTGGAACCACATTTTAAAGATACTGCTAAGACTTCAAATATTAATTTTATGCTTTATTATCTTCTCTGTGAGTTGATCAAATAGTTAAGTAACATCCGTTTAAGTGAAGGCATGCATCTGTAAAATATTTAAGAAAAAAATTAATTCTTAAGTCATTACTCAAAATTCAGCAAAAAGTTTCGGACAAAAGTTTATTACAATTTAAAGTTTTATCTATAAAAAAATAAAAATATGTATGTTCCTATTTAAAAAAATGCAGTTTCCGGTGTAACCGAAAGTGCTGCAAATTTGAAAATATGGTGAATAGAGTTCCAATACGAAAACCTATTGAACCAAAATTTCATAAAAATTTGAATAAGGGTTCTCCAGATACTTCCAATGATTAGGTCTCACTGGGATACACTATATACGAGGGTTAAGCTGCAATTATTGAGAATTGAAAAATCTAGTTGCCCGTGCAAAACAAATTGTTGTTTATTAAATAGTGCATTATTTGTCAATTGCAATTTAGCTTGTGCAATTCGGTTGAATAGTGTACGAGAAATAGTCCATAGAATAAGCTTCTGTTATCGAAAAAATGCAATTATCACGAGAGAACTTTCGGATAATGATTTACTATGATTTCAAGAAAGGCTTGAGCGTGTATGGGTCGGCATTTGGGGTTCTCGCACCATGATTGGTTACTGTTTATAGATGGTATAAAGAATTTGAACGAGGTTGCAAGTCGGTAGTACACAGAAAAGGAGCTGGCCCTCCTATAACTGCTGTTAACCCCGAAAACATTGCTGCGGTGAAGAAATGGTGGAAGAGGACAACCGCATTACCTATGCAATGATAGAGTCCAATCATAAGATTGGATCCTCGCAAGTGAGATCAATATTGCACGAACATTTACATTTGAAAAAGGTTGTAACTCGGTTTGTACCCCATCATCTGACAGGTTTACAAAAAGCAGAACGTGTTAGAATTTGCCAACAAACTTTAGATATGTTGAATGCTGGAGGCCACCAAATTATTTCTAAAATTGTAACTCGCGATGAAACGTACATACCGTTTTTTGATGTTGCCACTCGCCATGAAAGCCGAATGTGGATACATGAAGATAAGGAAACCCCTACGATGGTGAAAAAATAGCGAGCAATGAATTTTTTAGAAGTACGGGTTTGGTAGCCGCAATTAAATTATAAGATCAGAAGACAGTTACCGCTAAATGGTATGTTGAAGATTGTTTGCCTACTGTGTTCAGTAAAGTGTCAAGAAAGGGAATCATGTTACATCATGATAACTCGTCGTCCCATGCAGCAGGGACCACTGTTCAGTATTTAGCGGAAAACAAAATAAAAATTATAGAACATCCTCCTTACTCACCGGATTTGGCGATGTACGACTTTGGCTATTTTGCGGGAAAAGGTTTCAGTCAGAAGAAGAGATTGACATCGCCGTTAAGTGTTTGTCTGATAGTATCCCTAAAGACAGCTGGTTGAACGCTTTTAAACTATGGAAGGAGAGAATGGTTAAGTGCATTATTGTAAATGGCAATTACTTTGAACATATTTAAAATAAAAATTCTAAAAACTTGTATCAATCTTTCTATTCTCAATAATTGTAGCTTATCCCTGAGATATATATATATATATATATATATATATATATATATATATATATTTGGGTTGTGGTTAAATGATGTACTTGTATTTCCTTCAAATGTAATGTAGAACATTATGGACTATAATATAAACTGTGTCCAAGATAAGGATTCTCATTATGGGGATCTCGGAAATGGTAATAGATCCACTTCGGTTAAATGGGGAAAAAAATGTGTACAGCACGCGGCGCGTAAAAAGTAGGAGGAACCGGCGCATGGCGAAGAACTATGGCGGGTAATTAGGAGACCAATAAATAAAACGAAAAAATCGATGGTGTGATTTTTTGTAATACCGATAATACAAAGAAAGAACTGAAACGATTCTTCTATGGTCAAGCGACTGTATGACAGAAGTTAAGAACGGATTATTTCTAAACCTAATCGCTCTGTTTTGAATACGATCAACGATATCGAGAGCGTATTGGAAGCACCACCCTAGACGAGAAAATCATATTCTAGATGAGGTCGAATTTGGGCCTTATACAGTAGAAAGAGTTGTCGGGAGGTAAATTACTGCTTAGATCTGTACAAAAAGCCTATTTTATGATCAGCTGTTTTGGTAGATGACAGAATATCGTTAACCCATGACAGATTTGAAAATACAGTTATTCCCAACACATTAACAGAGGAAATTTAAGATCTGCATCATTCATGCTTATAACAGGAACTGATCGATCTTTTTTGGCGCACACAAGGCAATAGTAACTTTTGTTAGCATTAAATTTAACTAGTTTATGTAATAAACATGGCGTACCACAAGGCTCTATCTTAGGACCTTTACTTTTTTTAATTTTTGTTAATGACATCAATGAATTATTTACACTTACAAGACGACACTACAGGTTTCGTATCTAGTAGCAACATATATGAGTTAACAGGCAATGCAGAAACATACTGAGTACTTTAAAAAAATTAAATATAGATTAAAAAAAATGTAACTATTAACTTAAACCCTTACGAGGAAAATATAGATAGCAGTGCACTTTTTTTTAACAATTGTGGACCGAAACTGGTTAAATTTCGCCTATCGTACTACAGCACCCAGGAACACTTAGGAGAATGGACAGAGGGACATTGAATTGCCAAAAGATGCCTATGAATAGCTATCTTAAATTTTTTCATATAAGTGACAGGAAAACTGAAATTATGGAGACCTTTGCAGAGTTTAGAAGTCGTGTAGAAAAATGTGGATTGCGCCCATTTTGTACAAGTGGCGATATGTACTACATACTGATGATGTGAATGAGCGAATCTGGTATTACTAGCAAAGGTAGCCCGAGATGGTATCAAAGAATGTAATTCAGCAGCGCAATAGTCATTGTAATATCGATAATACAAAGAACGAACTGAAACGATTCTTCTATGGTCAAGCGACTGTATCCAGAAGTTAAGAACGGGTTATTTCTAAGCCTAATCGCTCTCTTTGGAATACGATCTACGATATCGAGAGCGTATTGGGAGCACCACCCTAGACGAGGGAATCATATTCCTGATGAGGTCGAATTTTGGCCTTATGCAGCAGAAAGAGTTGTCGGGAGGTAAAGTACTGCTTAGATCTGTACAAAAAGCCTACTTTATGATCAGCTGTTTTGGTAGCTGACAGAAGATGGTTAACCCATGACAGATTTGAAAATACAGTTATTCCCAACACATTAACAGAGAAAATTTAAGATCTGAGCCATTCATACTTATAACAGGAAATGATCGATCTTTTTTGGCGCACACAAGGCAATTCTGAGTTTTGTTAGGATTAAATTTAACTAGATTATTGCTTCCCCATTGGAAAATACATTGAATGTCTTTGTTGATTGAATTTTCCATTTCAGCTTTAATGTCTTGATTTGACATATAATGTGGATTACCATTATGAGTAGACTGAGATGAACAACAATGATGAGTGCTGTCGTCAGCAAAACTATGAATTGGATTAGTTGATGAAGAAATAAGGTCACTTATGTACAGCAGGAAAAGTGTAGGCGCTATAACTGATCCCTGTGGCACACCCGAGTTAATGCTACCTTTTTCTAAAAAATAGCCATCAACTACGACACATATACGTTTTTTATCAAGGAAACTAGAAACCCGGTTGATGAGCGTACCATTTAACCCAAACGAGGCTGAGTTTGGCCAGTAAACACTCATGCCAAACTTGGTCAAATGCCTTTGAGATATCTAAAGCGACTGTAACTGTTTTACCGGATTCTTCTACTATATTATTCGAAACTTGGATCACATATGAAAGATCACCTCTGCCTAAACCCACATTGATAGTCACTAAGAAGTTTGCTAGTTTCAAAGAACGAGAGCAGTTGCTGATTGATGGCTTTTTCCATGATTTTAGACAAAATCGTAGTTCGAGGGATCGGTCTTATAGCCTGTTTGGGGAATAGGTTGAACATTTTTAACGTCCATGATGGATTAAGTTCCCCAGAAGACGTAGAGATCGAATAGAGCTTCGATAGGACTGGTACTAGTTCGGCGCAGCATTTCTTTAAGAGAATAGCTGGGATACCATCCACGCCAGTCGCTTTATTGAGATCAAGCCTACTGATAATCGATTCCTTGTAACAAAAAGGAATCGGTTTCATAGCGTATCATGAAGAGTTGGCTAGGGGCACATCTTTTCCAGAATCATTGGAACACGAGTTTGATGCAAATAAATCCACAAAAATATTGACTTTGTCTACAGAATCATCAACTACAGATCCGTCAAGAGATTTCGGGGGGGGGGGGGTTAAGATGTAGCTTTTACTAATGGCTTTAGCTAAAGAGCAAAATTTACGCCTGCCCAAAGGAGATGCAATTAGTTGATTGCATTTTCGTTGTTAAAACAATTTTTTAACTTTAGTGATGACACTTTTGCAGATATTTCTAGCACCAACGTATTCTGCATGACTCACGACCATTTTATTAGATTTCCATTTAACATAAGATTTATTTTTCAAAGATATTGCATCAGCATAAGCCTTATTGAACCAGGGTTGGGAACGTGAATGACCTATACGATTCTGTTCTTCGGGAATGTATAACTCCATACCTATGAGGATGACTTCAGATACTGAAAGAGTAATGTGCAAAGAGGACGACGAGTTGAAGTACTTTGTTGTATGGTATATTACTATGGGGTGGGTCATGTCATATGAAAGAAGTCTTAATTAAAGCAAAAAAATGGTCCTTCTTGTTATATTTAGGTCAAAATACTTAAAGAGCTGTCGTCCTATCTTTAAGAGATTAAGTATTTTAACGTGTGTTAATCAGAAACACTTTCTGAAAGAAAATAAGTTAGAATCAATTAGGTCATCAATTCTTTTTTTTTGTATACAGGGTGGGTGTGTACTGCGTGGACGGACGAATCAATCTTGGTGTGGTAATGCACGATCATTGGACCTACATTCTAAATATATTTAGGTATTTACAGGGTGATTGACAAAAATATGCCAACCCAAACCTGTTTTTTAAATGGAACACCCTCTATATAGTTGCATTTTTGGATTCACTGTTACATTTAGAATAAAACTATAGAAATTCGTATCTGTAACACTAACCGTTCTGCAGATATCGTCACTTTAGCACCAAAATAGAGTTAACTTTGGAACCACGATGCGAGCGTTGTCATCATAATTTTGTAAATCCGTTTATACCACCGACTATTAATAATAGTGTACTTACAAACAAACTGTGAAATTTTTCGAAAAGATGTAAAACTGTACAGAATGATTAACTTGCGCGAAATGTAAGTTTTCTCAGTTTTTTCAAATGGAACAACCTGTATATTTTTTCACATTTCGATTCCCCATGAAAACTAGATACCAATTGATAATCGGTTTCATAGCTATAAGACGGACCCTTCTTGAGATATTGACGGTTTTACGTAAAAATATTCTAAAATACAAATTTACTATGACAATAGAATTCAAAAAAACAAATCAGGTAGGCTAGCCGCTCGTAATAAAGAGGAACAATTGCATCTATTGTTTTGACATTTGTATAATCATTAAAATATTGTTCCACTAGTTTGTGTGTTTTTGGATTGTTGTTTTGTCAATTTTTGTATAAAATGAATTTTTCCAAAGAAGATATGGGTGATATGATCTTTATTTGCGGCGAAGCTCAAATATATGCTTTGCTGGCTACCCGTCTGTACTGGGAACGATACCCAGAGAGAAGACAACCGCGGAAAGAATCGTTTACGAATGTAGCTGAGATATTAATAAATTCTGGAAATGTGTGTTATCCCAAGCGCGCTAAAACAAGCTCAAATGAAGAAATTGAATTTCTAGTTGTGCCATCTCGTATAGAAAATCCGCAAATTATCACCAGAGTGCTAAGTACACACCTAGACCTAAATAGAAATACAGTTCGCAGCTTTATTAAAAAAACAAATTGCATCCTTATCATATCGAGTAACATCAAGCTTTAAGTGAAATAGATTTTTAAAATCGTAAATCTTTCCGCCAATGGGTAACTACTAAAGCCAATGAAGAACCGAATTTTGTTAATAACATTCTATTTACGGATGAGGCAACTTTTCACAATAATGGCAATATGCACACATAACTATCATCGCTATTCAGATACTAATCCACACATCTTAAGAGTTGTTGATCACCAGCATCGATGGTCAGTTAATGTGTGTGGTGGTATAATCAATTTTAATGTGGTTGGTCCTTTTTTCTTTGATGGGAAAGATATTTTCAGTTTTTGGAAAATGATTTACCCGAGCTTTAGGAAAATATCGAGGTAGATAATATTCGTACGATGTGGTTTCAACTGCAACGTTAAACAATATCTCGATAGAAATTATCCGATGAGGAGGATAGGGGTATCACGACAAATGGACGTGGAAATTTGGACGCGCGACAAAAGAACGCGGACATTTGGACGCAGCGATATTTGGTCGCAACGTCATTTGGTCGCAACGTCATTTGGTCGCAACGTCATTCGGACGCAGCGACATTTGGACGCAGACCATTACGTGCACCGAATAGATACGTAAACTTTCCTTCGCACTTTCTCCAGGCTTAGGACTGGCAGTACTTGTACTGGCGTGTTTAAAAGTTTTTTTGTGTATTTTGTTTTATTCAAATTATTTCCATGTTGCAAAACATTCGGTCATTCGGTCATTTTACTTCTAATTTTTTATATTTTATTTTAATTTTTTTGGTGGAGGTTTTTCAAATACGTATATTATCTACACTTGGAATTGAAAGTTATGTGAAATTCCTCGTAGATATTCCATAATTGGACGATTTTTATAGTCAGCAACTATATTTTTTATGCGCCGTGCTGTGTCTTTATACACTTTCCTTTGTGGGACTATGTTGCCTGCTATTAATTGCTCTATTTTCACAAAATTGAGGCTGTCCTCTTTTTTTAATGCTTTTATAAATCGCCAAATACATGGATCATTGGCGTTAAGTGTGGACGCAAAGCTATTGTGCCATCCTTCTACCGCATTGTTTGTTCGTGGCAAATTTTCCACCACGTTTGAATAAACATTCCACATGTTTATTGCAAATAGTGGTTGTCTTCGTCGTCTTCTGTCTAGACGACCTATCCAAGTATCTTCGAAATAATTGGTGACTGGTAATAAAATATTCTCATTATCAGTGTAAAACTCACTGTCTATTAATTCCTCGCAAGAAGCACTTACATGGTCCTTGGGTACGAAAGCTAAAGCCGCTAGTTGTTTTAATTGCAAGGCAAAATCGGGATCGTTACTGTACCTTCGTTGTAATCCTGCTTCTTGGATATGTTTCCATATACATTGGGTAAAGTGGAAAAAACAGCCACATAATGTAGCTTCTGGAAATTGACCTCGCACGGCATTAATAGCTGCTCTTTCAAAATCGACCATAACAGTAGTCGTTTGTAATCCTGGTTTCAAGCTTTTAAGATTTTCAAATAATCGTGTATACGTGCCTTCAGTTTTGTTGGGGAGCAATGCATACACCGTTGGGATTACATTATTGTATTGTACACCATGGATAGTATATACTTGCTGGAATAGCGGTGGAGCGACTTTAAAGGTGCCATCCATATACCAATGTCTGCTATGCGATCTTCACCTGGACCACTGTTAAATAGAAGGAACGATTCACCTCTGCTGTCTTGTAGGTGTTCATCTGGAAAAACTAGCTCCATCAAACTTCTGGGAGTTGCCGGCGCTCCTTCTTTTGTTGTCTAATACTGTTCGCTTCATGGCTACCACCGAAGGTAATTGCCCTGCTGCTGCACAAGATGTACCTTCTGCCACAATGGCCAACACACCTTGAGTTGTAATTTGTAAATCTTCAGCTGCTGTTTTCATTTGGTTTATGGCTCTCCTAGCTTCTATGTTAGCAGCACCAGCAACGTGATTGTGACTAGTACATTTCACGACTTCTTCGTCCAACGTATGTACGCGACCGGGACACTTGGACTTGTTGAAATTAACGAATTTCCAAATTATCTTTTCACCGCTAATGCGTTCTTTTTTCTGAATAAATCCGTCATACAGAAGCATATTGTTGCCTTTTGTACTTTTCACAAATTGAAGCACCATCCTTGCGACACGAGCAACGTAACGACTGTGAGCTATTTTGCAAGTCAGTTGCATTATATACACACTATTTTAAATACTCCTTAATGATACTTATCAAATTTCTAATTATCTATAGAAAGGTAATTTGTGTTTAACTACCTACCACATTAGATTTAAAGGGCTTCAATCACAGGATACCACATTTCTATTCAATTTAATTACCTAAGTGTAGGCGATTATTATTAATTTGGAATGACTTGTATTACTGTCCACATCTTGCTACATGAAAACCATTAATTTTTGATTAAATAAACAATACCCCAATACATTAAATTTACGTCCGATGTGTCTGCGTTCAAATGTCGCCGCGTCCAAATGACGTTGCGATCAAATATCACTGCGTTCAAATGTCCGCGTCCTTTTGTCGCGCGTCCTAATTTCCGCGTCCATTTGTCGTGGATTCGTGGATAGGACGAGGTGGTGTACAAAACTGGCCAGCCAGATAACCGGATCTTACACGCCCGTGATTTCTTTCTTTGGGGCTACGTTAAAGAAAAAGTTTAGCAACATCCTCCCACCACAAGCAAAGCTATGAAAAATAGAATTAATGCTGCGTTTCAATCCATTTCGCCTCTAATGTTGTTGCGAGTGAATATTTCGTTTACCTAGCGAATTGCAGTGTTTAGCTAGGCGTGGTCAGCATTTTGAACATTTAATTTGAATTTATGGTTTTATTCGTTTATGTTTACTTGTTCAACTTATTTTTAGAGAATTATTTTATTGTTTAGTTATTAATTAAGTTTTCCTATCAGTTAAAGGATTTATTTGCCATCCGTATTTCCTTGTTTGCTCTGGATTTTGTTTTATTTGTTCTTCTGTATGTCAATATTTTTAAATAAAGCGTCAATATCTGAAGAAGAGTCCGTCTTATGGTTATGAAACCTATTATCAATTACCACCATATATTTTTCACGGGGAATCGAAATATGAAAAAGTTGAGAAAAATTACATTTCGCGGAAGTTAATCATTCTGTATAGTTTTACATGTTTTCGAAAAATTTCCCAGTTTGTTTGTTAGTAGACTATTATTAATAATCGCTGGTATAGAAAGATTTACAAAATCGTGGTGATAACGCTCGCACCGTGGTTCCAAACTTAACTCTATTTTGGTACTAAAGTGACGATATCTGCAGAACGGTTAGTGCTACAGATACAAATTCCTATACTTTTATTCGAAATGTAATAGTGAACCCAAAAATGCAAAAATATACAGGGTGTTCCATTAAAAAAACACGGGTTTGTGTTGGCATATTTTTGTCAATCACCCTGTATATGCCTAAATGTTTTTAGAATGTAGGTCCAATGATCGTGTATTACCACACCAAAATTGGTGTTGACATCTCTAATAGTTAAGGAGAAATCATCCGTCCACGCAGTAGACACCCACCTGGTATATTATTTTAACTGTATTGTGTGTAACAGTTTTTTTAATTTAGTATTTATATGGTACCTTTTTTCACTGTACTTCAATAATATCTAACGTTTGTATACAAATTGTTATTTGTTGTGGAACACAATGAAATAAATAAATAAATATTATCTTAATTAATTAATGAATAAAGCTTTGAGAAAAATAATTAAAATTTAACCAAAAAAGCGAGCCTGAAAGTTTTCAAATCGTTGTCAAGCAAAAACTAATTAATATTAAATTCACAACGTTATTAACATCAGCATAAAAATGTGCTTTTTTTTATTCAAAGGAAAACTGAAAATGTAACGAATTAGTCACAAAAAATTTTAAACGCCTAAATAAAATTAATCAAAATATTTTGATATATAAAATAAAGGTTTTGACCTTGCAAGTAATTTTATCTCGCATATTATATTAGTGTATCGCGTTAATGCGAACAAATAAGAACAAAACAATTGCGATAACATTTTTCGTTAATTAAAATACTTCGCCAAAGATATATGGAGAACACCCATGAACAGTTAAAAATTAATTGAAATGAATTTTCATAAAATAACTATGAATATGCAGATTTGTTGACATTAAAATTTGTTTTCAGAGTGGCTATTTGCGCTTTCTGGCAATAAATTGTAAACTGCATATCCTTGGTTAAAGCTAACATCGAGTCGTACCCGTGTTTTAAATCACATACCTATGCGCTCTACTCTACCTCTTAATTAATTTATATATTTTCATCCTAGTGGTTATTCTCCAGGGGTAATTATTCTTTACTTTTATTTTGGTGGTAACACTGCTTGATATGAACCAAGCACAGACTGAAGTAACGTCAGGCAAATTTATTGAGATTGATTAAAATGGTCACACTACAAGCGATTCCATTTTTAGGAGGATTAAGGATTATTAAAGATAAGATGAAGACCTTTTGTGTAACTGTAAGAAGTTTGTCGTTTTTGCTGATTGAAAATAGAGCTGTTTATATTCCGATTTTATTAACGATTTGTAGATTTTGTTCATTAGATGTTATGTGGGAAAACGATAAAATACGGCACATAAAATCAATAATGCCGTATGGATCTACTCTGTAGTCGTTTTTCAGAGAGAATCCAATTTTGCTAGCATTCTGTTCTTGGCCTTGCTCTACAACGAATGATGATACTGTAAAGCTTTAATACCACATTCACCTTATCACATTCCGATACAAGATATAAACAGGAATTTATGTATATTTGTAAAATCGGGTGCGCCTACTACTAGATTTAAAACTTATTTTGTTTAATAAATTAAAGCTTATTTTCTCTCTCCAATTTAAAAGCTCTTGAGCTTTTTAATTAACGCGAATTCACGCTTATTGGTCAATACCACAAACAAGAGTATCGTATAAAAATTCCCGAGTTTACTTAAAACCTAACAATGATGTGTTGTATCCCAGTCTTTTCGTAAAAATTATCCGATTTTTGTATCGTCACATTTGTTTTAATTTGTTGGAATATCACAAAAACTACTGTGTTAAAGGTAGAAAATATTTTTCAACTGTAATACACAGTTTATCGTTTAATACAAACAAAATTAAAAAACTATTCTTAGAAGCATAGGCTTATCTTTCTTCTTTTGAGTAAAAAGAAAGTTGGTAAATAAAGTTGTTATAATTCGTGCACAAGCCCTTTATAAAATAACGTTTTGAAAATTTTTCTTGTCGTTTTTTGGCACCGTGCAACGTCAAGTAATCTGAGATAAATTACGTGGTACATAAATTCGGGAGAAAACTAATATCAGAAATTGTGAATACAAAGATCAACTTGTAGGTAGCGGACCGCGAAAATTTTATTATTGTAACGTTTGTCAAATCGCCATTGTTACCACAATAGAAAAGATAATTAGTGAATTTTTAATGTCTTAATAATATGTCGTAATTTGCTAATGTTTTCAAAATATTTTATTGGTATAGGCAGTACAGGGCCCTCTCACTCTGGCATTTGTGCGAATTAGGATTGTTGGTTGTTGTTTATATTTATATTTGGGTAGAGGTGGGCTGATTAACGGGTATATGATACCGCTTTGGGTACTAATTGTAAAAGGCAATTACCGAGCGTGTACACACTCCCGAGATCAGATAACCATTAAACACCTCGAATTTTTATTTCTATTGTTTTTATTTATTGTATAGATGTGTAACCTGAGAGAGGAGCACCGTATTTTTCTAACGCACTCAAACTTGTAAGGTCCTTTCTTACAATTTTTATATTTGCCGCGGCTAAACTGCAATCGGTCTTTATTTTATAAACTAAAGAGGGGGGTGGTTTCGTCGGTATCTTTAATCTTAGCTCTACATTGTCCACATAAAATAATTAAAATAAAATGGTTTAAAAATATATTTTCCTATATTATCCAAAGCTAATATATATTCACACTTATTCTAAATCAACTAACATAAACTGTGACAATAATAAACAAGTGGACGTCCTGATTGAAACGGCGGCGTCGGGGCGTCCTTCCTTCCACTCGATCGATGCGACAGCTTATTGTTGTCGAAGTCGCTTCTGGAAAATAGATTTTAATACACCCTAGTTACACTCAATAATGACCGTAATATTTAAATGATTAATAACGTGGTGTTTAATTAATTATTTATGCTGGATACGGCCCTGTCTATAAAAGAAAAGAATTTATAAACAAACTACTGGTTATTCAAAACGAGGGTTGCGCGAATCTAGGTCACTAGTGAAAATCGATATCCCGAGTTCATGATAGTACGCATGACGGTTGTACCGGTCTAATTGCGTGCGGCTCTTTACCTTTAGTAATTTCTGGAAGACGGACAGGCGCGTATGCTTCGTGAAGCAATTTACTTTCGCGATGTATTATGTTTGAAAATATGACTTATCTTCAGAGGTTTATTCTTGCATTAAATGTAGACTGGGCGGATTATACAAGTTTGGTTGTATAATTTATATCTGCACGTTATCTGAGGGGATGTAATTTTATGGCGATGATTTCCTTTATGCAAATGAACGAAATCTCAAGTAGATACAACTGAACGTTACTTACTGGTATACGCACAAAACGCGTATTTATTAAAGGCGGTTTATACTTGCGGAATAAGCTGGTGGAAAACAATTAATTGATTGCTTTCTTGAAATCCAATTACTTAGCGCGTGGGTATCGGTGTACGGTTTTCGGCTACGACAGGTCTTTGACGGATACTCTACGTTTAATTCGTTTGTGATTACCGGCACTTCGGTCTTTGCCAGCGAGCTGGTGAATTCAGGTGTTTAGAATGTAAGTGAGAGTAAATGATAAAAGCTGCAGGTCTATACAGTCCTACTTAGCTCTCGTCGTCAGGTATATGTTAGCGTGGTGGTGTATACTGACTACCCGGCTTTTGCCCGTGGCGGTCTGGGTTGGTGTGTGTTTGCGTTGTGATCTCCGACTACCTCGTGGCTTTTGCCCGTGGCGGTCTGGGGTGTGTGTTTGCGTCTGTGATCTCCCGACTACCTCGTGGCTTTTGCCCGTGGCGGTCTGGGGTTGGTGTGTTTTGCGTTTGTGATCTCCCGACTACCTCGTGGCTTTTGCCCGTGGCGGTCTGGGGGTTGGTGTGTGTTTGCATTTGTGATCTCCCGACTACCTCGTGGCTTTTGCCCGTGGCGGTCTGGGGGTTTTAGTGTGTGCTGCGTTTGTGAGTACTGAATTAGTCTACAAACTTACGTGTCGTTAATCACAAAGATCGAGGATAGCTATTTATTTACAAAAGGTTCGCGATGCGCGTTCTGCAAACACAAGGAGCTAAACTCGCGGTGGCTATCACTAGGTCTGCGGCGATTTACTTTAACGCAACCGTCACGTGCAGGTTTTCTGGAATCGGAGTTAGTCAAACGGACTAACTAATACAGGAGCTGGTGAAACCAACTAAATAAAATTCTCGGCGGCGGGATGCGTTCAAGTGGCGCGACGGAACTCTTCTACGGCGGCTGGTCGGTTACGGTTACGGCTATACTTCTCGGCGGCGGGATGCGTTTACGGGGCGCGTTTTTAAATACCGATAGATAGAGATCTATAGATAGATATATATTTTTAAGGTGCGCGGCGCGGTTTTTATAGAGGACCCTCGGTAGGCGGTGGTGGCTTCTGTTTGGGGGAATCCTATTTGTAATTGGCGGAGATTACTCTGACGTATAAAACTTTCGATGTTTTATGAAATCTACGTTGGAGTGGAAACAAATTAATTTTTGTTGTGCAATCACACGAAATAATAAGAAATATTAAGTTAAGTTTTGCAGGTGGTTGAATACTAAGAAATCTTACATCATTTCTTTTACGAGGGCTGATTGTTAAATAATTAATTAATTAAAAAATTTTGAAGTAATGACTTGCGGTTCGTTACAAACTTATACATCGGTTACGATGTTAGTGATCTATTTATAACTTACCCTTATAAGGCTTTGTTTTAATGAGTTTTTTTTTTTTTAGTTTGTTTAAGTAGAATTCTTAAATTTTGATGTGTTACTTGTTATATTAAATATTATTTGTAATATTGCATTTTACATATTAAAATATTTTGTTTGCAGACATCTAGGTTTCCATGGCTATTAAAAGATGGCAGCATGACTTAAAACGACAATTTTTTAGTTATCTGGAAATGTTTATTAGTTCCAAATATTTTATATGTGAAATAAGAAACAAAAACAACAATAAATAATTATCTAAATATATTCACATAAATAATAACAGTAATACCGTATGCCATTTGCAGCATTCATTAACTCCAAAGGTGGGATTTGATTTAATGCACTGGTAACGCCTCTTCTAATTCTTCCCTGGTATTAAAAGGATACTACTATGTGCGGCTTTTGATTTTTACCCCAGAGAAAAAATCAATGAGAATTATATCTGGAGACCGAGCGGGCCATCGGATTAGCTTTTGATTTCCCATCCAGCTTCCTCCAAACTGTCCACAAACTGTCCATTTAGATAATTGTTGATGATCCCGGCACAATGCAGTGGTCTCCCAAAAGATAAAGAGTATGAAAAAATGTAGTTTAGTGTCGTATAAAAAAAACTCCCTATATAAAACCTGTCTATCTCAATAATATCTACGTAAAAAGTGTTCTAAGAAATATTTTACCAAAATCAGTTATCTTTAATAATAAGAAAGTTATGGGCCATTAAAGAATTCTCGTTAAATTTGAACTCCAGTCACCTAGGTTCATTTTTTCTATCTCTTAAAATGAAGAGTATTTCCATAAGAAAGTGTCCAATTTGGACAGTATGGACAGATTTCTAGTGAATTATAGGTAAAGTATATGAAGTGGCGATACACAAAAACTGATCTATATGTTACGACTTGGATTTGAATGGGTACTTTCTGTGGATCATCGATGGAGAAACAGCAGTGAAAGCGTTATTTATGTAATTTTTAGCATAAATTATGATGGTGTAGAAAGAAATGAAGTATGGTACAAGGAACCATGTTATTTTTCCCCACGACTTGATCGTTAGGATTGCCTAAAAGAATTTTCATAATTTAGGCAATCCAAAGGATAAAGTGGATAAGCAGGATTGGTCGGGAATTTATAAGGTTAAACTAAGCGGCTTATCTAAATTCGCTTTAATTAACGTTTAGCACATGTCAAATACAAACGCTGGAACAAGTCTGCGTAGCCCTACATATGTTTGATAAAAATCATGTAGTAAATAAGCTCATCTTTAATCAAACATGGCAGTGATAAGTACGAACTTGATTGCTATGAAAGTTTGGAGATCTGAAAATACAACCAAATTCTAATGAATAATAACGTTCAAAGACCTTTAGGATACTCAGACCTCATAAAACTGTCGCAACTTTCACTTTCACCAAATAAACAATTCGTTGATGGTATACATATCAGTAACTTCTTTAGTGTGACCTAGTCGAACGCTGATGATGATAGCTTAGGTATTGACAAGCATTCCGTGTTCTTTAATTTTTTCCGGTACGTGGATGTATTTTGATCCTTACGGGTCCCTCCACAGATCCAGTATTCCAGATTTTTTCAATAACTACGAATTTATGTTAATTTACATTAATTGGCGATTAACAGACAACGAAAAGGTATAAAAAGGATCTACGGTATACTTAAATTATCTAAAGCTACGAACTTTGTATTATTACTTTAATTTAAAAATAATGTAATTTCTTTCCTTTGTATTATAAACTTAACTTTCTCCTACGAGCAATTTTTCGTTTCTGGAAATCTTTGAAATTGATTGAACGCCAAAATAAATTAAAGAATTTAATGTAATTGTTATCTATTGTTTTTGTAATGTTTTTCCCTAATGTGATTTACAGGATGATTCTTTGCATTGACCAAAATATGTACCATATAAGTTTTTTTATACGCAGTCCAGAAACAATAAGAATTTATAGAGTACAAGAAACAGAAACAGCGAGTATGAGAACATAATACGCAGATAATTACTGGCAGTTGAAGATAAGTTTTGACAGCTAACGGTAAAAGATAAAGAGCACGCTACTAAAACAGCTAGGGCGCATGCGGTGTAATTAAGACAAACAAACATATGAAAAGAACCGCCTGGTGGAATGAGAAAATAAGAGGCCAAGTTAAACTAAGGAAGAAGTGGTGGACTGACTATTTAGCGAAAAAGTCAGAACATACTTACAATGCCATGCAAATAACAGCGTATAATAGTAAAAACATGGTGAAAGGAGTAAAAGCAAAAGCCTGGCAAGACTTTGGCGAAAAATTAGAAATGAACAGTGGAGAAAATCAAAAACTATTTTATAGAGTTTTAAAAATCTAAGGAAAAGAAAAACAACAGAGAACACAGTAATAAAAGATAAAAATGGAAAGATATTGGTAAAGCTAACTTAAATAATAAATAATGATTAAAGAAGAAAGAACACATATAGAAGATATACACCAGAATACAGAAAATGAAGAAGAAGGTGTAACAGAAGAAGAGTTAGTAACAGCATTAAAGAAAATCAAAAATGGGAAGTCATGAGGACATTACAAATTTACAGGCAAAATGTTACAAAAAATGGGATAACAAGGAATTAAGGCACTTCTAAAAATGTTTAATAAAAAGAGGAAAAAAATACCAAAAGACTGGGAAATAGGGCTGATTGTCCGAATATTTAAAAATGAGATAGGAAGGTATGTAATAACTGCAGAGGCATAACGCTGCTGCGTATAAGTATAGCTTTGTTTGAACAAATTCTTGAAGTTAAAACACGAACCGTAATAGATGCAACATTATCAGAAGCGCAGAGCGGTTTCCGTAAGGGTAGAAGCATACAAGACCATACATTTGCTGTTAAATAAATAATTACAAAAACATTCCAGTACAACAAGAAAGCCACCTCTGCATTCATTGATCTCGAGAAAGCTTTCCATAGAACACCTAGAGAATTAAAGGGTTAAATGTGGGATACAGAAAACTATAATCCACATTCATATGGGATTGTGCATTTGCAAGTGATATAGTAATAGCGGGAAGAGAGGAAGAACTACAACGAAACTTATTTATATGGAACTAAGATTTAACAAATAATGGAATGAAGATGAATATAAATAAAACAAAAGTAATGGCTATTGAGAAAGATCACCAGAAGACAAAACACAGGTAGGTGGAGAGGTGATTGAACAGATACGAAAGTGTGAATCGTGGCTACTGACACAAATAATTAAATCTAGATTGGAAGATACAGAAATGAAATACCTGAGAAGAGCGAAAGGTGTCACCTTGAGAGGTAAAATAAGAAGTCAACAGAATTAGAGATCAACCAATAACAAATTTCATAGAAGGGGGACAGTTAGCGTGGTGATGTCACTTAAGATGGATCAAAATAGACAAGTTGAACTGTATGGGAAACGAAAATTGTTTTTAATCTGTTTTTTAAATTATTTCTTTACTTAGTCGACCTTCCATCTTAGTTTTCAAAAGCAAAACGTGCACAAATGTGTGTGTGTGTGTGTGTCTATATATATATATATATATATATATATATATATATATATATATATATATATATATATATATGTTGAGATGAATCAAATTACATTCAAGTAGCTATGTAAGTCGCATAGTGAATTATTTCTTTAGTTTGTACAAAATGGTACATATCATTATATAATTCTAGATAAGAATGGTTAATAAACATTGAGATGTTTGTAAATTTAAATATTTCTTAATATAATGTTAATATGAGTATAATCGACAGTACATTACATTGAAGTATAGGGTATGTTTGTTATCGTTATGATTTAATTCAAGTTTTTATTTAGTTTAGTAAGTTTATTTAAACAGTGTTCCCTGACGACATGTGATACAAGTTGTAGTTGACAAAAATAATGTTAAAAACTAGATATAGGCTGGTATCAATGTCACAATTCAAATGTACGCAGCCAAGAATCATGAAAACATTCGTGTTAGTGCGATAAACATATATCAGTGCTAAAATTACGAAGAAACAGAACAAGTACATTAGTGAGTAACTATACAACATAAATTAAGCAGCAGCTCTGGAATTATTGTGTTTAATCAACATTCAATGACCTTAAACTAGTGATTTACAACATTTCGACACAAGTCGTAGAACTTATGAACCTACGAAAGTGTTAAAATAAATTAATTTGAGACATGAACATTAAGTTTAAACACTTTCACAAACAGTTATAGTGGTTAAAAGTGTGAAATTTTACATTGAAAATTGTATTAACAATATGAATGAAATGTTATTTCCTCACATAAAATTTAAATAAAAACTATTTTATGTTGAGACAATTTGTGTAAAATAAATTAGTAGAGGCAAAAATAGTAAAGTAGCCTCAATTTCAAGTTACAATTCACTATATTTGTGTCCATTTTGTAAAATTTAGTTTTTAAGAATGTTGGAAAAATTAAAATAATTGTCCTTTCAAATTGGCCGTAGGCATGTATAAGATGAATTTTTGGGTGTAGTAGCATCCCATATTCATGTAGAAATCATTTCCAGGCCTGTAAAATACATAAAATTAGCGTAAAATCAATAAATAAGTGTGAAAATTAACTTAGTTATTAAGTCTAGGAATTAGTTCGTGTTTGCTTTCAAATTATAGAGAAAATTATGTAGATTATGAAAATGTTATTAGTTTTAAGAAAGGTTTACGGGGGCAAAAGTTATGGGGTTTTGAAATTCTGATTGGCTGTAGCCAATCAGAATTTAGGAAATATTCTTGGTAACTATAGAGAACAATCGAAGATTTGGTCGTTACCCTAAATCATATAAATAGAAGTGCTTTAGGATTACAAACTCTCTTAATTTTCTTCTGTTTCAACAGCTTGCTAAAGTAAGGTGTTGCCAAATTTTTTTGTAAAAAAATATATTTTAAACAAAATAACGTCATTTCGTTAAAAACAAAGTGTGATTTTAGTATCGGAAGTGTTAAAGAAACAAGTGATAGTCTTTTGTCGGGAAATAATTAAATTAAGGTTAGTTTACCTTTTTAAATTTTAAAATCGGAGGTTTTCGATAGTTAATAAAAATATTTCCGCAGTTTCGACATTGTTTGTGTTTAAGTTTACATTGTTTACGTTGTTATGGATATTTAATTGTGTTCTCTTCGTGTTCTTATTATTATACACCTTATTTACTAGAAGTGTGTTTAATTTATAATAACCTTCAACGATCCATGCTTTTCAAAACTTATTTTGAAATAAATATAAGAAGAAGTGATGATCCTAAAAATAAAGATTCATCAATATTATAATAACATTAGTGAAACTTACCTAAACGTAGAAGCTGTTTATATAAAAGAAAATTTGGATGTTCGAGGAGCAGAGTTGGAGTTCGAAGGAGCTGTTTTCTACAATCAACTTCAGCAGCAGTAACCAAGAAAAGAAGGACATTTTATGTGAGTACATTATTGTTGACATTGATATTTCATTGTTATGTTCATAATTTCAATCCTTTGTAACAATCATGATGTGCAACAACATGTATGCATGTCCAAAGGGAATATTATTTGTTCTGAAAATTCAAATGGTTTATAATAATATTGTTTTTAATTCAAACGTATTTATACTTGTATGTCGAATTTCACTTTTTATTGTAATCAAGTCACATGTTTGCGTATTCACAGCGCATGCCCAAGTATACTTTTTTAAGAATTTTTGTTATGTACAGGGTGTGACACATATATTAATGCGAATCAAAATTTATAGCTCAATTTCCTTGAATAAGTTAGATAAGATAAAACATAATTGGACATTAACTCAATGTGCTTTAATCAAATTAACTATGATTATTATATTCAAAATCTTTATATAATTCAAATTAATAATCATTTATTTTATCATTTTAAAAATAAAGTTTCTTCTAAATTTTGATCCCTATCCCCTTTGATGAGTCTTTACATGCGGCTGTTTTTAAAAGTTAGTCTGGGCAACTTAAATAATTATAATAAGGATATCATAATAAAAGTTATAGTTTACAATATCTCCGATTGTGTTTTAAATATTAGAGTTTTAGCCTATAATAATAATAATTATATAATATTAACATAAAAATATATTTTAATTTAAAAAAAAAATAATTTAATAAATAATGTAAATAAATATTATCAAAGATTGTGGGGAGAATATCATCGTAATATATATATATATATATATATATATATATATAATTATGTTTTATTGCAAATAAGATTTATTTAAAAATAAATTCTTACAATTAAAAACTGAGACGCTGGATTGTTATCAATACAGCGTCTTTTATAACAATCATTAATTTACTTAAGATAACTAACATCTTTTAAGGATTGATAAATTACAATAATAACAAATATGAAAGTTTCATGTGATAATATTTGATGAAGTAATTAATATTTGATGTTGTTTACAGCATGATATGCTATACTAGCTATTTATATAATGATATATATTATACAAAAACCGGAGAATATAACTCCTTTCCCCATAAGACAGAATGTCCTCATTCTGCGAAGTTATCTGTTTTAAAGGAATCACTTCTTAATGCTGTCTTTGTCTCCTAATTCTATTACGTATCTTATATCTAAATACATAGATCAAAATACAAAACATGACTAATAAAATAATTGCAATAGTAGTTATAGATAAATGTGTAACATGCACTAAAGGATTAATTTTTAAATCAGTATTTAACATTTCAGCTTCTTCTTTTAAGGTTTTCAAGTTTTCTACATGTTTTGGTTCTAGTTTTATAGTCAAGTCAGCTTTATAATTATTGATTTCTTTAGGATTCTTGTAAGTAAAATTAACAAATGTGATTTCAAAAGTTTGATCTATTGTTAATTTGCAATTGCTTCGGATGATACAAAAGCATTAAAAATGATATTAAAGTTATTAATTTCGTTGTGACATTCTTCAATTATTTCTAAATCTTGTTTAACTGACACTAAGATTTTTCCGTTGTCTAATTGAGCGTATAACTTATAATTGTTATTGACTACGGCGTATATACAATCTTTGTTATAAGTTTGGAACACTTACTCGTTTCTGTTCTTTCAAAACACACAATTTGTTTTTCTATAAGTTTACACTTTTCATTAGTCCACAGTTCTTTTCTTACACCTTGAAGATAATATTGGAACGGCGGTATTAGCACCTTGTTTTGCTGATCAGGTATCAGGTAAATTCTTTTGTATTGGAATGTTGAAAGGTTGAGGATGGGTATATACAATATACATGTAATTGAATCTTATGTTGACAAAATTCTAAACTTTGAAAATTCCAGTATTTTAAAAATATGGGTTTTATGTAATTCAGGCAACTCCGTCTTTTTATAAATTAATTTTAAATGGTCGATAATTTCAATTATTTCTATATCAGACATAATTTCGAGATTTGTTATTTCAGAAAAAGCTAAAGAAATTGTTCTTTCAATAGTTTGAAGGATGTCTAATGATTTGGAACTTAAATAATTATTGTATTGAATAATTAACTGCATGTCAAGAATACTGTTCACCTTGTTTAATTCATTAACAAACAAATCAGTGTTGTTCTGGATTGTTTCCAAGTCTTTGGAGTACCTTTCAGTGAATTAGCAAATGAAGTGTATTTATCTATTTGTTGAATAATTTTATCTTGATTTTTATATAGTGAATTAAGATTTTTGTTAATTTCAGTTATACCGTTGTTGTCAGGGTTGCCAGTAATATTTTTTATTCTGTACCAATAATATTAGCAAGACCACGTTTTCTTTTATGCTTAAGTTCACATAATTGTTTTTCTATTAACTTACAATTTTCTTTTAACACATGGACTAATTTCTGGATCTTGACGTTTGAATTTGTGTCTAAAATTACTACCTTACTTAATATTTGATAATAACTTAATTCTAAATCTGTTATATTAATATAGGAGTAAAACTTATGATAATGATCTACTAATTTGGCAGGGCCTATGTCCTCGGTTGTGTACCTATTTGTATTAAATTTTTCAATTTGAAGGCCCTGGTTCTGGATTGCCAGTCAAATCCTGCAAACAAAATTTCTTTTTAATACGTTTAACTTTTCTTGTATGTTCGCTGGTCTATTTGAACTTTCTCTGAGCCCTTTGATTTTATTTTTATTAACGGATGATATATTTACTTTATCAAAGCACGGATCTGTTTTTCTAATTCTTTGCCATGTAAAATAGGCTACTGATTCATTCCTTTCAAAGGTTGATTCTTTATGTCTATTTTTCTTTTCTAGAGTCTTTGTGCCCTTTTCTAATTGCTTGTGATATAAGTGTTCGTAGAAGGGTAACAATTCGGTTTTTCGCTTTTCGTTGTAGTTTTCGTACACAGTTTTGTTTAAATCAATTTCGTGTGCATTTAAGTTTTCGCAATTGGTTTGTTATTTTGCGATAAAACTCCTCTTATGGTTACATTGGATGCATCGGTTGTAACATGAAAAGTTTTTTCAAAGTCTGGATACGTTAATACTGGTGCATTGGTTAGTAATCCCTTGCATTGTTGAAATGTTTGCAAATAATTTTGATCTGTGACATCACTCTTTGAATTCTTTTTAAGACATTTAGTAAATGGTTGTACAAGTTTAGCAAAGTTTTTTATAAATCTTCTCTAATATCCTACAATTCCAAGGAAAGCTCATTTCTTTTACTGTTTTCGGAAGTGGGTATTCTTCTAAAGCTTTAATTTTTGTGGGGTTAGGTTTTATACCTTGTGGTGTAATTACGTGTCCTAGGAAGGCTACTTCTTTACACAAAAATTCCGACTTATCTAGTTGAACTTTTAAATTATATTCTCTTAATTTTTCAAATTTCTGTCTAATGTGTACTGAGTGTTCATGAAGTGATTTTGAGAAGATTACAATATCGTCCATGTATACAACACAGAATTTATACAGGTATGGGCGTAAAATACTGTCCATTTTGGAACGTACTTGGGGCGTTTTTACGTCCGAACGGCATTCGAACGTATCCGAAATGACCATCGTTTACCGAGAAAGCAGTTTTTTCGATAGAATCATTATCCATTTCTATCTGATGGAATCCTTGGGCAAGATCTAAGGTAGAAAAGTACATGCATTTTCCTAGATTGTCTAATATTTCGTTAATTCTTGGGAGTGGATATTTGTCTTCAACCGTTTTTTCATTTACTTTCCTATAGTCTATAACAAGTTGCCATTTTTTTCCGCTCGGATCTGGTTTTTTCAATACAATCCAAACTGGTGAACTATAAGGTGAAATGCTTGGTCGAACGATTTTGTTATCAAGCAGTTTTTGAATTTGATTTTAGATTTCATGTTTCAATTGATGTGGGTATCGCAATGATTTACAATAAACTGGTTCGTTATCATTTGTTCTGACGTTGTGTTTTACAGCGTTGGTAAAAGTTAAGTCACAATTTTCGTTGTAAAAGGGGTCTTTATATTTCTTGCACAAAGATATAATTTCTGTTCTTTCTTCTAGATTAAAATGACTAGTTCGAATGACATTTGGAATATCAATCTTAAAATTTTAAATTTTTGTATTTGCTAAATCAACATTGGTAATAGGTTCTACCTCGTATTGTTGTTGACAATTTATTTCTACTTCACGTTCTTCTTCAAAAGGAATAGTGCAAATGCCATTTTCTGTAACGGCAATTGATTCTGCAATAATGTAATTGTCTAATTTAATTTCTGGGATTATAACTTGTACCTGATCGACATTTACGGGAATTCTCATACTATTTTTAACAATTTGTTTTGCTGGTTTAAAGTTCTTCGAGTTTAGTTCCATAAAAAACGGTATTTTAGAATTACCTATCTCTAATGTTTGATTATTATAATTAATAGTAGCTTTAAGTTTTTGGAAATCTTCACTTCCTATTAATGCGTCAAATCTATCGTGCCATTGTATTATATGAAAATTAATTTTATTATCAAGTCCAAATTCTTTTAAAATAGGATATGATACATTCTGATTATCGGTTATCGTATTATTTAAACTTTTAATAGTAAATGGTTTAAAAAAAATTTTTTTTAATGTTCAAAGGCGGGACCCTGATTTATTATTCAATTAGAAGCTCCACTATCTATTAAAATCTTTAATTTTAAACTAGGAATCGTTATGAATGGTAGTTTTAGTTTGTTTGTTAGCGAATTTAAATCTAAATTTTGTGGTTCCGAGGCAGGCATTCGAAAATTTTCAGTGGATTCAAATAGGGTTTCAGGAAAATTTTCAGTAAATGCGAAAGTTTCAGGATTCTGGTAATCTTCTTGATTATCTTCGTCGTTTTCCACTATTGCTATTGATTTTTAATCGTCTTGAAAATTCTAAATTTCTTCGGAATGAAAATTACGGGGACCTGTGTTTCGAAAATAGTTCGAAGGGTTACTAGCAGTACCAACTAATTTGGAGCAGCAAATTTCGAACAACAATTTATGTAATATACAGTTTTCGTGACCTGGTGAATAATTTCTATAATTAGCTATAAATTTTTCACACTGATAAGTTTCTACTTCCCCCTTCATATTGAGGAATAATTTCTTTAGCAATATTTATTTCAATATAATTTGCCATTATTATTAATTAATTGATTGTCATAATCAGAGTTACTTGAATGACATAAAAGATTCCAACACGTATATTGTAAAAAGAAAGAAAGAAAAAGGATGTTATTACTTACAAAACTAAGGTTGCTAATAGCATCTCAGGTATGCCTTGCAGTTAAGAAGTACCACAGCGGTTGAGCATTCTCAATGGATGGTGTTGCTATTGTTGCAGACTCTGCTTTTTGTTTCCTAGGCGTTGTCTACAGTTGAGGTCCGTTTAAGGATAAAGTACGTCGGTATGCAAGATGGATATTCTTACCAAAACTTGCTTAGTACGATGATGAATAGTGATGGTATATTCAATAGATTTAAAAATCGCTGATACTACGTAATATTATATAGAGCCGTTTGGGTATCCTGTTCGCAGCGCCAATTATGTTTTTATTGCAAATAAGATTCATTTAAAAATAAATTCTTGCAATTAAAAACTGAGACCTCACTAACTATAAGTTAATATTAACTCTAACTATTGTTATCATTGCAACGTCTTTTATAACAATCATTAATTTACTTAAGACAACATCTCTAAGAATTGATAAATTACAATAATAACAAATATAAAAGTTTCCATGTGATAATAGTTGATTAAGTAGTTAATATTTGATGTTTGACTATTGATTACAGAGTATGTTATACTAGCTATTTATATAATGATATATATATATATATATATATATATATATATATATATATATATATATATATATATTATTCAAAATACGGAGAATATAACTATGTGTGTATATATATATATATATATATATATATATATATATATATATATATATATATATATATATACAGCTGAAAGTACGCTACTTTTGAAATCCGCTTTTTATTTACATTTGTCAAAATTCTTGTTTAATTTGTCATCATAAATATTCGATAAACAAACTACTTTATATTTTGGATAGTAGTGTAAATTACAACACTCGTGCGTAATAGGCATTACCACCCGAGTTGTATACTATGATTTTTCTACTCCTATAGGGTATAAAAACAGTAACGTATGAATAACACGTAACTACCACTCATTAAGATTCTTATGACCTTTGAACGTTTTATATACGTACCTAATATTGTAATGAACGATCCTACAAAAATAAGTTGTATAAATGTATTATAGGATTTTGTAGCTTATTTCAATTACCCCGTTAAAAGTTCGAAAAATTCGAACTAAAATAAATAGAACTAGTTGACGCCACTGGTTTTATTAGTTATCTTGAAATTAAACAAATTAACCTCACTTTTTGTATGGTTAACGATGGAATGAAATTTTATTTTATTAACAGAAGTTATTGCTCTAAAGTAATAATAAATGTAAATGCACTACAAACTGTTATTTAAAGGTGAAGTAAGTGGTAGAGATCTTGAACTAGGGCTGATATACATGTATGGTTTTAATGTTGATACACTGCTTTCACTATATTCTATGCACTAAATTGCAGTTGAGGGTTTATTTAACACGGAATCCTCAATTCAACTTTCTGCTACATTTTATGACTTCGTACTATTTAAGTCAGCGGATTACCACTTGCATCGATTAAAATAATTATAATATAATATGTATAGTATAATCGTAATATGTAATAATGTTTTGACATTGGACTTCCTACGAAACAATACAATGAGGTTAACTTAGTGCAACTAAACTATTTCAGGGTTCTCAAATTAATATATATATATATATATATATATATATATATATATATATATACAGGGTGTCCAGTTTAAGATGAAATGCATGGGGATATTGGAAACCGTTAGAGATACGAAGATGGTTAAATGGAGAAAAAGTTGCGTCATTATATGCCCAAGAAGCAACCATGGTTACATGTCAAAAATCCCTTCCATTTACTAGACACAGGGTGATAACTGAAAATATGCGTTTTCTAAAATCCCTATATCTTGTTTCTTGCAAGAGATACATCCACGATTTTGCAGGATGGGGTAACAGGTAGCGAGGATTTCAAAATGATTTTGAAAAAATCTAGGCCTACTAGATTTTGAGATAATGCACGCAACTTTCGATTTTCTTATGGACGCCATATTGGATTTTTGCATTTTGAATTCTTCATAAAAATACTTTTCAACCATATATCATATGTTTATAATCTGCCAATGAGAAAGTGTCAAATTACACAATTAAATTTATATCAAACTAGGCCTTTGCCAATCAACCATCTATTCAATTATTGCAAGAGAATGAGGTTTATTCGAGCATTTGATTAATTAATAGTAAAATTCAGTATAATATTAAATTTTATTTTGTTGTTTTTGTCACTTTTATTATTATGATTTATGTTAATAATCAATAATATTGTTCTCAATAGTTAGTTTAATTTGTAGATTAATTTTCATTTAATTAAAATACATAATATGTCAAGGTTGCTTTGATATAAATTTAATTGTGTAATTTGACACTTTCTCATTGGCAGATTATAAACATATGATATATGGTTGAAAAGCATTTTTATGAAGAATTCAAAATGCAAAAATCAATATGCGTCCATAAGAAAATCGAAAGTTGCGTGCATTATCTCAAAATCTAGTAGGTCTAGATTTTTCAAAATCATTTAAATCTACGTAATCCTAATCGTGATTCAACAATATCGATTAGAAAACCATATTTCGTTATCATTCAAAATGGAGAACTTTTCGATTTAACCATTTGTATTAAATTCATAATATATATATATATATATATATATATATACATGTCTAGAATCTACCCACGTTCTGTGACTATCTTTGTTATTATAAGAGTCGGTTAAATTAGCAAAGTTGGGCAGAATTACATGATAATTCAAATACCGATAAGAAAATTCAACATTGTTGCCAACTTTCTAAGATATCTAAAAATAACTAAAAATCGTCCAAATTTTCAATCGGCTATATCTTTTTTATTCAAACTACGAAAAAGTTATAAGAGAGACTTTTGATAGCTATTAAAAATAAAAAATTTTTTTAATAATTATTTTTCGAGTTACAACCCAAACATACATTTTTTAAATAGCAACTGTAGGTGGTTATGGACTTATTCGATGGCTTATTTTTTTTTTATTTCAAAAATGTATAGCCTGGCCGGGGTTATAATACATCGTAATGTATGACCGTTTTTCTTAGATTAAAACTTAACAGAAGTGCTCTTTTTACAGCTGCAACAAGAACAAATAGCTGCGGCAGTGGCTGAAGTTGCTAGGGACAAAAGAGATTTGGTTCCAGATGGATGGTTGTTCTGCACAGAACAGTCGTGATCTGCGTGATTTTTTAAAAAGAACAATTTTTCTCATAATCTGGTTGATAAATATTGCGCAATATATTGGCCCGATAGGTCCCTTATTTTTTTGTGGGACCAGTTAAAGTCGAAAATTTATTCTGCTCAATCATTTCAAAGATTGGAATAATTGAAAAATCGGGTTCAAGCTGAATGTGATAAAATATCTCAATTCCAACCCTCAAATGTTAGACTGCATTTTTACGATCATTTAGGTCATTGTTTATTAGTTAGTTTGTTTGAACATTTGTGTGATTAATTTACGTTTTTGGTGTAGGTGTCAGTTCTATGGCTTTTGTTGATTTAAATAATTAGTTTCGTCTACTGTACTATTCATAGATTGATTGTGAGTCATATTTAATGACGTACGCGTTACGTAGTTGAAATCGCCCTTGCTGTTTGATTTTATAATTGAATAATATAATGCAAAGCAGGGGTACATACAGATGCATAATTTTCATTTGTACAAAAAGATAAATAGACTTTTCCTCTAAAATAGTTTGGGGAGCCAAAGATCGCACGTTAAGAATTTTGAATTGAAATCCCTATCGTGCGATGTCTAGGTTGCCATATACAGGGTGCATATGGCAACTCACCATACTGTCATGGCTGCCTTAAAAAATTTCATATCGTTGCAAATGCGTGGTGGATGATGTCACGAAGTTAAAATGCATTAAATGGCGTGGATGATAATGCAATTTCATCTTGAAGAATTATAAATGGAGATACCTTTGTTTTACATCAATAACGCATGCTGTTTGTATATCTGCTTTCTACGTCTAATGCCTGCGTTTCTTTTATTTGTACGTTGAAGACAAATAAAAATTACCCTACCTTACCGTATGTTTATTATATTGATGGAAATTGAAGTTCTCAAATGGCAGTTCATTTAAAACTGAGGTTAATACCGTATATTTATTTTGAGTACAAGAGAATGTAAGTACGTGTCCTTTTTAATGCAAAGTACGCCTTAAGGAAATAATAAATCAGTATAGTGTTGTTCAGATACGGTTATAATGAAAATAAACAGCTGACTGGCTTATGTTTTCTAAGATAAAAATATTTGAGTGCATAACCTAGTAACTGTAATGTTCGTTGACAGGTCAAGTAGACGTTATTATTATATAGTGTTGACCATTTTTCATTTCGAATTCTACGTAAAGTTATATATATATATATATATATATATATATATATATATATATATATATATATGTATATGTTTATTTAGTTGTGTTTGGTTTAGTAATTAGTTAATATCGTCAAGCTTGACGAGAAATATCGTTTTAGTTATTTTATGCTGAAATTAATCAGAAATTTTGTTTTCTTAAATATGCAAATAAATGCAGCTGTTTAGTGTTATTCAGACTACCTGTGGTATTAATGTACAACTTTCTCAATTTTTGTTGTCTTTTAATTATCAAACCTATAAAATTGAGTGGCATCTAATAAGAAAAAACAAACAAATGCTTTACTGAGGGCTATGGACATATCTCTGCATCCCTCAGAACCTGCTCAAAAGAGTTCTCAACCTATAGTAAGTTTCGTAATTATTGTACCTTGCTGGCTAGACCGTGGTGCAACTTATCTTTTTAGTATTCTAATCTCACCTTTTAATTTTTTATTTGTTACAAAATTATATAAAACGCACAACGTTGTGTTTTCACTGTAAAATAACACTTACATTTATTAACAAAGCTATTTCTTTGTTAGATTTGACTGGATTTTTAATTGATGTCCAGTTTCTATTTGTGAATGCTTTTATCAATTTCAAATTAAAGTTTTTCACAACCTTACACTTATATCATAATTTGATTAAATTTTGTTAAATTTGCTTATAGATTATGACATTTTTCTCTTTTAGCCTTCGTCCTTTAGATGGTATTCTGATTTGTCATCTGCAAGGCAGTTTAACAATATTTAATTTGTTACGGTTCTAATTATTTTTTACTAAAATTGAATTTCCTAGTTGGTTTTATACGTTTATAAAACTGTCATATTAATAGCAGGCTTATGTTCTACATCTCTGCATCTCTAAAAGGTCTTATTACTGCTGAGGACGATAACTGTAAGTGTTATCGAAACGTTTAGAGTTACTTGAACATGAATACAAAAATACAGCATTACAAACCCAAAAAGCTAACTATTTTAAATATGTGTAATAATGGTGAAAGTTTTCATTTTCATATATCAATTACTGCAGTTTTCATTCCGTACTTTCTTAGTTACTGAAAATATGATGTACACTGCGGCCGGCAGAATTTAGACAAAACAACCTTTTTGTCCGGGCGGCGGTGTAAGTAGATATCGACTCCGGGAATTAAACTCCCGCCGTTGCGTTACGGTGTTTTTGAAGGTTTGTAAAAGAACTTACGTGCAGCCGAAGGCGAACTTGAGCGACAGCTTGCCATAGTGTAAATGAGAATTTAGAAAGGATTTTCGGTAGGAAAAAGGCAGTTTGCTTCATTCCCTCCCCAATTGGGAGGGCTGGCTGCTTGACCTTTCCAAGCTCCTTCAAACACCGTCATGGATTCCCAACATATATACATTGTATGCATGGTGGGGTTAAGGATAGGTGAGTTCAGGATAGGATCGGACGATACGGAGTTAAGGTTCTGAGGGGGAAGATACTACTCCTACATTCGCTTAAATAACCGGAAATGGCCCACTTGGCCCGCTTGGTTCTGCACTCGGCAGCGTGTCCTGTGGTTAAATCGAAATCCGCTGAAGGCGGCTACGGTTTCTAGTAGTGGTGTTTGGTTCAGGGATTGGCTATTGTTTAAGTAGCGGAAATAGAGGGGACTCAGACGTAGAAAATTCTCAACGTTTTCGTATCGACGGCGAAGGTGATAAAATTGATTATTTAAAATTCTGAAATTTTATGAAAATTGGTGAATTCGCGAATAATTAATTAAAGAAAATTTGGTCTTTACAGCATGGCCCTGGTCTAATAATCTGTATCTCTGCCTATTCTGAAAAAATTTGTATAAATTATACTATGCTATTATACAGGATTCCTCCGTAAATTTTCTTTAGTCAATTTAACATTAAACGCTTACTTTTGCTTTGTTAATTTTAGAGTGTTTAAAATTGGAACACTACCATTATGACAACTGTTATTGGGAAATACAATCAACCTTTTGTTGCGTATTCAAATCATTTAGTCTACAGTTTATTGGTCCATTGTTGAACATTAGGTATTAATACATGGCGTGTAATCTTTTCAAGGTAATTGCGTAATTTGTTAATTACAAGTTTTTAACTTTATGCCATCCCGTAAATGTTATAAATAAAGTTCCCCGTTTAATTAGTCTAGTGTTAGAATAGAAATACTTTCAGAACAACATAATGAGTCATGAAAAGCTGCGCGAAAAACAGCTGGTTTGCCAGTGGCGTTACACGAAAATTTCATAAATGGGTTATGGGGTTAAACAGAAATGTTACAAATTGAAGTTAAACCAAGCGATAATTTATATAAGACTATGTTTTGTGAAATTTAGCAATTATAGCTTAGTTTACATGATTACAAATAGGCGCAGTTTTATTTTGGAGCTCCTTGAATACTTGTCATCAACAATGTCTGCTGAATAACTTTATTTACAGAATAACAAAATGATCTATACAAAAGTACAATCTTATAATTTATCCTAAACTACTGTAAAATGATACATGTACCCGCAAAGCATGAAAGAAAACCTTAATATCCGGCTCTTTGAGGGACAGTTTAATAGTATGTCGAATGTGTTGAAACTTAATAAACTAAATAGGTATACTATTTCAAACACCCCCAAAAAAGCATATTGTATTTTAGAAAACTATGCAAACGAATTCACATTAATTAGATGTGTATAACAAAAGCTTTCAAATTAATTACACAAGTAGTAAAGGAACAAGGAGTAACCGCACCAGATTTTTATTAGTTTGAATGCGATTACTTATTACTTTGGTTTAGGAGTAAATTATTTAAAAATTTTTTTTAATTTATTTATTCACAAACAGAATATAAAATGAACACGTAAATATTTACAGAAATATAAAATGCTAACTCACAAAAATGAATTGAGAGTTATAATTAAATCTTTCACTAAAATTATGCCACAAAACAACTTATGACAAAAATCTTATCATAGGAAATTACAATTGCTAAAGTTTATTTTTAATGTAAAATTCTGGTAAATAGGTTATCATAAATACATACAAAAACAATTAAGAAATGATAGATTTTGTTTTAGGGTTTAAACAATTGAATCAACACACTTCATTGTGGTTGAAACTACACATTCACCTTAGTTTTATAAAATTCACAAAACATTAAATAGATCACGATATAAGGTGTGTTTCATTGTGGGAACTGAACAAGTTGCAAAGTACCTATAATGTGTGTAAATTGTAAATATTCCCTAATAAATTATTTTATTCTGTGCTCGGTCCTGCTTGTTGCAGGCAATAGATAAATTCCAAGGTCCCCCTCATCTTCATCATCGGAAGATTCTTCAGTAGATTCATCTGAATCGCCTGTATTCACAACGAATCTAAAATCATCATATAATTTGTCAAACATGTGTTCTTTGTACTTGTATTCTTCAACTACATCAACATGTGTACATATGTTTGCCCAATCTTCAGGAGTTATCGTGGCAAATTTTTCTTCAGCTAATTTTATTACATCCTTTAAGTTAAAGGTAGTATTTCTAGATGCAACGTACTGCTTCACTGCAGCCCATATTTTCTCAATTGGGTTTAGTTCTGGATGATACGGAGGAAGTCTAAGCACTATATGGTCATGTTTTGCTAATTCAGTATCTAAAGTATACTGTTTGCACTTGTGCTCCTTGGTTATTGCATACAACACAGGTTTTGTTGAAAGAGGATCATGCATAATTGAATGTTGACGAAGCCACATAATCATATCGTCCTTTTTGGTCTTGGATGTTGGATCTTTATTTATTACCATATTGTGATATGATGCATTATCGATGACAAGTGCAGCTCGCTTTGGTATATTCGGCAACAGCTGCTTCTGTACCCACTGCATAAAATTTGTATGGTTCATATCGTTGTGGTAATCTCCTGATGTACTTCCTATAATTAATAAGATTTAGTTTTAGACTACAATTATGATAATGATCTCGTACCTGATTTGAACATAAGTACTGCATTATTAACAAAACCTTCAGATACACCAGCATGTACCATGATAACACGTGGACCTTTGCCAATAGGTTTTTTAAAACCCAGAGTAGAATAATCTGTCCAATTTTTTGGGTCTGTATGACAACTGTTGATATAGGACTCATCTGTAAAAATAATTGGTCTCTTATCTTGAATGCATTGCTGCATTTGACGTAAATATTGGATTCCATCAGAACCTTCATTTTATCAACAGTGTTGCACCATCTACAAATTTATTCAATAAGTTAATATGAGTGAATGTCACAAATAGTTATATGACTTACCGAAAACCCAATTTTTTAATAATCTTTCCCAAAGTCGAAAGTCCACCTTTAAAATCAATACCTATTTGCAGAATTTTATTGTGGATACCTGTTAATTTAAATGTAATTATATTTACCATGTAAAAATTGTTTCATTACCCTTTAACGTAGGCACTCTCTTTTCAATAATATAAAAATGATCTATAATGGATTTTATCTGCTCAAATTCCTCCTGATACAAATTACTTTTAGGGTTTGGTCTGTTTTTATTTTTTCTAGGTGAAGAAAACTTTGTTGCTTTGCCTTGGGAAATTTCCTTCATATCTGATATAACTTTACGATAAGTGATTTCACCTACCTTCGTAGCAGTAAAATTCTCCCCTTAAAGTTTGACAAAGGGATTGTCACTCCCTCCTTGGCTTCTTTTGTCATGAATTCTATGACGTTTGCAACAATTTCTCGAGCTTGACTATGCAGAATCTTTCCACGAACGCCGATCTGTTTCGATTTGTTTGCCATTATTTGGTGACTATAAAAAGACAAAAAACATACTTGTAAACTACGCTTAAAGCACAGATATTGCAAAACTTACCAAAATATACACGAAGGGTCAAAAAGAGCTCTGAAAAGAACTGTTTATTAGAAAAGAAAATGTAAAAGTCAGAAATACAACGTATAACTCAAGTGTACACCAAAATGTAAATAAACTACTTAAAATTTCTACGCCTATGAATGCGACGGCAAATTGTCGAATTGTGACCAATATTGGTTTGTGCGCACTGTGTTGTTCTGAAAGTGTTTCAACTCTAGTCGTGTAAACACATAGTTAAATACGTAATTCTCTAGGTTCAAAAATATCGATTTCACTTTTTAAATAAAATTCTTTACCTGCTTATAAAAGACATAATCACTCTTTTCTTCCTACTTTTATGTACAATGAATGAACCGTGCTAAGATTCTTTTTAAATGTATAAAAGGAAAATAAAATAAACATTTGCGTACCTCACAATTAAAATGCAAAACTTTAACTACTTCCGAAGCCCCAGGGTTTGATTAGTACGTCCTCTAGTATTATTCTAGTAACCCGATCCGCCAAGAGAAATAATATGGCCTACCCTACCACAAGCCGGAGTAATAACACAGACACTGTCATAATTTCGTAGTTCCGTTTTATTGGTTCATTAATTTGAAGTTGTAGTTTTGTTTATGTTTTGAGGTCCATAGTTATATTTGTGTTTCTTATTTAGCTCCGTTAATAAATATTAATAGTTAATTAAGTTAGAATTGTAAAAAAATAGACAATGAAACTATTACATTATTACACAAAACGAACGAACCACGCCCTATAAAGGAATTGAGTTAAAAACCGTGACAATATAATTAAATTCAGTACATTCAGTTTGGCCTACACAGCCACAATTTTTACAATTAATGATATAAGTTCAGATTCCATGTGACTTCTACAGTTGGTCTTCTGAATTGCCCAATAAAATAGACATTTTCCAAATTAATAATTGTTTGTAAGCCGTGGAAAAGAGTTTAGATTGACATTATGTAGAAACGAAATGGTTTGTTAATTTTACCAATTTTTTCTGGTTGTTTTAGGCTACCTAGTATAGTTTAAGACTTAACTCGTCAGGACGCGCGCTATGGGTAAAAATTACCCAGGCCATACTTATTTTTCTATTATTTAACAACTAAAAGGTTTAGACGCGGCCACCCCTCAGTACTCTTCTAATAGACCCTTCTAAAGCGATTCCCACTCAAACTTTGTGTTCATGGTCAATTGTGAATGATTATTTAACACCTTAACATCTTTTGGGTAAAATTCACCAAAGCGCGCGTCCTTACGTTACCGTTTCAAAGTTACAATTGCTAAAGTTTTGTGTGACAGTTATTTTAAAACTCGTTGTTTGATTGCAAAATTTGGATTATACTTGTGCATCAAAGCAATTTTATTTGTTAAAATGGATTTACCAAGCTCGAGCAAGAAGCAGAAGACTGAAAAATATCATCCTCTTTCTGTATCACAATACTGATACAGAAAATTCTGCTGACGATAATGACGACAATGATTCTGATGATGATATTCCACTTGCACAAATTGGTCATTTTACTAGGAAAGATGGCACAAAATGGAATAAATCTTTACCACCATCTTCTCGAACAAGGTATTATAACATTTTTACCGGTACACCAGGACCTAAAGGTACAGCAAAAAATGCAGTAACAATAATTGATACATGGAGTCTCATGATAACGGATGATATATTGCAACTGATTGTCCAATATACAAATATATACATTCAGTCGCAAAAAGAGAAATTTTGTAGCGAGCGCGATGCACAATATACGAATATTGTTGAAATTAAAGCCCTTATTGGCTTATTGTATCATTCAGGTTTTTTGAAATCAGCTAAATTAAATACAAAAGATTTGTGGGCAAAAGATGGAAGTGGTATAGATATATTTATAGCTACAATGTCGAGAAAGAGATTTTTGTTTTTATTGAAATATGTTCGTTTTGACAATGTTTTAACCCGAAAAGATCGAAGAGAAACTGATAAATTTTGCTACAATTGATGAAAAGTTGGAGCCTTTCAGAGGCCGTTGTAGCTTTCGCCAATATATAAAAAGCAAGCCAGCTAAGTATGGAATTAAGATATTTTTATTGGCACATGCTCGAAATTTTTTCACTTGTAATTTAGAAGTTTATGTTGGACAACAACCGGAGGGTCCATTTACGAATAGCAATGATGCAGCATCCATAGTTCTGCGGATTATTGAACCAATTGACAACACCGGGCGAAATATTACCATGGACAATTGGTTTACCAGTATTCCCCTGATCGAAAATTTACTTTTGAATCACAATACAACATGCGTTGCCACCATACCAAAAAATAAAAAGGAAATTCCAGCAGAATTTACGTCGACCAAGGGCAAAGAAAAATATTCCAGTATGTTTGAATTTAAGGCATATACTACTTTGGTGTCATACATGCCAAGACCTGGTAAAATTGTTTTATTAGTTTCCACGCAACATAATGATAAATCTATAGATATCAGCACAGGTGACATGAAAAAACCAGATATTATAAGTTTTTATAATTCAACTAAAGGTGGCGTCGATACAGTAGATGAATTATGCGGAACATATTCGGTTTCCCGAAGGTCACGTCGCTGGCCATTAACAATATTTTTTGGATTCCTGAATATTGATGGTGTAAATGGTTACCATCAGGTTTGAAAAGGACATTCAGAGCAACTGGAAGATGTGAAGACTGCGGAAATAAGAAAGACAGAAAAACTAATACATCATGTAAATCATGTAACATACTTATATGCCGAGAGCATGTTATGCCAACATGTGGTGAATGTTATAATAATGCATACGATAAATAATTAACAAAATGTTCGAAAGTGTATATAGTGTATATAACAATTTCTAGTTTAAATTTCATTAATGTTATTGTTTGCTTTTTTTACCTTTAGTAATAAATAATCATTAAACTCATTAGGCATAATTAAATTATAAGTTATATATGAATATAATTTAACATACAAGTTATTAAAAATTACATCGTACAATATAATTTATGTTATTTTATAATGTTATATATGTGTTATACACATATAAAAACATCACAAATCGAATTGGGTAAAAACTACCCAGCGCGCGCGCTAACGTTACAAACTAATACGCGCGTCCTGACGGGTACATAAAGTAATGCAAAAAAGCGCATTGCATTTGGGACGATTCGGTGTCCCACTGACCACGAGAAAAATTAGATCTTAATACAAAGACATGTTTAATATCATAGTAACAACAAAAGTTAATAACCAATTACGACTTATAGTTGTTTGTGATATAATTATTTAAATTATAAAGTATCAACAAATATAAAACATACATTTTCCCATAATAGTGGCGCCAAAGATGTTGAAATTATTGATTAAATTATACGCATTTAATAAGTATGTTTAGTGCGAAAATGACCCACAATCTTCTTCCGTAATTAAAAAAAAACTGTTTAATGAGATTAAGTTAAGTTAACTAACTTTGTTATCATTAAGCAATAAAAACAATATATTTTATACATACTTACATCTCCGATTAATATTATTTTTTCACTTTGTTTGGCAATTTTATTTTCATAGAGTCCCCATTAATTTGCAATATTCTTAAATATTGTTGATTAACTATTACATACCAATTTTTGACAATGGGAAAATATGGTTATGTTAAGTTATTACTGACTGTAATTGTGCAAAAACAGAATAGGGTCATTATCTGATTACGCAGAAAATAGTACCTTTTACCTAACTGAGTAATCGAAAACTACACACTTGAGAATAATGCCTGGGATTGGATATTTGTTGAAAAAATACAGCGTTTGAATTCGTTAAAAAATGCGACATTGCTGTCGATACATCAAAAGGGCTTGGTATAAACCACCAGAGTTATCTGGATGATGACCAATTAAGTAGCCTTACATTGTTATCAGTAGGTAGTGGTCGAACAATGTATTAGTAAATCTGGATCAACAACATCCAGCAACATTAAATGGTACAGAGTGTTTTATGAAGAGAAATAAATGAAAACGTTAAGTGTGAGGTTTAGCAGCAATTAAACAAAAACAGAGCTACATGACGGAAAATTCGTTGGGTATTCTTTACTAACTTCACAAGACCACTCCTCACGTACTAAAGTCAAGTGAGCTAATGATGTAGTGCAACTACTTTGAGCATAATGCGGGTTTTAATAAAATTAGGGTTCAATATTTTTACATAGCGCTAACTAATACCACGGTAGGTGTACTTATCTTTTGTATACCGGTCCCTTGTAGCGTGCTTACAGACAAGGTAGTTCCTAATTCAATGTTCACTCAATAGACGTAGCATATCTAACAGTAGAAGGGGCCTACTTGAGGGACAAATAGAGTGGGGGAAGTCACGCTTCTTTTCCGGCGCTATTTTCAACCCCTTCATGGCATTTTCAACCACTCAATAACGTATTTATGGTCCTTACCCCGTAATTAGGGCCCTTTTCGCCTTATTATGAGCCTTTTTGGCAGTACAACCCCTTGAGGGTAGGCAGCTGCAGTCGCCATGCGCGCGTACAGCGTTCTGATTGAAGGTCGTGAGGGTAGGACACACCCCCTGGTTTCTGATTGGTCCATAGACTCCGCCCAGATACGCCCCTGGTTTTGATTGGTGACGGCCATTTTGTCGGCGTGGCTCGTCCGCTGTTTAGTTTTTTCGGCCATCTTGTCAAATATTTTTGTAATTGGCGGGAAATAGTATTGTAGTAAGTGGCCCTCATACTAACTCATAGGACAGGTGTAGTACTCCGGGACTTGTTCTAGCGTCTTCGCTCCATGTCCGGGGTTCGCCCCTTGGCGGGAAATTTGAAATTGTGTTCCAATAAGGGGCCATCAGGACACCGGAACTTGTTCCCGGGCCTTCGCACCCTTGTCAAAAGACAGAAATTAATCAAACCAATCAAATCAACCGAAGCATATGAAACCAAATCAATAAATCTCAATCAAAACAAACAAATTAGTTAATCAAATGAAATCAATTAAGCAAATCAATCTCAAACAAATCACTCTCGATCAAATCAAACAATCAGACCAATCTCAATCAAATCAATCAATCAAAGCAATTAACCAAATCACTCAAATCAACCAATCGCAATCAAATGAAACAAGAATCTGAGCTAACAATTCTGAGCTAAAAATTCTTCATAATGAGCGACCGCTTATTTTGTAGATAAGGCTAACCGACACTCAGAGCTGGTACTCTCCCTAAACGCGAGGACACCGGCGTGGGAAAACAGTAGATCATAATCATAATTTACAGCTTGTAAAAACCAGCTTACAATTCGAAAATACTGGGTTGGTTTAACTTACAGCGTGCAAAAAAACAATCTTCAAGAAAAACACAAGCACACACACACGTGCACGCACACAACCACGCACCGTTCTTATAAGGTAGCCTTCAACATTGCTGTCAATATAGCGTGTAACACTATTGCCACTTTTTACATACTGTGATAAAAATACGTTTTACAGTTAAATTACTAAAGATGCATATACAATAACAAATATAACCAAATTCGAAACCAGACGACTATATTATTTTACATGCAAGGATTGCCTTATCGGAAAAACCTCTGGCAAAAAGGGCCCTAGATTTATAAACAAGCTTTAACGCACTCTTTCGTTTTTGAACATTTTCAAAGAAATATGTGCTTTTACCTGTTAAAGTAAATATTGATTATCGACGAATTTTTGTTTTTTTTGTTAATTAAGCTCAGAGTTTGGAAAATAATGATTTATTAGAACCTTGTTCACTGGTTCGGGACAACGACGATATTTTGAGAAATTTGTTGATAATGCTGAAGATTGAAAAACCTTTTGTGGGTCGACTTCATTAGTATAATCGTTTTTGTTGATTTGATTATCATATAGCATATTTTATCGGGGCCAATTTCTGTATCTATGGACTGTAATTAATTGGGAGACTTTAACCCTACACAATCTGGCGAGGGACAGAGGGACAGTCTTTCGTTAATTGTGAATTTCACTGTTTACGCAACGAAACAATTGTAAGTAAAACTAAGATGCGTAGACCGTTGAGATCAAAGGTATAGGTACTAGTATTACTAAGGTTAGTAATTTTACCCCAAACAGCGATCTTCATGTGTAACTGTCCATAAGTTAATAATAAAGAAGAATAAGTGCTCGTGGCACATAAGTTAAATGAAGGATAAATACTTATGTAGATATAAAATAGAATGTGCATTCAATTTCTTCATACAGAAACCTAAACACCATGACAGAAGTTGAGTCACCGAAAACAGTGAACAAATTTAGCGGTACAAGCGCCACAGTTATGTTTCATCAATGTAAACTGACAGTTAAAATAAACAAGTAAATAATAGCTAACAGTTATTAAATACAAGTTAGAGGAAAAGGAAAAGATTGTAACAACTCTTTTTTGTGTTGTATAAAATATACTTCAATTTAGGATCTTTCCTTTATTTAGTTCTAAATACACGAAAATTTTAATTATTTTACAATATTGGTCTGAGGTAGGCAACTTAATTTGCATATCTTCATAGTACACACTTTTGTAAAGATTTATAATCCTGCTTTCAATTTGTATTCATTTCTCATCTGATACATAACGCGTCTGCGTTAAGTTATTCTGCTGATATCTTGTACGCATGACCGCTTCATCTACTTCGAAATCCTCCATTTTGGACTTCCTGTTTAATGTCGAAGCATGAAGCTGCTTCTTTTTGATTGTACCTAAATTTATGTGAAAACGCCATCAATTTGGTGGTAAGAGATATTTTTAATACATTTACATAAGATTAAAGCATTTTGTTCTTTTTAGGCGTTTTCTTTGGGTTTTCTTTACGTTTTCTTGAGGTATTTTTTATACCATTTTTTTCTTTAATTACACGTTTATCATTAATTCAATTTACAACGTAATTGCATCTTAAGTACGCATTTCATTTTATGAGTGCAAATTTTTTGAATGGATACTTCCAAATAGTGCAATAAGAAGTGGATTTAAAAATTTTAAGAAGAAATATACGAATTTTACAAAGATAAATTCAATTTGGGGTGTGACTGATAATATTATGTCTCCGTAATCATATTTAGATACCAGTGGTTGTCAAAACGAAAAGTGTGTGTACAAAGTTTCTAAGGTATTTATTTAGTACTTTAAGCATAATTTTAAGACTTTCATTATTTCATCATTACATTTAATTCAATAAACATAGTCTGTATATTGTTATTTTTTACATTTTTGTCAAGTCGGTTTAATTGTCCCGATAATTTAAAAAAAGACAATTTGGCGCCCGAGATAACTTCATTTTTGTACATTCTTTATTATTCATGGTAAGTGGTAATTAAGCAAATTATTTTATTTGAACCGGCCCAATTTAATCAACCGATGAGCCAAAGGCACAATTATAAATGGTGTAAGGTATGTATTCTGAAGATTTATTATTTTCATTACTTTTGGATAACTTACTTACTTATTATTATTTTAAAATTTATTATACGTAACACACCTATTTTTTACAAGTTCCCCAAAAGGGGAGGGCGGGCTGCTCGAGCTTTCCTAGCTCCTTCAGCTACAATGATGGATTCCCAGCATGCATACGTACATTACGTATATATGCATGGTGGGACTAAAGATGGGTGTCGTCAAGATAGGATAGGAAGGATCGGCGTTAGGGTTCTGAGCGGGAAAATACTACACTAGCATTCTCCTAAGTAGCCGCATATGGTGTGCATATACTCAGTGACCATGCTGCTACATGTGTATCAAGAAAACCTGCTGAACAAACCTCATACAAGGTAGACGGTAACGGGAATCGAACCCATTACCTCCCGAATGCTAAGCAGGTCGTGTCACCACTACGCTCGGTAAATACAAGTTATACACAAATATATGAATATAGAAAACGTATATAGGAAAATTTTGTATGAAGAATTGGTTCATTTAACCAAATTTAAAATTTTTCATAACGTGAAACTTACATGAATAAACAAACAATTGAATGACAACAGATACAATAGCTACACAATTTCCACTGGTGCAAACTGGCAGTAGATGAATGTTATATAACTGATTAGTACAGCTTGAGTGCGGCGATAATCTACGGACAAATTAATGTAAGTTTAGACTAATTTTATTACGATCACCCTGAATAGAGCGATTATAGCCACATGTATATGAGTAGTCGGTAAGTAGGCAGTCGTAAGTGTAGTCAAAAGGTAACAATGTAGCTGTCGAATTCACTCCTCGAAGTGATACGATTATAACTCTTTATTCAATAAATAGTGCGTTGGATTATATCCCAATTTGATTTGTATTGTTTAATTAATCTTAAAGTTAAACAAATCCAAGCACGAGTTTTTCAGTTAACCAGAGTTCTTGGAAAAATTTCTTATCAGAATTTAGATTTACTTATTACCAGTGGATGGCTTAGGTTTAAGGTAGAATTGATATATTTTTCAGAATTTATGTTAATTATGTTAATAAGTAAATCAGGGCTTATAGTGATTAGTAAAATAATTATTTATCTCCATCAAATGAAAATTATAAATTAAGTAGAGAATATCTAATAAAAATCATATGTGAGCCAATACTTTTATTTAGATTAAAATTATTATGGTAAACGGTATCCAAAGAAGAGCTATAAGACTTATAAATGACCCGTCTCTAACTTCTGGCCTATAGTCATTTGAGCTATATTATGCTTTATTTGTTTAAGTACATTAATTAAAATAAGTAATTTTAATTTTGTCCTTTTAGCTCAGTCGTATTTTGTACTTGCAAAATAAGGATCGGGGTTCGTTATTAAGGCCCTCAACACTCCGAACAAATAGATTAAAAAGTTTATATACATTTATTTCCTATTATTTATAAATTTAAATATTTAGACTTAAACTACTTAAATAAAATAAATAAACATATATACAAGTGGATTCTTCGATTGGGATTGCTCCTGGGAGGAGGGTTATGTGGTCCTCTAGAGTTTCTGCAATGTAACATCAATAGAAGGGTTGGCTTTTGACTTTTAATCTACGTTCTTTGACTGGTTTGAGTTTACTTGGTTAACTACCGAAATAAAATAAATAATTTTACCTGAAAGATAAAACTGTTATAAACACGTGTGAGATTAGATGCCGAGTTCAGTGCTCTGCTTTCACAGAAATAATCAATATTTTTAAAGCGGTCGGATTTCGAACGTATAAGAATACTGTAGTTTTGTACCTGCTTTTCTTATGAAAATAAACTCATTCACGTTTAAATTCAATTTTTCCCTTTTAAATGAATGAAAGCTTTCCGTTTAGAAGGTAGATTTTGCACGGTAGCTGCGGATTATTTGTTTACCTTCAGATATTAATTATACTATTACCCAGGTTTTTATTTATGTGAAATAGTTTTGTTATGTTGGCCGAGTTTAAAATATAAAACCTTTGTTTTCTATTAAACTGAATCGTTCACGTCTAACAATAATGATATTAATTATTTAACGCGAAATAGATCACCGTGTGGTTTCTGGTTTACAGGTAACAATTTTACTAATTGCAAACGGTATAACCTACGTTTTTCGGTAGTGTCGGCGGCGGCGGTTTAATTACAGGCGATAATTTAGTACTGATGAACACGTCTAGTTTTTACGGTTACGTTTCGATTTTACTGGATTAACGGCATAAACTAAGTGTTCAGCTTAATCTCCCGACGGGGGTTTCATTATAGGTACGTTTGTCGAGGTGTTTTTTTTTTGTGTTAGTGTACATTTGTGTAGGTGTGTCTCCTTTGTTAGTAATCTGGGTAACTACCTGTTAAACTAAACAAGAGGATCTCCGGCGGTCAATGGAATATAGGGCAACCACCTTCCCAACTCCACAGTGTAGGTATCTAGTAATGTCGGCCTTCCAACCCTGCATATCCCTCTCACCAGGTGTATAGTGATGTAGGTATCTCAACTTACGTACGTTCAACGTTAGATCTCTGCAACTCTAACCCTTTGGCTTCGGTGGTGATATCAAGTCGCGGTGTCGCGTTTTCTGCTCCGGACGGCGGTTACAGGCTAGCGGTTTTAAACAGGTAGCAGTCGGCGCCAACGCGAAAATGGAGTACACCATTTCTGCTCGGATTCTTCTGGTAGAGATCCTTTTAGCAGCGCGTGCCGCGTTTTTATAAAGCATTTCCGAGGGTGGCTACAAAACTTTGGAGGGTGAGGTTCCGTAGGCCAGTGTTGGCGGAAGATGCTCTGACGTATACAAACTTTTAAACGTTTTTGAGATTTACGTCGGGGGGGGGGGGTATACATGATTGATTATTGTGCAATCTTTCTACGAATTTTTATAATTTCTTGCATCTGTGCACTTAGCAAACCACTTTATCTTAATGGATTCCCCGAATTTCATATCAGTACTGATATATTATTTAGCAAATAATTAATCATGACAGGAAAATTTTGATAAAGGACGGCGTCTTGTTACTAAATATTAGGAAAATAATTAAAAATAGGAAAACGGGATATCTGACGGCGTCCCTTTACAGAGCATATAAGAATAGTTTAGGTTCTTTCCTTGTTCTATCGCTATTACAATGGTAAGTGTGCCTCCTTAATACCTTCGCAGGCTATTTTCGCTAGGAACACTCAGTTTACCCATTCATACTACAATTACGCACTCAAAATTCCATCTTGTCACACTAAACGGGCACAATCTACATTTTTACGCACAGCGACCAAACTATCGAACGCACTACCCAGTTCCTATTTTCCTCCAAACTTTGATTTAAGCAAATTTAAGGTAGCCATTCATAAACATTTATCGGTCGCCTAGCCCTAACCCCCTCCCAATGTTCCCGAGTGCTTTAGCATGTTTGGGCAAATCTTAGCCTGTTCAGGATTACTATTAGAAAATAAAAAAGAAAATATTTATACACATTTTACTATAAAATTATGGAAGTGGAGTAAACATGTGGAGAATCAGATTACGCGCGTCACAGTATAACGACTTCCTTTTTTTAGTGCCCTACTTATGTAAAATTGTTTATCGTAAAGTTCACCATGTTAATTGTTAATGGAGGTGACTACTGAAGGTTGTCTCTTTGACTGGCAGTAAAGATTTTGAGATTATTCCCAACTAAAATAGTTTTATATTTTAATGAGAGTTAATGTAGTTTCCGTGGGCTCAGTAGTTAATTGCCTTCGACGACGGACTAACACTTGGAGTTTTTCGTCGAATTTATCATATTAGTGTATATCTTGTATATTATTGGTTAGATATTTTAACAGTTTCAACAAAATTTGAGAGTAAGGGTGTTGCTTTGCTTTTGATCCCTGCTACCAAAAAGGCTTGCGAAGCTCTGTTGAGGAGACATTTCGATGTTACAAAAACATAAGAAAAACTATAATATTCCGAAAACTAAACTAAATTAAAAAAATTGAGACTGAATTAAAAAAAAAGTTGGAGTTCAAGAAAAGTCAGGTTTGCTACCATTGCGTAGTACAGAGGATAAAAAGTGGCCATGTCTTATTGAACTAAACCCAGATATTCAGCATTTTGCAAAAACAAAAAAACACATGTTCAAATTCCATAAAACTGTTTTCATTTAATTCAACTTTTATCGATAACCAATACGAGACTTGAGATAGATTGACGTCGAAAATGTGACGGAACATATTTATTCAGTTCGCACAGGCGACGCACTTTATACCTAATTTGAACTACCCCTTTTGTGCTTAGTTTTCAGCGCGTTAATTAATGAAAATCACGATTTCCCGTACCTCCCTGGATGTAAGGCTGACCAATGTAATTTATAACTGTTATTTTTGCATAATAAAGGTGATGCACATTCTAAATTATGGTTAGCTATACAGGTAAAACGCATTTCATACTCTTTACTGTTGTTGGAAGTGGATAACCATTATTACTCTATTAGGGAATTAAATGTGCTCGCATACAAAGCCTTCAGTATATCCCAATAAAGAAAAGATTTTCTTATATTTCTTAAGTCCAATTATTGTTATAATGTGAAGTCTTACACGGTTTACACAAAGTGTTGTAAAAAAAAAGCAACAATTTTGTAAAGTGCTACATTATTATGAAGGGAAGCTCGTAAACTTCTGCTATATACAGCGTAATAAAGTAATCCTAAAAACTAAAACACTCAACGTTATTGTGTGAAAATTCGTTAAAAATAAAACCTAAATTACAAAATTGCATGAGATTATACAATATTGAAACAAAATCAATGAGTTTAAAAATTAGATAAAAAATGGATGTTTTAAAAAGTAAATTAAAACTTCCAAAATAAATTCCCCGAGAGGATAGAAAACCCTACATAGATTATATATCAAGAAAAGAGCTTTGTAAATAATTTAATAATTGTACAAAAAGTAACTCTTATTTAAAAAATATATATTTAGAAATAAAGATTCAACATTCGCGAATAATTTCGTTTACATAATTGTGCCGGTTTAAATTAACTAAAAATACGTTTTTTAATCGATCGTTAAAAGTAAATGTAAACGGTGGCATACGAGGGATGTACAGTGTTTAATGTCCCTAGCATAGAATACATTATTTTTCAACATAATCCTCTTGAACGTGAAGACACTTATTCCACGCATGTTCAAGCATAGCAACACCTTTCTTGAAAAACTCGTCTTGATCACAGAAGAAGTCCTGCACTGCTGCCATAACTGCTCTCAAATTTTGATCCCAAAGACTCTCTTTCAGCTTTGGAAATAAATAATAATCACTGTGAGCTAAGTCAGGGGAGTAGGGTGGATGCTCCATAACTACAAATCCAGCGTCATGAATTGCATTCATAGAAATAAGACTCTTATGAACTGGGGCGTTGTCTTGATGAAACATTCCGCGTGACAGTTTTGGAACTAATGCTACATAATATTGACCAGTGATTATGTGGACGCGTTCCAAAAAAATCCACCAATAAAATTCCTCGGCATCCAAAAAAACTATAGCCATTACCTTACCCGCTGAAGCCAAGTGTATTTTACAGCAAGAAAGATAGAGCGGCAATATTCAGTGAGGGAATAGCTGGGCCCCTAAGCGTTCCGTCTATACTTTTAATTGCACACAGGGTGGTAGAAATTTTAATGCCAAGTTTAGTTAAATTCAAACCTTCGTAAGTCGGTCTATCCAAATGTATGTTTTGCAATTTTACGATTCAAAATTTTATTGTATTTCGAGGGATGTAAGGTTATCTATAGTTATCTATACCTTTAACTTTTTAAGTTCCCTACTGTTTTTTGTACAATCAACTAAAATAGTGTAATTGCATGGATGGCTATGAAATCCTTAACAGCACTCCAAACTATCAACTAAGCTAGTTTGTTACAGTGTCAATTTAATTTGGTGGTTGTAGGAAATGGAACATAATACAGTATTCGCCAAAATCAACAGTATTAATTTTTGCAATGTACATTGTAGTGTCCTCTAGGTACCCCATCTTCAAAAGTGTAATTTGAACTGATTTACAAGAATGCAAATTCAAGAACAAAACAATCGCGAACTAATTTATCTTGACTTAACTGACGATAATGTTACTATTACTAAAATTGGTTGCTTGCCTTACATGGACTTGACATGGACCGGCAATAATTAAAAGATTAGAATTTATTTACAAGTCTGATATTTAATTACTCGTAAACCTCAAATCGGATCAAAAGAAGTGGTCGTCTAGTGGTAGGTACGTTGTGCTATCTGAATTAGATAGGCTGGATGAGGTAAAAAAATGAAACTACTCAAATTAAAATCAACGAGCGTTGCGCAATGTGATTCAGCCTGTTATGTACTATTGTGGGAAAGAACCACCAATAAAACCCACTTTATTCATAAATAAGTAATTGCACAAGTGCATTAATAAATCAAATAACAAAACAAAAACAATGAAAGGATTAAATATATAACAAAACACCATTAAATCAGGTTAAAGTGCGTACAAAATTATAACATTAAGAAAAATGAATAAAAAGTTGTTTAGTTACACGAAACACAATAAAAGAAAACATAATACCAAACATGTGGCCCTTGAAAACCAATCATGGCGGTCTTTAAGTAAATAAGCACATAAAACAAATGAAAATAGACAAGGAATTTACACGTATACAATTGTTTAGTGACTACTAAAGAGAAATTAGTTCGCAATAAAAACAATAAAAATAAAATTCGAGGTGTTTAATGGTTTTCTGGTCTCGGGAGTGTGTACGCACTTGGTAATTGCCTTTTACAAGTAATAACCAAAGCCCACCTCTACACAAATATAAATATAAACAACAAACAACAATGCTAATTCACACAAATACAAGAGTGAGGGAGCTCTGTACTGTCTTTTATTTTATCAGCTTTCAGCTTAAGGAGCCCGCGTGCGAATAAGGTACCTTTGCAAGGTAATGCTTGATTTTTTAATAGGTTATCTAGGATTGTAGAATTATTTGCTGACAGCCTTAGTTTATATAATAATACGTAATTACACTTGAGTACAGTCCGCGCGGCCAAAGAATGTCTCGTGTCGCGCATGGATGTTCGTGCATTTGGCCGCACTCGTTAACGCAATAGCGACTGAAAGCATTACCAGTGGCGTCGGTGTCGCGTTTTCAATTATTCGTCACCAAACCACAAGAAATTTTAAAATATTTTATTTATTTGAATTACATATGAACAGTAATAGTTTAAACATTTATAAAATAAAAAAATAACCATGTTGACAAGTAATGAATTTTATATTTGAATTACAAATGAACACAACAGTTTAATCAAATACTTATCTTTTTTGGGTTTTTTTAATGGTGTACTTTAAATTATACAATCTAAACGTTTGAATAACACTTACAGTTATCTTCGTCAGTAGTAATCTTTGTTAAAAATTGTTAAAGATGTAGTAAACAATTTTGTCAAATTTGAAAAATTAAAACATAAACATGAGCCTTTTAATTTTTCAATTTTTCCAAAAAAGATAAGTATTTTATTATGAGTATTAATGGTGAAAGTTTACATTTTCATACAACAGTTTAATCGTTTACGAAAATCAAAAAAGTGTAAGTTCGATTTTTAATTATAGAAACAGAATAGGCTGTATTTTAAGAGTATTATTCAGGATTTAAAAAAAATTATGATATTTCTTAGGTAATTAATTTTTATATTTCCATACACTTTGGGGAAAAGTTGCTCAAACGACGATAATTACCTACTATAATAATATTAAATATTACTAACAAATAAGTCACACAATCGTTCATCACTAGACCAGCCACTTTCAGTTCCTGAATCGCCAGTTTTTCGACTTGTACGTTAATCAGTATTTCGTTCTCTAAATATTTTTTTTCCTGGTCGATTACCTTCTTACAGCACTTTTGCCAGTTTTCTTGAGTAACAGCCGCTAAATCTTCTTCCAACAATCTTCTAACGTGGTTGAAGTTAAAGGTGGTATTTCTCTTTGCAACATTATTTTGCAAGGAATGTCAACTATTAGGATTTCTGTAATGAGAATTTAAGCAAATGCCATTAGCATTACATGCGCCGCAAAACTACTTATTTATTTTACTATGTATTGTGAAAGTATTTGTTGTTTGTACATATTTGTCTAATAAATTTGAGTATTATGAGCTTTAAAATTCACATAGGACACAAAATGGTTCACTGTCCTTTTGTTGCAATAATTGTAATAAAGTTAAATTAACAAGTACGTATGTAAATTAATAACAGAAATAAAGAATTAATTAGTGTAATACATGATAATAAACGGAACGCGCTTTTGATGGCGACGCCACTGACATGCTGCGCTTAAGAGACTTGAAGTTGGACGAATGCGCATCCAACGTTCAGGCATTCTTTGGCCGCGCGGACTGTATATTTCCTTAATCGATCACAGACAAATTGTTAAAATACGCGGATTAACTTCAAAAAAGGTGAAAACACATTGCAACTAGCATCCGAAAGAAAAACAAATCAGTGTTGGCTAATTCAAAATAAAATGTACACGCAAGAAATATTTTAAAGACAAACTGTTTACAATGAAGGTATTTAATTAACTAAAAATCAGTCTGGCTCGGTTGACACTCTAACGGTAACTGCCTTCCCCTCCGATTTCAAAAATAAAATCCTATCTTTACTTCCACAATCAACCCCCGTCTTTCAAAAGTAATAAAAAGAACAAGAAACATTAATTTACGTTGGAACAGTTTCATATTAATTATTGCACGACACCTTAATTTTAAAAATATGCATTCGTCCGTAACAAAACCTACATTTACGTCTCGGGTTTTAACGTACCAAACAAAGATCCCTTTGGATGTGCGCTATGTTCAGCCGTAATTAATCATTAGATCAATGACATTTTTACATCAAGAGAGCACATAAGAAATTCCAATGATTCGTTACGCTCCTTCAGTAAAGCAGTTTTTAAGCGTACAACTGCTACCCAAACCCCAACATGTGTTTTTCAACCCTTAGCCAATATCAGTTACATACATTCTCACATTTCTTATACAAAACGTTAATTATAATAATAAAATTTTTGCGGTCCGCTACCGACAATGAGTTCAAAATGAGCACCATTACGGCGCAAACAAGCTTCATAGCGATTTTGAGGATCATTGAACATATTCATACACAGTGGTTAACGCAGTTGTTGAAAATAAGTTATTGTTTTCCGTAGTTCTGCAATATCCATTGGTGCATTATCAGAGCGGAATACCCCATCGGACGGCGTAAGGTCACGTGAATGTGAAGGGCAATCGAATTCCGTTCCACGAGAAATTTCTGTTTCAAACGGTAAATCTCGTGCGCGGCAAAAATTTCTTAAATCTCTCCCAAAAGGAATGATGATCTTCTACTTGTAACGTTCTTGATTAATAGTAACTGTGTGTTGATTCCCATCCTCAACAAAATAAGGACAGTGTCCCGATACAGCACACCAAATCGTAACTCGAGCACTGTGAAGTCAGGGCGTTCAAATCCAAGAAATCGAGATGTTTGTCTATTGATATAGCAATTTAGGTAAACATGAAAACTATACATTTTTTAAGATTTCGGAACCTTCGTATGCTAGGCTCAACACGCGTCCACGATAAACTTTTCTTGAACTTTGTCCACAGCTTCGACGAGTAGATGTTTCACTGATGATTAATTTCCCCGTCTACTTCCGTATGGACGGAAATAATGTTCTACTATAAATACCTTTTCGTCAGTTGTCAGAACCATTTTCAGAACGACCTTAACACGAGCGTAATATTATTATGACAGTTAATTATAAAGAAGTCAAACTGATGTTATTTTAAATTTATTACTTATTCACGGACGTTGCAATGGGGTTATAAACCGAACATGTACAGTTTTTAGTGAGACATATCTAAATTTTCCACCAATGAGCGGAAAAAGGTTAAGAAAAGTTCTTAAAAATTAACTAGATATGGTCGAGTTAGTGTAAAAGAATTTTACCAAAGCTAATTACTTCAAATGAAGATAATGTAATAAATGTCTTAGACTATTTTAATATTAATGCAGAGTCCTCAACACGTGCCGCTGAGCTTGATTGTCATTAGACTACTAAGAACTAATGGTATGCATCCATACAGACTTAACCTACTTTGAATGTCTATCATTTGGTCATCTTTTTCGAACTTAACAAAATTTTGTGCAAATTTTGTTAGTTACAGATACCAAGAACATATACAAATTTTTAATGACATTATCTATAGATAACAAACCAGTTTGTAGATCCTCATATTACCTCCATGTATTGCAAGCAACTATCAACAATAAATTTTTGAAATGATTCTGTCGTACGATTAAAGTAATAACCAGATTGCCACATATTTATCGCAAAACATTAAATGGAAATGTTCCTGTTTGCAAAAGGAAGTTTGTGGACCAATTAGCAGAGGCTCCACTGATATGTATAATCAAATCTATCAACATCTGACTCATATGTTTGAAGATAGATGGATGAAACGTTCGGCACCGTGTAATTGGTCAGTGAAGTCTCTCGACTTCACGCCAATAGATTTTTACGTGTGGGAAGTAACGAAACAAAAAAAATGTTCTACACCCATAGTTTCAAAAGAAGATTTGATTGCTCGAATACGAAGAGCGTTCCATGAATTACCTGTATATGAAACAGCAAAAGCTGTAATTGTTATCTCTAGAATTCACGTGTTTTACTGCTAATAGAGGTCCTATTGAACGCTTAAGTCTTTCTTAATTCGTTTTTGTTAGCTAAGGACATTGTTACTATCTACATAACTAATCAAAATTGTGTCTTACTAAGCATTACGTGGATTTTTTTCATTCAAAACTGTACAGGGTGACCAATATAAGACGCACTATCTCGTTTTCTGAAAAACCGTAAGAGGTAGAGAAAAAATTTTATTAGAAAAGTTTCAAGAAAGGTAAACTTGCGTTTTTCTAAAACATTTGTATACATATAGGGTGGTCCAGTTTTCCCCAATCACTATCAATCAATTAATTTCAAATGAAACACCCTACATAGTATTACACATTTTAATAGCTCATTTAAAGACGTGTGGGTTTAAACATACCGTTTGGGTTCTAAGTTCACTTCTATCTACTGCATTTGATGCATATTTTTAGCTCTGGTTGTGTCATAAACAAGATGTTTTGCTCTACTTAACCTACAAGAGCCAATTTAATTAATTGGCTACCAATTTTCATCTTTTTTGGCGAATTAACAAAAACTTGTTTTTAGCCAAATTTTTGTAAGTTGCAGCGAACCAGAAAAACATATACGAATATTGTAAACATCGTATATCAATGAACCTCCTATGTATTGCAAGCAGCTATCCTAATATTCTCGAATATATTCTGTCGTGACGATGACAATAGTAATTACGACACTCACACACGTTTTTTCAGATTGCCGCAACCCACAAAACCTTGGCTAAAAACTTCCCTGATTTGCCGAAAATGATGAACAGTAAAATGAATTTCTGTGGTTACCAGTATCATACATCATTGTCATTAGACTAATGTGATAACTTAACTATTGCTAAACATGTATGCAGAAATTGATGCTTTTTATATTAACAGTAATGAGAGTTTCGCTTTGGCGAGGAGAAAGTGTAGTGAAAGGTACCCAGATCGTAGAGTTCCTCACAATAATATAATTCTCAGGATTGAGCGTAATTTAAGAAACCACAGCGTTTTGAAAGATAAAAAAAGCCGAACTACTAGCATCGTACCGGAAGAGAACCAATTAAATTTATGTATATTTTGAAGAACATTCAGAAAATTATTTGAGACTGGCTAAATCAACAGTTTATCAGTCAATTAAGGTAAACGAATATAAAAATTTCAAATTCGCAAAACTTCTACACTTAGAAGACAACGACAAACCCCGTCGAATGGAGTTTTGTATACTGTTGATGAATAGCCACTTTGAAAGCTACGTATTCCAAAGAATATGTTGGACTGATGAGGCCACGTTTAAGACTACAGGTATATTTAATAGAAATCATCTTCACTATTGGTCGGTATAAAATAAGAAGAAAATAGAAACTATTAAACATCAAGGCAGGCGAAGTGTTAATATCTTAGGGTGTATTTACTAAAATCGTGTTATTCCATTTGAAATTAATTAATCGGCTATATTAATTTATTACTAGAAAATGTTTCATCTATGTTAGAAGCCGAAGGTGCAGCCAACTAAATAAGGGAGTTTATAAAACACAATTATGACGAGCCCTTTAGACTATCTTAAAAGACATTGAAGGTAGCGGATCGCAAAATTTATTATTGTAATAAACTATGTCAAATTGCCATTGTTACCGCGATAGAAAAGATTTTTAATATCATGATGATACGTCGTAATTTGCTAACTAATGTGTGCGGAATATTTTATTTAATGCATTTTTATGTAAGAAATGTAAGAACGTATGTAATTGGTATTTGAGTAAGGGTTGAAAAAAAAACACATGTTCGCACGAACTGTCTTTATTAAGGTAGCGTAACGAATCATTGGCAATTCTTATGCGTACATTCTTGATGTAAAAATGTCACTGATTAGTAATTAATTACTAATGGTACACACTGCAATCAAAGACGTCTTTGTTTGGTACTTGGAAACTCAAGACCTAAATGTAGGGTTTGTTACGGACGAATGCACATTTTTATGTCGTGCAATAATAATATGAAACTGTTCCAACGTAAATTAATGTTTCTCGTTTTTTTACCACTTCAAAGACGGGGGTTAATTTTCGGGAGTAGACATGGTGAGTGAAAACCAAAGGGAAAGCAGTTGCTGTTGAAATTTTGATTGAGCCGGACGCATTGAATTGTTTTAATTAGAGACTCCCATTGTAAACAGTTCTTTCAATTAGCGAAATATTAATTTGTCTTTTCTTTCGAGTATTAGTTGTAATGTGTTTTTCAAATATTAACTATAAGTAACAGTCACCCTTTTTGAAGTTAAACCGCGTAGATTAACGATTTGTGTCTGTGATCAATTAAAGTCTAAGTAGGTATTTTTTATATAAATGAAAGCTCGCAGTAAATCATTTTACAAGCCTAGATAACCTATTACAAATCAAACATTGCCTTGCAAAGGTGTCTTATTCGCACGCGGGCTCATTAAGCTGGAATCTGCTAAAATAGCAGACAGTACAAGGTTACCTCACTCTGGTATTTGTGTGAATGAGCATTGTTGTTTGTTGTTTATATTTATACTTGTGTAGAGGTGGGCTGGTGAACGGGTACATGATACCACTGGTTATTAATTGTAAAAGGCAATTGTCAAGTGGGTACACGCTTCCGTGACCAGATAACCATTAAACACCTCAAATTTTATTATTATTGGTTTTATTATTGCATAGATGAATGTGTAACCTGAGAAAGGGGCGCTGTATTTTTCTAACGCACTCAAACTTATACATCAGTCACGATGTTAGGATCTATTTATAACTTACCCTTGTAAGGGTTTGTTTAATGAGTTTTTTGTGTCAGTTTGTTAAGTAGAATTGTTTGACTGCGAACTAATTTCTCTTTATATGTAATTTATTGTAATTTGACTTATGTATTTTGTGTTTTCGTAGCCACTAAACAATTGTGTACGTTTCTCTTAGTGTTATAATTTTGTACGCACTTTAACCTGATTTCATTGTTTTGTATATATTTAACCTTTATCATTGTTTTTTTGTGTTATTTGATTTATTAATGTACTTGTGCAATTACTTATTTATGAATAAAGTGGGTTTTATTGGTGGTTCTTTCCCACAATAGTATATTAACGCGCTGAACCACCATTGCGCAAAGCTCGTTAATTTTAATTTGAGTATTATCATCGTTTACCTACCCCTCATGATGCAACACCTACCTCATCCAGTCTATCTAATTCAAATAGCACAGAGTACCTACCACTAGACGGCCACTTCGTTTCATCAGATTTAAGGTTTGCGGTTAATTAAATGTCAGACTTGTAAATAAATTCTAGTCTTTTAATTATTGTCAGGAAAGTCCATGCAGGAAAGCAATTATTGACAGTAAAGTCAAGGTAAATCACTTAGAGATTGTTTTGTTCTTGAATTTACATTTTTGCAAATAAGTTCAAATTACATTTTTCAAGATAGGGTACCTGGGGGACGATACAACATGGTGTATGAGAATAACAGATCCCAAGACGTGGAGCATCTGAAACAAAGAATAAGGGAGGAAACTTATATTTTTAATCATAGCGGTACAGTGGAGTGGGCAACAAAACAACTTACCGAAATATATACAACACGTATCGCTTAATATGGAGGACATGTTGCGCCCCTCCAGTAACTACTTTTTGTGTTTCCTAAATAGTTTTTTTATAATAGGTACAATACTTGGTTAAGTTTTTTTTATCATTTGCTGCCTACATTTAAAATATCTATTATATATATATATATATATATATATATATATATATATATATATATATATATCGTCGGTTAAGAGTGTAAACCTGCTAAGGCAGGTTTACCTGATTGTTCAGGAGATGATTTAAACCTTATAAAGGTGTTATTAATAAAGGGATTGCAATTTGTAAAATCCGCATTCTTTCTTTATATCCAAAAATCATTTCTAAAATTTAAAAACAGATATTAATCTGGTTTTCAATTTTTTATTAATATTTTTTGGAGATAGCAGGTTTTTTAAGAAAAAAAATTTTTTTCTTGGACTTAGCAACATTTTTTAAGAATGTACACCTGCTAATTCAATTATACCTAGTTTTTCAATAAATGATTTAAACGGTATACAATTGTAGTAAAGTGTCTTTTATTAAAAAAAACTAGAATAATTAAGAAACAATATTATTCGTGGGGAAGCCCATCATAATAATCATAGTAGTCGTCTTTCAAAGTAGTTTTAAGAGCTTGGAGATCCATAAACTTTCTGGTTTTAATTTTGAGCCTTTCTAAGTGAAGCTGATCCAGCTCATCTATATGACATGCCTTAGCTGTAGGACATCGCCTTTGGGGTAAAATTTGCCAGTCCTCAGAAAATCGTAATTTGTAGTAAACGTCACCATTTGGACTATACTTAAGAGCTCGTATGTCCACAACTTAATAACATTAACAATAAGAAATTAAAAAGAATGAGGAAACTGCATCTAAGCGATTCTTACCTTTACTTGCCCTTTTATTTTTCCTTTTGAAAAATTCAACCTTATCAAATTTCTTGAAAAACTTGTGATTCAAATAGGACACGTCATAACTTTTTGGTTTCAAACGGGCTTTTTGGCATATAGACTCATAATCTACTGGTACATTGATCGATTTGTCTTTGAGCTGTCTCTCTATTGTGCTGTGCATCGAGTCCGCCTCCATTTGTGTGTGCCCGATCTCTAAATACTTTTGTACAATAGTTATTTTGGCGCTAATGGCTACATTAAGTAAAGCGTTTGTTACGGTAACATTCCGGTTTTGGTAGGCACAACCATCGCTATACAGAATGATTTTAGCTTCTTCACTGTTTTCGATGGAAGGTAATATTTTGTCTACGATAAATTTTGAACAAATGTTATGTACAACAAGTTTGGTTTTATAATATAAATTCGAAATTTTTGATTTAGGTGCCATCAGAACTGCCTGTAAATCCATTGTGAAGACGAGCCTTTCATTTTCCTTGTCATAAGATTTTTCTTTCCTTGCTTCTTCTTTTTTGGTAATATGCAAATTATACTCTTCTTCTGAAACGCGCCCTATTTTAAAGCCTGCGCATTGATCCTTTTTAGGATGGTATAAGGTAATGTTGTGTAATTGTAACACCTGGTTAAAAGTAGTTATCGAAAGTGATTGTACGTTTTTGTATTTACACCAGTCATTAGCGTAAAATCTATAAAGGCAATTTTTTGATTGCCACTCTGGTAATAGATATTGCTTGTTAGTAGAAGCCCTACAATAGTGGGATTCCATTTTAGGAAGAGAATTTACAAAGTTTATTAGTTCTTGATTTTCTCTGTCGAACGGTTTACTATCTTTTGTTTTGCCAGTCTTATTCTGTTGCTTAAATTTACCAGACTGCTTTTGTTGTTTCCAACCGAAAACAGTCATTCTGCCTATGGCCAAAGTGTTGAGAAACATTACACGGCATACTCGAATATTAGTATCATTTATTCTTAAATGATATAAAAAAGATTGAGATCTTCTGGAATTTTCGGCATTCTTACCATTCCTAGGACGCTTAATCGCGACGATTGACACTATGTTGTTAATAAAGGTCTTCTTCTCACCCCAAGTTAAGCTCCAGAAATATTTAAATAACTGTTTTCTTTCTTTCTCCGTATAGAACTACATTTAAGTTTAACCTGTTTAGTAGCAACTTTACATGCACATCTTGGCCTCATTGCTCGAGGAATTTTTTTAGTATCGTATACCCGTTTATTTTCTTTTTTCATTCTACCAAGGTATTTGCAGCCTTTTTCCCTAAGTTGCTTGTTTTTTTCTGAGAACCACGCAGTTTTGTCAACCTGGAATCTTTTTTTTCTAGTATTACTTCTCTTAGGAAATTCTTCTAGCGACTCATCTGTCTCATTTTCCGGACTTTCTATGCAATTCTGAGGATATGTCAAATTGGTAAGATCTGCTACAATTTGTTCCTGACCACAAAGATTTTCATTATGGTTACTATTAATTTCCAAATCCGGCACATCTATAACTTCGAAGCATATGTTGTCCGCAAAGGAAACTTCTGACATGTTCTCAACGACTGTCACTGAATTAGAACAGGTATTGGATATTTTCTATTTGTGCTAGATCCATTAGAATTTCAAAGAAATTTCTATTTTCATAAACACCAAGTTTATCTGGTTCTTTAGGATTGTTTAGTTTCAGTTCAGGCAATGAAGTTAATACCGGACTTGTCGCTAGCTCTACTAATTTTCTTCCGCGAGACATCTACAAGGCAAAAGGAGATAGTGTACTATCAGAGCGGTATTTTTAAAAACACAGCTAATTAATTTTGAAAATTCAATATAAAGTGTACACTTGAAACATTTCTTAATTAACGTTTTCAAGTTTAACCCATTATTATTGAATTTTCTCTTTAAAGCAACCGGAAACCTATGACAGTTTAAAAATTATTATTAATTTTATTAAATACATAAATAAAAAGTTTACCTCGAGTAGGATTTGAACCTACGACCTGTACTTTGCCAGAGTACCGCGCTAACCAACTGCGCCACCAAGGTTCAAGCCCCAATCGATGCAAATTTTGTCTTTATGTATGTAGAACTGATGTAAATTCTAAATATAACTATGACAGTTTGTTTATCAAAGGAGTGACTAAGTCCAGTATAATATAAGTAGAAACACATAATGAAAATCTGCTAAGTCCCTTAACAACCTTAAAATCTCTTCACAGCTACTATAATAACACACCCAATGCAAGCTATCTACCTTAAAGTTACCCCAAATTATATTAAAACAACTCACCTTAATTTCTATTGCATCACTTTACTACAAATAGTTTAAATTCAATAGAAATACAACACGTAATAAACTACACCACGCCGTAAAACGTCAGCACACAAAAATGGCCATTTACGGAGGACTTAGCACGTTAACGGTTTACAATATTCATTGGTTTGGACATAGCACTTTTTCGTAAAGCGAAATATTATCGTTAATTATGATTTTTGGACTTACGCAGATTTACAGTTAAAACCCCACCATTTTTTTAACAATTTGGTATATAATGCTGAAAAGGGTATAGATTGGACTTAGCAGGTTTACACTCTTAACCGACGATATATATGGTCTGTCACCACCAGCTGAGTCGATGGAAAACTACTCAAAATATTTTTTTGAAAAAATCTACGTTAAACTTAAATGTTAGTTTGTAAAAAGCATCATATGTCTAAAGTGCAGCATTTTTGAGTTATTTTATTTTCTTGAGAATTTTTGACTGATGCATCTGTCCACAAAAAATATAATTGCTGAAGGTACAAGCGAGTTAGGGCAAATATTTTTAAAAAAGAGCACACAGACCTCACAGTTTACAGGATCTTACAATAATAAATGTTAATATTGTTCGAAAAATGGCATAAAAAAATTTCAATTTCAAAAATTCAAAAAGTAAATTTTTTTAAATAGCAACCCTATTTTTATACTGCATTAATGGATTCTACGCTAAAAAATAAGAAGGCTTTGTAAATATAAACCTGTCCCTAAAATTTATAGTTCTGTACAATCTTGAAAAAAAAACCAAAATTTTTGGTAGTTAAACTAAAATTAAATTTTGGTGGACTTTATTTGAAAGGAATCAATAATAAACAAATGCTATTGTGTCAACAAACAAATTATTTGACATTTCCCACGTTAAGAAGTGCTACTCGTAATTACTCGTGTGTCCGTTTAGGTTTTAATAATGAAGATTATTTTAATTTATTTGTAATATACGGTTAAATAGGGTAAAGTTATTAAAAGAATTTGTTTTGTGCGGGATATCCGAACCGTTCAAGTCCAACTCATGACACCCTGACGCGACTTATTTACAATTGTAAAACTTCCGGCCGAATTGTTGGAAATCAAAAAAAAGAAAATAAATAAACCCGTAGTTGACATTGAAGCTATTCAAATTACTCTTTTGGCGTATTTTAGACTTTAGAGTACATCCTGAAAATTCATTAGCTGATGCCGAAAAAGATCTGAGAATATCTACAAAAAGTGTTAATTGAATTTTGAAAAAACACAAATTTAATCAATTTTCATATAAATTAACTCAAAATTTAAGGCCAAGTGATAGTGTAAAACGAATACATTTTTGTGAATTTATATTAGCTAAAACTCAAGAAGATCAAAATGTTTTGAACTAAATAATTTGGATTGACAAAGCAAAATTTCATAAAAACGGTATGTTATCCGTCATTACTCTCGTTATTGGAGTGATCTAAATCCACGTCTAATTCGTGAAAGGCCGTACCAAACTCATTGGAGTTTTAATGATGATTTGTTATCCGTCATTACTGTCGTTATTGGAGTGATGAAATCCACGTCTAATTCGTGAAAGACAATACCAAACTCATCGGAGTTTTAATGATGATGTGCTAGTGGTACATTCATATAATGAAATTTGAATGGTAAACTGATTAGCGATTGTAAATCAATTTTTGCATTAAAGTTTTTATTATTTTAGGCGAAAGATACCTTGAAATTTTAAACGATTATTTACGAACCGGTTGTGGTACCAACATGATGGAGCTCCACCTCATAATAGTGCGTTTGCAAATATTTTTTTGGAAAACTATTTTGAGTATCGTTTGATAGCAAAGAACGGTCCTCCCCGATCGCCTGACCTAACGCCGTTAGATTTTTTTTACCTAGATATACAGTAAGGTCCGAAAGTCCTGTCACAACCCCCTATTTGTGTGATGATTGTATGTGTTGTATGTGTATTTGCGAACATGCCACAGCACATGTTGATAGTTACAGTTTTAGGTTGTTTAGTGGTGCAGAATATCAGTATGGACACCGTCATTGTCACGGCACAAAATGATGCGGCGCCAGGTCCTGTGTGAGATTTTCCGAGGAATAGGCAGGATGATATCCCTGAATGCCTGCCTAACAGCTTCCTTCAATTCTTCAACAGACTGATATCGTTGTTTCAAGACCTTCTGCTTAATTATTCCCCACAGAGAATTGTCGCATGATGTCAGATCTGGACTCCTGGGAGGCCACTCCATCGGCGCTGGCAGATGCTGCGATCCTCTCCCTATCCACCTCTGGGGTAGCACTTCATCCAAGAATTCTCGGACACGGAGAGCGTAGTGAGCAGGAGCTCCATCTTGTTGAAGCCAACTGTCATCAAGAATGTTCAGTCTTTGAAGCTGTGGAATGAACCATTCCTGCAACATTTCCAAGTAAGAATGTTGATTTACAGTACCGTCAAAAAAAGACGGCCCTATCAGATGACTACTGGACATTGCTGCCCAGATCTTAACATGTGGTGGATTATTCTCTAACTCTTTATAATAATATGGATTTTCTTTGCTCCAGAAGAAAATACCCCTATTCCGAGAAGATCGGTAAATTGCACATTCGTCTGAGAAGAAAACTTTCCCTCGCTGCGGGAGTGTCACAAACACATCGAGTAATCTTGAGCAAGCTTCATGTCTTCGCCGAATATCCTCATCACTCAACTCGTTTACGAATGTTGGCTTAAAACATTTTAATTCCAGATCTTTTTTCATGTCTGTCAGCATAGTCGTTTTTGGAATTCCAAGATCAGAAGATCTTTTTCGCAATGATTTCTTGGGAGATCTGGTCATATAATCCGCCACTGCTGCCAAGTTTCTGGTCGTGTTGATGGTCGACCTCTCCTCTTTCCATCCAGAACGGATCCAGTTGTGAACAGTTTCTGTTGCCATCGCAGTATCGTTCTCTTGGGTGGCGCTTCTTTATTGAACCGTGCCGAAAAATCCCCTTGCACATCTCTCATGATTTTCCCGGAGTGTGCACGTTCATGAGTCCATGCACTTGCCAAAACACGTTCTTCCACACTATACGTACTTGTGTCCATCTCCTGAAAAGAAAAATTACTTATAAGTATGCATCATAACACAAAAAAGGGGGGGTGACAGGACTTTCTGACCTTACTGTAGACTGTAAGCATATCGATTACATATGTTCCATGAAATTTTTTGATATGACGCGTAATTTAGCGGCAAAAAAATAAGAAAGTTGCTAAGGTAGAGTTTAAGTGATAATTTTTTCAATATCTGAATAGCTATTAATTTTATAAGAAAAAGTGCAGACATATTTAAAAAAAAATTATTTTACGTAACTGTTCTTTATAAAGTTTCTTAATATAAGGCAAGGTAAGTCTAAAAATTAATTAAATATGAATAAAAATGGCTATTATTGATATCTTATAGAATCGGGCAGCTTTAGCATTTTTTAAACCTAACCTGAAGTTTTAAACGTCATTCTGACAGTTTATTGTTTTTGTTTTTACAATGTTGCCTCGTAATGAACGTATAAAAAAGAAGTTGTATAGTTATCCTAAAAAAATCGTAATTAAAATTATTTCATTTCTTTTAATTTTTTAAATTCGCATCTAGATGTATATTAACCTCTGTCTGGTATCAAGTTTTAAACGTCTGTTTGACATAGATTATTGTTTTTGTTTTTACAATGTTGTCTAGTTTCGTAATTAATTTATTATAAAAGAGGTTGAACATTTTTCCATTTTGTGGTTGGAAGGTCGTGTGGTGTTCCAGATATTTTTTAAATAGGTCACTCAAGATTCAACGATTTTCGTGCAGAGTCTAAATAGTGTGAAAAACAATGTTGCAACAATATAACCTACAATTTTTAAAAGTCAAGTCACGGTAATTTTTTGCTCTTTTGACGGTATTACCACACTCTCCCTAGATTTTCATGGCCTGCTCTAATGCAAAATAAGATGGAACAGTATAGTTAAATAATTTATGCAAGATACTTGGGTGGATCTTTATTATCATCACTTAGGTGATTTTTTTTGTATTGATGCTTCGGTAATATACAATGAAAATACAATTTCAAAATAATAAAGTATACTCCGTAATTAATAACATGAAATTAGTTTAAATGGTTAATTTACAGACTAAACTACTAATGTAAATATAGGTTTTGGCAGATCCTCTAAGCTAGTGTTTGCTAGGACAATATTTGTATAACTTACATCTAATTTCAGAGAATCACAACTGAGTATTTGCATTATATTGATCAGAAAAACGTATATTGTACTATTAAGCACATAAAGCGTTAAAAATTATATAAATATTTATTAAATTATGGAATTTACATATAAATTAAAAACAACGCTATTGGCAAGAATAATTGATTAAGCACTAATTTTCTGCCAATCACTCACATTTATCTATCTGCTTGTTAATGTAACATCATTGTAGACAGGGAAAAGTCACGCGCTTGTACTTAATTGGAAATTGTCACATCTGGTAAATAAGCTTTTTTTTTGTAATTTCTGGAAATATGTTTTCATCGGTATTCCGCACGTGTCATTTTTGAATGTCAGTTGTGTAAACTGCAATGGTCAATCATTGGAAGCACGTAAAATGTAACATTATTTAATTGAATTTCCCATCAATAAATAAGTTTTCCGTGAACTGAAATTTTCGATGATTTGGGATGACAAATCTTTATAAGATAACTGAGTACAAATGGCGGATTAAGTCTTTAAACACGGTCACCAGCTCAATAAATCCTGAAAAATTTATATAACTATTCAATCCATTGTTGGGTAATAAAATTTTCTGGATACATCAAATTTCCTTTTACTTTAAATTATAAAGATACACGTAAAGTAATTTCGTAAATAACTTAAACTCTCCTAAAAGCACGCGACTTTATTGTTTGCTTTGCGTAAACGTTTATTTATTTATTTAACTGCTAAAACGAAACTTCTAAATTAAACAGTCGACTTGTACTTAAACTTTATGGATGGTAAAAGTTTTGTTTGCGAACAGAAATTCGGGTTGTTACTGTTAATTGAATTTGAGTATGATCAGTAGTTAGTCATTTATCAAAGAAAAATGAACACCACTCATTTTGTCATGTTTACCACAAACCACTATAGGAGCAACTGAAATTTTGCTTCATTTTATCCGAACACTTTCAATTGTGATTTTTAACAGCGAATGATACTTAACTTAAATAAAGCTCAACCCTTTTATTACCTAAATCAAGAATGATAACCTAAACGAAAGGGGTGTTCCGGAATTTCAATGAACTTTAATTAACAAAATTAAATTTTAATTCAATCAATCGTTACGTGATAGAAAAGTATAAACGGATTTTGGTATGTAAGCAAATTTCTTACAAAAATAAGTGTAAATATTCAAATGGGGAGAATAAATTTTACATAAAATCGTTTCCTGCTTTTTTATTTTTGTAAAGTATAAAAGAGATATAATGATTGATGACTGAAGTAGAGAAGTTGAATAACAAGAAAAATCAAAGAAAATGGTTTTAGATAAAAAACGTTTACTGCCGTGCTAATGTATTTCAGATGTATAGGTTTTCCAGTTAATCTAAAACAAAGTGAACCATTTTTCAATTGATAAAGTATAAATCAATAGAAACTTACACAAAAAAAAACAATGTTATCGTACTAAGAAAGAATGTTCATCGTGAATTGAACTGGAAAATTTGTACCTTCTTTCACTAAAAATGAATATTGATGTAAAATTTACTGAGGTGTAGTTAATTGAGGTAAGGAGTTGTATGAAATTTAATTGTTTTGAGTAGTGATTAAACACTGAATAATTCAACATACTGGATGGAAGAAGTATTAATTTATTATCATTATCATTATTATTATTATTATTATGCAAGTATGAATTTATTATGTATTGTACACACAGAAAGTAACTTATAATTTATTACACGCTAGAACGTATGATTAAAACTAGTCCCATTACTAAAGATGAAATAAATAATAGTTATTTATGTAACAAGTGCAAAAAGTAATTATAACACGCGACTTGCGTCTAGTGCAATGAACAGTTTTTGCAACAGTAGCATACAGTACTATTTCTACGTTCATTAAAAAAACGGTTTCACTAAATGGGCTTGTGTCGGTAAATAAAACTATTTTATAATAATGTTTAATATTTAACACCAGAGCACTCGCGCTCGTTTAATAACAAATGTACCCGCGAGGGGATTCCCTCAATACTGTATCACTGCATCTTCTTTATCGTTGTTAGCGCACAAGTACGTCAATTTTTTTTATGCTTTTATTATTATTTTATTAGCATTGTTTCAAGATTTTGTTTTATTTATAGAACGTGTTACAATTTTTTTTACAAAATACTATCTACTTCTGCAGTTGTAGACTTTCTTATATAAGATCAATATAAATAAAAAAATAAGGTAAAAATACATACTCTAAATAACAAAACACATTATACAGGGTATCCACAAACTCTTTTCACAAAAGAAAACTGCAGATTCTAGAGCTGATTTTATGTCGATTTAATGTAAATTACATTAATACGAAAATACTTCCTAAGAGAGTTGGAGCTCTTGGAAGATGGCGCCCTAACATCAGTTTAATTCAAATATCTTCAAAATGGTTTCCCTTTAAATGATAACATTCTGTACATTTATTTAGTGGAATATGCCTAATCGTATGGCGTGAATATTATTTTTTAGATGTACTGATAAGCGACTCGTTTGGGCGGGACATTGGACATTGCTATTCATAAGTTTTTTATTTTTCAAAATTTCGCAATTTTAACATAAAATTAAAAAAATTTCGATTTTTTCATAAAAGAATGATACTCTTGTCTGAATTCTATGAAGAATAAACAATATAATAATTGCGTGAACGTGAAAATAACTAGTATGACAGATACTAGTTGAGGTTAAAGTGTGAAATAAGTTTTAAGTGAAAGATTTTTTATTGATTAGTTACTTTACCGTAAATACAAAAAGTTGAATATTGTTAGAATGGTTCCGTTTAGTAACGATGAATATGCCGATGTAAGACGAAATGCAATGCAACGGTCGGGCAGCAGCACGTAGATATGCAGATAAATTTCCAGGTAGAAGACGTCCTGCTCCTAAATCATCAGGGAAACAGGATCGGTAATTCCTAAGAATAATGAAACGGGAAGACATGCTGATGTAATGGAAGAATATCAGGATGATATTTTAATGGAAACAATCCCGAAATAAGCGTAAGAAGGTTGGCTGCAATGTATCCCAATGTGTCAAAATCTTCTGTGTGGAACATTCTACATAAGGAAGACTTGTATCCTTTTTATTTCAAAAAAGTCCAGGCCTTGCAAACAGGTGATTTTTCTGCTCGTGTTGATATTTTTCCAATTGGATGCAAAATAAAGAGAATCAAGACCAAGATTTTTTTTTCTAATATTTTGTTTTGGATCAAGCCACTTTCACAAAAGATGGAATTTTTAATATGCACAATGCACAGTATTACTCCTATGTTGATGAAAACCATCATGCGATAAGGGAAAGTAAACAACGGGAAAGGTTTAGCATTAATGTATGGATAGGTGTTCTTGGTAATAATTTGCATGGACCTGTAGGATTGCCTAATCGTTCAAACGGCGAAGAATATCTCAACTTTCTACAAAATACTTTACCGGATTTATTAGATGATATTAATCTGAATATTGGGCAGAACTTGTGGTTTTTACATGATGGTTGTCCGGCTCGCTATAGCAGAACTGTTCGTACTTTTTTAGATAACAATTACCAAGAGCGATGGATCGAAAGAGGCGGTCCGGTTGCTTGGCCAGCGAGGTCTCCAGATTTAATTCCTTGCGATTTATGTGTTTGGGGATATCTAAAATCACTGGTTTTTCCAACCAATAAACACAGGCGATCAGCTTTGAAGAAGAATTCAGGATGCCTGCGACGAATTTAGGAACAATAGAAATTTGAAAATTCGGCAATCTTTACATAAACGAATAAATTTGCATAGAAACGGGTGTCGAATGTGGAGCATCCTTTAATAGATTAATTTGTGTTTCATAGCTTTAGTGCATTTTGAATTTTGATTATCGTTGTGTACAAGTTTTTTTTATTAAAACGATTTTTTTTTACCCGAGTTTTCCTACTTTCTAAAGCAAAATTATGACATAAGAGCAGTTTGACGTTTACGCAATTATTATTTTGTTTACTTTCCACAGCCATCTTTCATAATTGCAAATGAATTCGTTGGTTAATTTGATAAAAGTATGATTAACACATGAAAAGTTCAAATCGATTCATTTCTAAAACTGTGTATCGTAGCGACTTCAGACAAGAGTATCACTCTTTTATGAAAAAATCGAAGTTTTTTAAATTTTATGTTAAAATTGCGAAATTTTAAAAACCAAAAAACTTATGAATAACAATGTCCAATGCCCCGCCAAAACGAGCCGCTTATGAGTACAACTAAAAATCATATTCACGCCATACGATTGGGCATATTCCACTAAATAAATGTATAGAATGTTATCATTTAAAGGGAAACCATTTTGAAGATATTTGAATTAAACCGATGTTAGGGCGCCATCTTGCAAGAGCTCCAGCTCTCTTAGGAAGTATTTTTGTGTTAAGATCATTGCTTTAAATCGACATAAAATCAGCTCTAGAACCTGCAGTTTTCTTTTGTGGAAAGGGTTTCTGGACACCCTGTACAATAGGTACTAAAGATAAATGGTACAAGAGTGCAAGAGAATGAATGATTAATTGATTGTGAATAAAGTAACGTTTACTTAGTCCAATTATTCCGAATCATGTTAATATCCAGTTTCTGCAGCCGAACACTTTGCATTTACGGTAGTGTGTTCCTTGCAAATGTGCTTGTTACATAATGAACACAACATTTTAGTTTTTCGATTCTTTTTGATGGACAGAAGGCACATCTCACTTCTGTTACATTCTGCTGTTGAGGTACACTTACTGTATTCTTCTCTATCCCAGCAATTCACAGAGTCTCAGTTTCATCGACTGTGGAATGTTTGTTTCATAAATTCGTCTTTTGCCATAGACTAGGGAAAGGACACCAAAAAGTCTTGTCTCTTTATCTTTTGCCTTGAATGTTATGTAAGAATTCACTCCAGATACGTTGAGCAAAAAATAAAATATTACTAGAAGCCACATATTTGTTTTTCTTGACACAGAATATTTTTCTGAAGTGCATCGTTCAAGTCAACACCGCATTTTGTGGAATTGTCCGGTTCTGATGCTTCTCTACTTTCAAGATTAATTGCATCGTCATGATGAAGCGTTGATGCTAATAATACCATTTTGCTTGTCTTTGCTTTGTAGGAAACAATCGTACATTCATTAGTGAAACCGAACATGGAACTCTTGAGCTGTCTTCTCACTGATTTCGCAATAAACATAGGAGGTATTTCGCTTTTATTCTTCCGTAAAGTGCCCACTAGTTTCAGTTTTTTCCCCAAAAGATCCTTAGCAAGAGGCACAGAGGTAACTAAGTTGTCGCAAGTCAGATTCCGACCACTTTTTTCAATGTGATTTACCATATGCTTCACAACTTTGCTACTTCGAGAATCAAGCCAGCAAGGTCCTGGAGGCTCTAAGTTCGAGCAATAATATGTTTTGGCGCCGCAACATGCCCATACCTTTACGCCGTATTTCCTCGGTTTGGTCGGCATATAAACACGAAAACTGCACCTCCCGCGAAAGTCTTACATTTTTTCACAAATTGTTCAAACAATCCTCTTATACAGTATAATTTGTCTACAGATTTTCTGAGCTGTGTATTCACATCTAAAACATCGTCAAAACGGATCGCATTGGATAGAAAACGGAATCGATTTTTATTCTGAACTAAGCGAAAAATGTCTATTCCCGTTCCATTACTATTCTACCGATCTACTACAGTTCTATGATTCGAACAGGAACCAGCAAAGAATAGTAATCCTATAAAGGCTTTTATTTCAATTATGTCAATCTCACGGGCATCTATGGGCCTAACGTATAATTTGGCTGCACACTTCGAATTTTTATGTTCGTGAATTCTACGATCTCATTAATCATTTCTTCAGTAAAAAAAGGTAGCCAAATATTCTGAATGTTCGTGAGATTCTTCACCTGGTGTTTGGGCGTATCCCAAACCGTTGCGCCATCTTTACCTACGTACGTCGGTTCACTAGCATCATCTTCAGACTCGCAACTTTCCTCTGAATCGCTTACTTCTTCAGGGTGTGCTACAATATATTGTTCATAAACATCACTGTTGTCTGACAAAGGTTCCTAATCATCTAGCAGTTGTGAATATTCGCTATAACGAACTTCCTGTTCTTCGTCACTCAACTCCTGAAGCATTCGTAATATTTTTAACCCACGGCTGCCTTCCATCCTTGTCAATACACACAGGCAGAAATGTAAAAAGTAAATACACACGCTAACGTGCAAAAAAAAACTACAAAGCTAAGTAGAACACGAAAAATAACGATGGCCGCAGGACGGGGATTCCTCGTAAATGCGCAACTTCTCAGTCTGAAACCACTAAACGAACAGCTGTACTCGGTAGTGGTTCGTTACCTGTCCCGAATGACAATTATATATGGCCGCGACCCCCTCCCACAACATACTGACAAATTCTGTAGGATTTACGTCTCAAGCGGGGATTCCCCGCCTACGCGGGTACTCTGGTGTTAATTATGATTGTTTGCGTGATTTACTGGATATTAAATTTAAAGATGCTTCTGCGCCCAGTACCTGATTTCTGGTGGAATGTGAAAAAAAAGTCTTCTTTGGCACTGTCATTCAGATTTTCAATACTTTTCTATAACACTTTTTTTATACTTACACTTTTTTCTATTTACTTACTTAAGCTGACAAACCAGAATAACACTTAATAAGTACCTAACAAACATTTGTTGTCCGTATCCCCTTTCCGGCAAAAATATACTAAAACATAGCGATAGAGCGGACATGTAGCAATCGTCGAACATTTGATCGTAACAAAACGTTTTTTTTTGCAAAAATAAATGAAAAGAAAAATTTGATAGTAATTGACGTAAATTTAACTATACTAGTTTAATAATTATATAATGACCTAATTACGTTTCACCTATTTGATAAATCAATCAGAATATGAAAATTGTAATAACTTAAACCCTTTAGCATGTGTTCAAATGAAGTTTAGTTCTCTAAACGATAACTTTTTACACTAAAAATGACCCAAAAGTGTTTTTTGAATGGCCGTAGAAAACATAATTTATTCATTATAAATACAGTTTACATTTATTGTTAGGGTATTTACGTCTATAAGGTTTATTTCGCGCTATATTGTACTTATAAGCCTGACGTTCCTTCAAGGTCTTGAAAAAAAAAATTTAATGGTATTTTTCGTATCCTGGGTCACTGATGTTTTAACTTTATTTTTGTTATTATTGACATAAGTACACCATGCCGGCCGGGGGGGTACCACCACCATTACCATGGGCTCCTTAATATTGACCCTCCGATTTTCTGAGCTTCTTAAGGATTTCCGATCATCTTTTTCCTCATTCTTAATGTCCTTCTCACTCTCAGTGTCTTCCTATCGGATTGAAACTCAAAAATTAAAAAAAAAATGGCGGTGGTTTCTAGGGCAATAAATGCTGTACCTAAAATCCTCCTCCATTCGAATATTCGGGAGAGCAAGACGCAAGCGACCTCGGTCATCGAAAGTATTCATTCTCCGATTTACTATTGCAACATCTTAATTCTGTTCACCAAAATTTTGAACAATTACAACCTGACATTTTTTCCTATCTGAAACACGTCTCTGAAAGCTCTGATTTCCCACTTGAAGAATAAAAATTTCCACATGATTGGTTTAAGCGTTCTGGCCCTAAATTTGTGAAATTCTACTGTTGCATCTATTGGTGTCCTAATACAGTAACTTTTAAAGACTTCTTATATTACCTTAGTTTGAAAGTTGACTATCTTCTGTCTCAGTTTCCATCTTGCGATATCTCAATTGTGGGAGATTTGAATGTTCATAACTCTGGCTTCAATTTTCATCTAGTACTAATTCTGCTGGTTATAGCACAAAAACAAATGATTTCTGAACCCACACGAATCCCTGATAGCTTTAGCCATACACCACATCTTCTAGATCTCTTTCTTACATCTAACCCACTTGTTTACAAAACTTAAGTTCTTTCCCTTTAGGTCTTTCCGACCTTTGTCTGATACAAATAACTTGTACTGTCCCTAATTCCTCGCTCGCAACACTGATAGATCCTTATGGTGTTTTAAGTCAGCTAAATGTAATGATTTAAGGGACTTATTTGCAACCTTTTGATGAAGAGAATGTTGCTTTAAGTCGTTCTCTTCTCGGACGTTGCTATTTCAGTTTGAAGTCATCCTAATAGACAATACGTTCCCAAAAAATAAGGCTTGTGCTGAAAAATAAATCTTATATTAAATGGAAATCTAATAAAATGGTCGAGAGTCATGCAGACTACGTTGGTGCTAGAAAAACCTGCAAAATCAAATGTCCATCCACCTCAGTCATCGGTCGTTGTCAATCACTTAGAAACACTTCAACTTTTTCAAGATCTGATTTTTGAATTCGATACACATGACAATTGTCTCGAGTATATAATGTTTGAAGCGTCACGACGCCTGGTAGAAATTCGGCAGGTAGTGGGAGGCGTAGCGAATGATACGAAAAAGTGGGCTGCGACACGCGACGAACTAAGCGTGCGACCACCCTTAGTTCACAATGTAATTCGACATCCGGGGTATCTAATGATGACTCTCGCGAATATAACGTTGTGGTCGTCACCATACCCTCAAACGTCTCGATGAATTTTTGGAAAACTTGGTACGCACGTGGTATGGAACATAGAGAATCCGAAAATACGGTAACTCTGGCATCATCCAAAGCGACGAATCTTAGAAACGGCTTAACCGATCCAGACCAAATTTGGCGCGCTGATGTGAGAAATACGCGGATTTCGAAAACATTGTTTGAAGGACCCGTTGCTGATAGGAAATATCTCCGTAATGAAAAATCGTAGGAACGGGAAAGAGGGGAATCGATTTTTGCCGGATTGCATGGTAAACAAGGGAGACATGCGTCTTCAAAATTGTCGATATCTGTGGTTTAATAGGTTCGATTTTGATGAGAGACGAGTATTTCGATTTGAATTAATCTCCACGATCTCCGAAAATTGCCAGAATACGGATTGGTGCATTTTTTATTGAACTTCACTGAACATTTTTTTCGCACACATAACCAATGCGGACATTCAATACGTCACATGTAGGATACTATGGATTAAAAAGGGAACATTTATACTGGGTTCCCCATATTAGACTATACAATTTAAAAGTCGAATAAAAACTTTCTAATCAAAGTAAATTAACTTTTTAATGGACTAATATGTAGCTTATTCTGTGGGATTTATGACTAAAGTAAATAACAATTCAAGTTTTAAAGATCAAGGAGGCGCCTGTCTATAAACAACGACTTAAGTGTTTCTGTCAAATATGCGTTATACGCAAACGATATAATTGCTCCAGTTTAACAATTTTCATTGCATTATGAATTATTCGATTCAAGAGCGTGTGTTTTCTGTGGAAGTCTACATTAGAACTGGTTCATTTGAAGAAGTTCGGCGTGCATTTCGACGGCAGTTTGGAAACAATAATAGGGCGATGCACCAACACGCTTTACAATTGCGGCGTGGGTTCGTCATTGGCGTGAAAATGGCTCTGTGCAAAACATTAAAAAACCTGGACGTCGAAGAACGGTGCGTACGCCTGAAAATATTGAACGAGTGAAAGCTGCCTTTACAAGAAGTCCTAAGAGATCGGCTAATCGGCAATCACTTGCCCTAGGAATATCTAAGGGAAGTCTCCACAGAATTCTGCATAAAGATATAAAATTTCACCCCTATAAATATCAAATGGCGCATAACCTCAGTGATCTAGACAAAGGAGCGAGGGTGACATTTTGTGAAGAATTTTTACATCAGCATCGTGGAGAAATTCATAATTTGCTAATGAGCGACGAAGCAAATTTTCATTTGGACGGTGTTGTTAACAAGCAAAACTTTAGATACTGGGGAGTAGAAAATCCTCACGAACTGTTTACCAAAAACCTCCACAGTCCAAAAGTCGTTGTTTGGTGCGGTGTAGCATCATTTGGAATTATCGGTTCTTATTTTTTTGAGGATGAAAATAACCGTTCTGTTACAGTTAATTCCGAACGCTACATAAACATATTGCAAACGTTTCTTATCCCAGAACTAATTAGACGAGGACTAAATGGCGCCATATTATTCCAGCAAGTTAGAGCAACGGCTCACACAGCCAGAAACACTATGAGAATTTTGCGAGATTTTTTTGACGGCCGTATAATTTCCCGATTTGGAAATTTGAATTGGCCCCGAGATCTCCTGATTTAACGGCCCCGATTTTTTCTCTGGGGATACCTAAAGCAAAAAGTTTTTGCAAGTCGTCCCGCAACAATTCCAGAGCTGAAGGAGCAGATTCGAAATGAAATTGCAGGAATAAATGGAGATTTGCTTCGCCGAGTGATGATAAATTTTGAACTTAGAATTCAAAAATGCATTGAAGTCGAAGGAAGGCATTTGGAAGACATGATGTTTAAAACTTGAATTGTTATTTACTTTAGTCATAAATCCCAAAGAATAAGCTACATATTAGTCCATTAAAAAGTTAATTTACTTTGATTAGAAAGTTTTTATTCGACTTTTAAATTGTATAGTCTAAAATGGGGAACCCTGTATAAACATGTAATTAATTAATTTTAATTACATACTTACTTTTGAACTTATTCGTTCATAACAAAACTTAATAGTTTATCTAAACACCTAGTCATTTGCTGGCACTGAAGACACATTTTTAATCATTAAATTTTACTTTCCAATGAATGTATTGTTGATATAGTCCGTAAAATGAATGATTGCTAATTTCGGCTTGCGCTTTATTTGGCGTGCACAGGCGTAGTTCGTATCTATTTCGTTCTAACACACAATATTTGGAAATTGAGAGAATGGAATGCTACATTATCGTCTCTGCGAGTGGTGAACTAAGACGGACAGTATACGTTTAAAACATCTGTATTTGTATCAGGTGTGTTAGAAGGGGATAGTAATATTTGTTTTAGGCGTCTCTTTAAAAACTAAATTGTCTGTTGTAATCCTTTAACAATGGTATTCAAAAATATTAATGACGATACTTCAGATGACAGTGATAGTTAATGTTTTAATTTTAAGTTTACGTACACTTTTTTTTAATTCTCAATAAAATCTTATTATTTTAAGAACACTGTGTTTTTAATTTCTCCTACGCTAATTGTAAATATTACATTCTTCTAATTAAAACTGCATATTAAACTACATGCTTATTTACAGTTATTACTTGTAGTTTTTATTTATTGAAAAATACTGAAATTTAAAATTATAAATGGTTTGGACAAAATTAAATTATTTGCATACATATTTATAGACTTTGCTACATTGTGTAAAATAATGATATATTAATGACCCACATTCTTTAATGTACTTATTTAGAAAGTAGTTCATTATAAGGTAATTTTGTTTATAAGAATAAATTATATTATTACGTTTTCAATTACGTTGTAATTTTTTTATAAATTGAAGGAATATAACATATTTAGTTGTTAGTTACAAACACGCGAAATAAACTTTTGAATACCACTGTCAAAGGATTACAACAGATAATTTATCCTTTAACGAGACGCCCAAAACAAATATTACTATCTCCTTCTAACACACCTGACACAAATATAGATGTTTTAAACGTATAGTGTCCGTCTTAGTTCACCACCCGCAGCGACGATAATGTAACATTCCATTCTCTCTATTTCCATATACAGTGTGTTAGAACGAAATAGATACAAACTACGAGTGTGCACGCCAAATAAAGCGCTAAGCCGAAATTCGCAATCATTCATTTTACGGACTGTAGCTCATTGCACTTGTAGCCTTAGAACGATTGTTATTTCTCCGTTTCTATTAAAAATAAAGGTTTTAATATTTTTTCCATTAATAATATTAAAAATCAACTACTTTTATTAATTATTATGAAAAATCAATCATTTTCTTTACACCTTAGTAAACATTTTGAAAATTAAACTGACAATTCACCCAATTTAGAAATCCTCAATATAATTTGTCTATTTTGTTTGTGCCCTTCTTTACGAACATCTATCCACAGCTGCCGATATCGATTAGATAAACTTTTCTTTTGGCAGTTTTTCAATATAAAAGAGGAAATTATTCTTTTTTAATAATCTCAGCACGCAAACATGTGCATTACAACTTTTTTTAACCTAAAAGTTAAGATTTCCAATATATTCAATCATATCTAAATTTTAATATTTTAAAACAATATTCGTTCCTGTGAGTTTAACTATGAATTCCGTTTCGACATTTTCATGTTATTGTTGTATAATAGCTGCATTGAGCCATTCTTATCACAACTTTTGTCTTTATGTTTGAGTATAGATATATGGAATTCATGTATTTCATTTCATGAATTGCTTTTATAGATTTCTATGTGAAATATTACGTATGAATACGGGCATGTGTGGTTGACAATGCAGTAAACCATCATTATTTGCGAGTTTGTTATTTTTCAGTTATTTAGTGAAAATCTATTAATTGTGAGTAATTGTAAATCTTCTTAAAGAAAGACTACCTATGGAAGCATGTTAGTATAGTTAAATGAGTCCAGTGCTATTTAATACGTAATACTGATCAGCAGTAGTTCATTCAGCTGAATATTTGTAGTTCTCGAGTGGAATAAGTTGCAGTAATATTTTATGTAAATTGTATAGGTTCTTAGACCTCAAGCTTTGCAGAGGAATTACAGATAATAAATATATTGGTTGATTAAATAGTATGACAGTGAAAGGTATTTGTTGACGGTATTCAGTGAAGTTTTTGAACAATGGAGATCTGGTTTTGGTAGCGCGATCGGTGTGTCGTTAATGGTGATGATTCGGATGTAAAATAACGTGCTGTGAAAAACATTTTGTATTTTTAGGATAATAAATTAAGTCTTATAAGCCCTTTTGGTTGAGACTTCGGTGAAGTTTTTCAGTAGAACGTATTTGTGAGATTTTATCTTCGATCGGGAATGTGATCTTGGTTAAAAGATTACTAGCCATTTGCGCCGTTTCCATTTGCGACGAATCATTAATTTTTGCCAAATGCACCGCTCATATTTTTGTTGTCGACGAAGATTGTCATTTGCGCCGAATGAAACAAACGCTGAATAAATGATATAATAAGACACATATACTTTACAAAATCATACATAACATATAATATATCAAACGCTGAAAAAAATATAAATTAAAAAAAAATTCTACTGAAGTCTTTATATGTAAGCCAAGTATTTTAAACAGTGTTCTAAATTGGTTTCCCCTTTGTTAAAGTTTTGTAAAATGTTATTTATTCTTTTATCTAGTTCTACATATGTTTTCTTTCTACGCTTTGTTGGTAATTCTAATTTTGCGTATATTACATTATGGTATAAAGAGTGGTCTTTTAACGTTTTAATTAATTCTAGAACGTTTGGTTTAATTTTGCGTATTATTTTATTTAAACGTGAATGCCAACCTTCTGCCGCGTCAGTTGTTCGATGTCGTTGACCATAGCAATTCCAAATTCTCTCGAAATTATTGTTGTCAAGCCATTCTTCTACAAAATAATCATTGAATAACTGTATTTGAGGCTCTTTTGGCGACAACTCCATAATCGACAGCCATCCGTCGTCAATGTTTTCTGGAGGTATATAAGCTATGGCCGCGCACAGTTTCACGTGGTAACCGAACATCTTCACGATTTTTTTATACATATCGACGGGTCCTAATTGTTACACCTTGCGCCACAAACACTGACCGAAATGAAAATTGCATCCAGAAACAATAGTATATTTGAACACTTCACGCAAGCCTTGAAGAACAGCACATTCTATTAATTAGTTCCGGTAACGAAAAAGGCACATTCGGCAACAAAGCGTACACCAATGGAAGAGCACAAGTTGATTCAGTAGTACTGCCTACATCAGCATTGATCGTATACAGCAGGTAAAACTGTTTTGGACAGCCCTTGAATGTCTCATCCATGAAAATATATTTACTATCGGCCAAAAGTCTCCTTGCAGTTGGACTGACAAGTATCAAGATACGCCATCGTCAATCCATAAGAAGCCTTGTGTTAGACTCAGAGGCAACTTAATGTCTTCTCTTTTTCCTGGTATAAAAGATGCTCCAAGAGCTTTTCGTCGGTTTTGGTATAATGAGGAAGTCATTGAAGAGAATTGTGGTACATTGGTTACAAAATCATGTCCTTTATTAATCACATCTCTCATCTCTTCATCAAATATTTTGGTAACTGGCGTTAGCTCTTCTCTGGCTCTCTTCTTACACTTAAAAAGTTGTGTTTCGACTTCCGCCTTGGCTACATCAGGAATACAGTTATGAGATAACCATTGGTGAACTTCACTACTTTCCGACTTCAGAGATCCTCGACACTTTATAGTGTTTTCGTGAACACAGGTCCACACTATGCTATTTTTATTTCTTCTTTTGCGGCGATACTTATAGCCCTCGTGCAATAGAGCAACTTTGCCTTTAGAAGGTTCAATATATTCCATTTTATAACAGTCGTGTTAAAAATCGTTATCGTAAGAAAAATTTCAAGACAAATGACCATTTTCAAATGTTTTTTATTTATATCAGTTCTTAAGAACGACCCTTTTACGTGATTGGGTACAAAAGATTTAATTAATTAATGGGGATAATTATTATTAATCCAAGTAGTCTTGCACTAATTAGTGATTGTGAGTTATTGTTAGTTAATTACCATCGTATCCTGCTTTAAAAATGCCCGATAATATAATCTACCTTTAATGACAGTTTATTGTTGTGTTATTATCAACTCAATTTCTCATAAATTTATATTTGGCGCAAATGGAAATATCCCCTAAAAGCAAACATTTATGTGGCGCAATTGGCAATGGCGCAACTGGAATGACACGCGTTAAACCTTTAGTGAGGTATTTATTATCCTAGTTATGCACTAAGAATATTTATGTAAGTGTTGGAGGTGCAATTTTTTTTTGTTTAACTACAGAATTACTTTTGGAAACGCTCAAATGAATTAAAACATTTTAAGCATAATACTTATTATAATCACAAAATCAAGGGAGATGTTTGTTTTTCAAAAGTAAAATAGAATACAGTTAAGGTTTTGTGAAATTGAAGCATTTTTTTTAAATTACATTTCATACTGCATACTACAGCAAGTATTAACGTAATTGTCTTGAATTTTGGCCATGAAGTAACTAATTTGCAAAAAAAACCTTTTATGGAAATAGTTATTGATTTTTACTGTCGTTGGAAAATTTAAATTATTTTATGTATCTTGCTTACGTGATCAACTCTCACTCAGAATTAGTATGACCATTGATTGAGTGCAGCGATTGGTCGGTGTGGCTGACTCTTTACGTGAATCGGTCGAAGATAAGTCGGCAGCAGCACGGGACACTTGTAACGTGAAGGTTTTATCTTTAAAACGTTCAACATATTACGAATGTTACCATCACATACAGCAACAGGCTTGAAAGAACGACGAGCTGTGGATATTACGGTAATGTAGAACCTCACAATAACAGGTCTTTACGCAAACGGGACTTTTTACTATACATATATCTCTAAAAATAAATGAAAAGAAAAAAGAATTGAATGAATCTTTACGGTGTAATTACAAAAAAATAGTTCGGCGGTAATCCAGACAATAAAAATTAAATTTAAAAGGGAAATAGTAACCGGAGAACCGGCGACTCCGTTGTGATGGGGAGCGCTGGGATTCGTATGTTAATTTCTCTGCAGTGTAAACGAATTAATTATATTAGCGTTTTCTGGGAGTATTAAACTCTTAAGTTTATTGGGTCTGGATCTGTAACAAAACTGTCTATTCGTCAGTGTTTTCGAAACCCCATGTTAGTTACGTCATTTATAAGTATACTTTTGCTGTTTGCTCAATCGCCACAACCGATTCTTTATATGATCAGTTACCAACAATTCGCTGACGAATAAATACCACAATCTATATATATATATATATATATATATATATATATATATATATATATACAAGGTGTCCGGAAAAATGTGGGAAATCTCCCGGATTTAGATAGAAGACGAACAAACAACATTACAAAAAAACATATGTCAAGCATTCCTATGATACGAAATAAATAAATAAATAACCTGCATTTTAGAACTTGGCATTCGTCACATCCACGTTAATTTACTTTATATTTACTGATTTTTGGATTTGGTGGTGATTGGATTGTAAACTTATTCGAAATAGAATTCACTCTTATTGAATATGCAGATATACATCTAATGTATGGTCTTGCCTCTCACAATGCTTTGGAAGCAAGAAGATTATATCACGAGAGATTTCCTAATCGTACTGTTCTAAACCAGAAGACATTTCAACGAGTTGATCAACGTCTAAGAGAGAATGGTGAGTGATTTCGGTTACTAAGGTGATAATATTGACTTTCTTTATAACTTTAGGAATGTTTAAGAAAAAAAGTACTGATGCTGGTCTCACAAGAACACAGTGCGTACGGTGGAATTAGAAGAAAATATTTTGTATGCTGTAGATGGCACTCCTTCAACGAGCATTCGCAAATTAGCCGCACAATTTAATAAGCCAAAAACAATCATTCATGAAGTTCTTCAAGAACAGCTGTTATACCCATATCATTTGCAAAAAGTGCATGAATTTACTCTTGAAGATTTTCCCGGTAGAATGCAGTTTGCAAACTGGCTATTGGATCAGCAACGAAATAGTGAAAACTTTATTAGCACTATTTTGTTTACAGAGGAAGCAGATTTTACCAAAAATTGTATCACGAATTTAGACAACTCACACGTATGGGCTGATGAAAACCCTCATGCAACTATTGTTTCCCATCAACATCAGTTTCAATTAATTAATATCTGGGCAGGAGTCATTGTAAATTTTTCGATTGGACCGTTTGTATTGCCGGCGCGATTGAGTGGACAACTTTATTTGGAGTTCCTGCAGAACGCTTTTCAAGATTTAATAAAGTATTTACCATTTGAAACCCGCCGAAACATGTACTTTATGCACGATGGGGCCCTTAATAAAACTTGCACAATAACGCATGCGTAGCGTCTTAACTGAAATAAATGGCAGCCCGTCAAAATTGCCAGATAGAAATTTCTTAAAAATGTGAGTTTAACTATTTTATAATTGAAATCGAAATGTTGATATAATAATAAAGGTTTAATTACTTTACAGATGTTTACACCGTTATTGCATAAACATATACACATATAAATGAAACACAAATGCAGGAAATTACACAAATAATGGATACAAATTTAAGGGTTATTATAAATAAACTCACATGTGTATCGGCATATTTCCAAACAATGTTTTTATTTGGCTGGTTCCATGTAAAACTTGGGTAGACTTCTTCCCATATGTGGTCGACGTTACTGGTTCGTTGTTCAAATCAATTCAGAATCAATTCCTTATATACTATCCTGTTAGCTACAAAAATTTCAACTTTTTTCTTACAATACAAACAATGTAACTAAGTTTCTGATTAGTTTAAACAAATTTGAAAACTTGACTAAAATACAAATTATGCCATAACTTTCTTAAAATACTTCTGATTTACATTTTGATAACAGAATTGGAATCTGTGCATAATTCCGCACAAAACGATACCTCACGAGCCATATATTGGTTTAAAAATGTACGATTTGACATATTCTAATCTAAATTTACTTATATCTAAAAAACCCTAAATTCTTAACTTAACTAAATGCATATTCGTGATCTACACGAAAAACTGAATTAAAAAACATTTATTGAAACTCAAATATCTTAATTTTAAAGGAAAATTCTTTTTCATATAGGCAATTTATGTAGTTAACCCCATTTTCATAATTTTATGTTTAAATAGCTTGTACAAAGTAAATTTCTACATGGAGATGAGGGAAACCTCCTATTAATTACTCTAATAATTTATTCTATGCTCAAACTATTCTCTAAAAACTGTAAATTTGCAAAAAACCTTAAAATTAAAACTTAACCTAACTTTATACAAATATACATATAATTTTCGTTTCTAACGTCCAAATTACTTGAAATGTGACTCTAATAATTTGTTAAAACTGTCTTCAACATCACCAATGTTCACTTTTATTTTACTGTCTAACACTTTCTCAACTCAACAATCCATATTGTTAAACACACTTCTTCAAAAATTTTGCACAAAAAGTATTTATATGTAAAATATCCACATGTAAGATTGTTGTTTATATCGTCTTTAATGTTTACAATGCACTACTTCTTCTGTTGCACTTTTTTGTACACTAATTTTTTGAGTAAAAGCTAAACCGCACCATAACCCTTTCTTAAGATTTTAAATCTTTCCTGCATTTTATCTAACTCGATACATGTTCTAAATATAATTATAAATCTAAACTGTGTGATAAACATCTGTAAGGTTTCTAAAATGTCAAAATACTTTATATAAACTGTAAATTTAATGAAATATGTTCTACGAACTAATCGTATTTACAAATATAACTTCATCTGACCTTGCTTACATGCTCCTTACATAGCACAATGCTTTTTATGATTAAACAAACTTGTGCAAATTTCACCAAGCCTGTTTCATTAAATCATAACCAATTTCTTTCACTCGTTTAACTATATTACTTAATAAAATGCAGTGTAAATATACTGTTATTTATCTCAAATTGCCCAACATAAGAAATACAAGCTTATACACTCTAATCCCTGTCTTAAACTTATACCTAACCATCTCAATATATATATATATATATATATATATATATATATATATATATATATATATATATATATATATATATATAATACATATCTTGTCTGCTCTCTTTGTTCTCCGGTGGTATTTCTAGTTAACGTATTACTTTCTCCGTCGTTTTCATTTCGACTAAGGCCTTTCACTAGTTTCCCTCCTTTCTTCTTTGGTTTTCCCTTTCTAGTTGTTTTGACGTTGTTCCGTGTTGGAGATGTTGAGTTCATCTTTAGAAGTAGTTTCCAGGCATTGTGAAAGTTTTGTGTATCCTTCCGCGTGTTCATGCTGGACGGTCTTTTCTCTATTTCGATGACTTCTCGAAATACTCGGTGTTTTATTTTGTATGTTGGCTAGCATCTTCACGGTATCGTAGTCTATTTTATGTGATGTACCGCGTTACGAAAGTACACATTTACCAATAGTTACTTGAATGCGAGTCTCATCACTATCCAGCGCAACTACAGTGGTAAAAACGCTGATAACAAAATCAAAGCGGCTAGCAGACGGATGCAACATCCCTTAAGAGATAAATAAGATTAAGGTCACACTTCGATAAAATCGGTTCTCCAGGAATAACATAAAGAGAGCAGAAAAATCATCGAAGATATAGGAAAGCAAGGAGCAGCATAAGTGAGAGGGCTAACAGTCAAGATAGGAAAACGCATGAGTAAACATTAGTACCATCTTTACCACCATCAAGAAGATCGGCAACACGCTCTAGAACTCTAAGACAAAAATTCTAGTGGAGGAGAAAGAAGTGTACAACGCTCCATGTCGAATATGTGTAAAATGCTACATAGAACAAACCAACCGACGCATCAACATACGCAACATGTGCAGGAGACAGCACGTATAATAATTTTTTATAACGTCAACATGCTAACTAACATCCAAAATATAACACATCAAATATTTCGAGAAGCCTTCGAAATAGAGGAGAATGAACACATGGTATGCACAAAGATTGCCCATTGCCTGGAAACCGCTTTTGAAGAAGCACGCACCAGCTGAAACATGGAATAACGCCAAAACAACTAGAAAAGGAAAACAAAAGAAGAAAGGAAAGAAAGTGGTGAAAGAAGCCGTAGTCAAAGTGAAATGGAAAACGTCAGAGAAAGTGATGACAGCTCAACTGGAAATACCACCAGAGGACAATCAAAATATCAGTTGCATGCCCCAGCAGGCAGAGGTAACTTTATGAGGAACGCCGGAGTTCAGCCAAAAACAGAGGCACTGGATGCGTGGGCGTAAATAGCAATAAGGACCTGGGAGAGAAATAATAAGTATAATTTACCGAAGTAGCGAAATTCGCCATGAGTTTTTGTGTAGGTTTGTCCCCAAAACTCAAAGTAGGGTAACAAAGCATGGAGGGCTGTGAAGAAAAAGCAATTAAGTTACATGATGGTCCCCGCGGGTTACACCTACGAGCATAACGAAAAAATCGTGACTTAGGAGCATTAGGAAGAAATGAAACGCTGTATACCGCTTTCAAAAGTTAATTTATTTTAAAGATTCTCACTTCTCCAATTCTCGTGTGAGAAAGTAATTGCCCAATGATCGTTAAAGAGAAATTATCATTACAATTAGTAACTGTTTTTCATTTATCCAACCCTGGACCTATATGTACTCTAATGGTAAATAGAAATTCCTAAACCGATCCCCCAACTTTATAACAATTTTAAACATTTATATATAGCAACCTGACCTTTTAAAATACTTAAAAAGAAGAAAATTTTACAAAAAAAAAAATATTTGAAACAAAGCCGCTGGTATAAAGGATGAGTTCGGACGTCGGAAATGGGCAGTATTTTTAGCTAAACTCTAAAACAAAACCTTTTACCAAGACATACTCGTATAACCAATACTTAAACGAATAACCTATTAGTCACTGCTGCAAGAGCTGACGTAGATAGTATTTATGTAAGTTCAAAAATGGCTAAGAATAAATTTCCCCAGATAAAGCTCTGCAGGTTTCCGTCTGTTCGAGAATATAATGTATATTAGTCACGTGAGCACATTGAAGCGATTTAATCAAATTAAGTTAATACAACACCCCAAAAGCTATTAATAATTTAACGCCAAAGATTACTTCAAATCCATCTGGCATAGAACACTAGGTAGAAAATAATGTTGTAGCCACAGTAAGGTAGCATTATATTTCTATCATTTGTACAATGGATATACACCGTTGAATCGATTGGTATTAAAACGTGAGTAAGGTAACTCTTATTTAACTACCCAACTAGTAACAGTTAAATGCAAAGTCTCCCCTTTTAAACAATTAAACAGTTCATCATTTTCTTATATGTAGGTATCAAGTCACTAGTTTGAAAAGTTCATAGTTTTATATAATAGCACTGGTTAAATAGTTTAGGTACGTTAGACACTCCCAGCGTACAATTCAAGGATTACACAATCAGATGTAGTGAATTGGTATCCAATACATAAGTATTATAGTGTGTTACAAACTACCAATTGACCCTTATCTTGGGCCAACATTTAAACATTTAAAATAGTCATGTGTAAAGTAAAATCCAGCTGAGCTTTTGAATGACTTTAAACCGAAGACTGGAAATGTAATTCAATTTCAGGACACCAATTGTCCACATTTTCTCGAAGACTTGCGCCGTTGCCAAATCGTCATTCTGTTGGTGTATAAACCGACACTTAAATTGTTTACGGAAATGCTTGCAATGTAACAATTGTTGAAGCTCAAGTCGAATGAAGCTACGATTGAAATAAATTATCGGATAGCGAAGTTTAGTTAATTTAATTAAAATAATTAAGTAATTATCTTAACTGGATTAATTCGATTATGAAACTGTGTACAATAAAAATTGTTAACTGAAAATGTTAATATTTTCTTGGTTGTTGAGGGTGTTATATTCATTTGGGCCTTTTTAATGTAAAAGCGGTTGATTGAGTTCTTTATGGCTAAAGTTATGAGGCATTTTGACAATCTTACAAAATTAGCACAACTGTCAGTTTGTAAGACACTTGCCTACTATGTATTTCAAATTGTCATTTGGGGCAAGGTTTCAAAGTTAACTTGATTAACATTTTGTTTCCTTTTTTTCCTTAAAGTATTTACGTTTCCTCCTGAATCACCCTGTAGAATTTGCTTTTGTTAATAATAAATATGAAACTGTTTCCACGGAATATTTCTTGTTTTTCTTTATAACTTTTTAAAACGGGAGTGGATTTTAGAGAACAGTTAGTTTCAGTTAGAAGTTCGGTTGAGTCGTCACGTTCTTATTGTTTGATTAAAAACCATCATTGTAAACAGCTGTGGCGCTGTTTTTCACAAAATTAAAGTGGTCGGGTAAACAAAAGCATTGATAAATAATCGTAAGGTTCGAGGTTTTAATGCGCGAAGCGCGCGTGTAAACAACATATCTATAAATAATTGCCATCGTCTACAGTTTAAACGGCGTATTTTAACCCGTTAAGTGTTTGTGATTCAGTGCTTAACTAAAGGATTATATTCAAGTGGAAGTAGGTATTTTAATGTAGATTAACACTCGCAGCAAGCAATTCAATAAGCCTTGGAACTTACTAAAAATCCATCATTGCCTTGCAAGAAGTTGCTATTTTATTACCACGAGATATTGAATCGCACAGAGTTGTCATTTGATCACAAAGGGTAGTAATTTAATTGCCAATACGGCATCTCGAAAGCACGCTCATTAAGTTGAAATCTATTAAAATAAAAGGGCTCTGCGTCATACAGTACAGTGTCCCTCCCCTCATGACTGGTATGAGTTGGCATTGTTGACTGTTTATTAATATGTTCGCCCGTGTAGAGAATATAATGCGTGGGCAAACGTGCCACGATAATCTTCAGTTAATTGTTATAAACGATATCGGAATTTACAGACACAGGTACAGATACATTCAAAACAACTTAATATTCTCCCGTTATGCTTAAATTAACCAGTTCTTATTGTTTTTAATGCAAAGAGATGTATCGATGAACGTGTAAGCTGAGAAATGGATGCTGTAGTTTGTAACGTAGTCACATAAACTATTGAGTCATTGGTTGCGGGTAGGTTATCGGTCACTTCGTTATGATTTATTCGCATCTTACCCTTGCAAGGCTTTGTTTTAATGATTTTTTTAAGTGTCTTTGATTCAGTAATTTATTGTAATTGTACGTATGTATTTTGTGCTTTTATTCACTATACAATTGTGTATGTGCAAATTCCTTGCCTATTTTTTGCGTGCTTAGCTAAGTCTAGTGAAACTGCATTGCAGTTACCTTATTGTTACCTGTTTAATTTTACTGTTTGTTGTATTTTATATGTATCTTAACCTCCATTATTATTTTCTTATTTACTTTAGTGTTAACTTAAAGACCGGCATGACTGGTTATATAAGGGCCACATGTTCGGCATTGCAAATTTTATTCTTATTTATTTATGGCACAATTGTGGGTGTTATTTCACCGTTTGTGTTTATGTGTAGATAAACTGCTTTTTATTTTTTGTTGCTTAATTTTATGATTTTGTATGCACTTTAACCTGATTTAATGGTGTTTTGTTATGCATTGAACCATTTCTTTGCTTTTTTTTTTTGTTATTTGGTTTATTAATGTATTGATGTAATTACTTATTTCATTATAAATTGGGTTTTTGCGTTGGTTCTTCCCAATTAGCAAATTATCGGGTTGAACCATCATTATGCAAAGCTCGTTAATTCTAGTTTGAGTAGTTTCATTGTTTACCTGTCTCCCTATGTTGCAACACTTAACCTCATCCAATCCTATCTCATTCACATAACATGGCGTAGCTTACCATTAGACGGCCAATTCTTTTTACCAGGTTTGAATTCTAATGTTTTAGTTATTGCCAGTAAAGTCAATATAAGGCAAGCAACTCGTTTGATTAAGAGTAGCATTATTGTTAGTAAAGTCAGGATACATCCCTTATCGATTTTTATCTTGAATTTGTATTATTGCGACTAAGTTCAATATTACGCTCTTAAAGATTTTATAGTCTTTTAATTATTGAGAGTAATTGCAAATTACACTTTTAAGGATAGGGTACCTTGGAATACTACAAACACTAATGTAGATAAGCATATACCAATTAATTCACACGAACTAGTTGAGTTCAGACGTACATTTTTAGCGTTCGCATATTTTTAAATGCAGTTTAGCGGTTTTTCATTTGTGGTTTAATTATTTAGTCATTTTGTAAAATAATTAAAACTGTAAATAATTTTAGTTGCGAAAAGATGCTATTTTTTAATTAAAATCCTAAAATATAGTGAATTGAAAGATAGTGAAATTTAATATACGAATTTAGAAGTTTAAAAGTTTAAAGGTCAACCTAAATTAAAGTCATATCAAAAAGGGCAATATCTCAACGTAAGTTGGATTACGGGCCCAAATCTACATATAAGCAGTAAGTGCACTCATTGTTAATTATAATTGTAATTTGTAATATACCATCCACCGAACTATGTGCAGTACGCACCCCCGCATCAAAATATAAATACATATGGAAATCCTAACGTACCATACTCACATATACAAATCAAATAAATATATACATCCGTATCACAACCAGTCCCTATGCTCTCATAACAACAAAACACGCCCATGTAGAGTAGTCAGCCATTAAACAACCAACCAGTAGTAAATACAATGCAGTCACAAATTCCACAAAATTTACACAACCAAAAATACTGGCTTGGGCTTAGTAATAGGTACACATCGCTCTCAAAAGAGAATAAGGCAGAAGACAAACAAACCCATGAAGTTACACTTAAACCACCACCGATATTCATTTCAAGTGTACAAAACATAAAACCACTGATTATATTACTTTATTCAACAACTAAGTGAAGGGTCAATCCCTAGAACAGAAGATATATCCGCGATAGTTAAGGCATTAGTAGAAAAAAAAGTGAATTCCATACATACGAACCTAGACAGGAAAGAAGCTTCCGAGTGGTACTGAAAAATTTACACCCAACAATTGAAGTAAATGACATTAAAAACGCCTTGCAAGAAAAAGGACACGAGATAACAAATATTTGGAATGTAAAGCAAAGAGGGGGCAAAAAACAACATTACCAATGCACTTAATTGACAGCAAACCTAGCAATAACAACAAAGAGATATACAAGATAGATTTACTATTAAACACCAACGTACTTTTTGAAGCTCCACATGCCAAACGCGAGATTCCTTAGTGTATGCGCTGTCAAGAATTTGGCCATACAAAAAATTATTGTAAAAATAATCCAAGATGTGTAAAATCTGGGGCAGACCACTTAACTAGTGCTTGCCCAAGAAAAGTAAGTGATAACTAAGTAAAATGTGCCAGGAACACCATCCAGCCAACTACAGAAGGTGCCTGGTTTATATACAAATACAACACAAGGTGTGCTCAGCATTATGGGAGCGAAAGATTGAAACGAGATAGTTTCAACCAGGCTTAACATATGTGCCCAACAAACCCAAGCACAAATAACGGGTCAACAAAATCTAATAAATGTAGCAACACCCGAAAACGACTTAAGTGACCTAAATCAAATGATGAAAAATATTATGGGCCAAATGAGTACCCTCATAAACCGCATGTCAATGCTCATCAATAAAAAATAAATAATGTACCAATTATTAAAAATAGCAGTATAGAACGCAAATGTGAACATGCGCAGGAAATAAAAGTATTCATAAGATTATTTGAGCTAGACGTTTTATTAATCTGAGAAACACATTTCACCAGCAGAAGCCATCTAAAAATACCATACTACATCTACAGCATAAAATACCCAGGTGAAAAAGCGCATGGAGGCACGGCAATAATAATTAAACAGAACATTAAGCATTACGAAAGAGCTGAGCACAGACACTCCAACATATACAAGCTACCAATATTGCTATTGCAGATAATACAGGAGAAACAATAATATCCGCTGTATACTGCGCACCGAAACATAATAACAAATATGACGATTACAACAGATTCTTCAAGACATTAAGGAACCGATTTATAGTTGAAAGAGACTATGATGCGAAACACGCTGTATGAGGATCAAGGACACACAACCACAAAAGGTAGAGAATTATTCAGGGTCATCAGAAACAGCAACTTAAATTATCTATCAACATTTCAGTCTACATATTGGCCCTCCGATCCCAAGATAATTCCAGATCTCCTAGATTTTTGCATAATTAAAGGCCTTAATTCCTAGTAGAATCATGTTTAGATTTAACATCTGATCACATACCGGTTCTAGTAACCATTTACATACAAGTATTGGGAAAGCCGAATAATCCAACACTTTACAGCAGAATGACCGATTGGAATTTCTTCAGAGAAAAACTAGATGAGCAGATAACTCTAAATATACCTCTAAAGACTGAAATTCATCTAGAACAAGCTGTAGTTCACAACAAAGGCGTGGTAAGCAGCTCCAGACAGAAATGAAGAAAGATCTAAAGAAAGAATAATGGTAAAGCAAAAACGCAAAGCTCGAAAAAGGTGGCAGATAACACGGGATCCGATGGACAGACAAAGGTATAATAAACTTACGAAAGAACTCAAGAAGCTACTATTTAATATAAAAAAATTATTCCACTCAAGTGTACCTAAGATATCTAACTAATACCCACTGATGTAACAAATTTATGAAAAATCACTCGAAAGCTCAAACAATCCCAACAGCAAGCAACATCAATACGACCCAATCAAACAGACTAAAAGCAGATAATCAATAAGTCACTGCATTCGATGAACATCTGGCCACAGTTTTATAATCTTTTCCATCACAAGTAACACCTGCTGAAGAACAAGAAATATCCCAAGAATGTCTAGCAGCAATTCAGCAGGTATTTAATACAATTTTACGAATAGAACATTTCCCAAGTCAATGGAAAATGGGTCAGATCATAACGATGGCTAAACCAGGGAAAACTCCAACTGAGGTAACATAATACCGGCCAATAAATCTGCTTCCAATTTTATCAAAAGTCCTAGAAAAAATAATATCGAAACGCTTAACTGTAATCATAGAGGATTAAAAACTAATACCCACTCACCAGTTCGGGTTCAGAAGGCAAGACGGAACCACAGAAGAAATTCACAAAATTGTAAACAAGGTCAACATCACCATGGAAGAGAAGGAATACTGTTCAGCCGTCTTCATCGATATAAGTTAAGCATTTGGCAAAATATGGCATTTAGGACTACTATATAAACTTAATCACAATCCCACTTCCTTTTCACTCTCTTCTTAAACCCTGCCTAACAGGACATTCCAAGTAAAATACCAAGAAGCATATACTGCACTCTATCCTATGGAATCTGGTGTTTTTTGGACCCACATTATACTCACTTTACACGGCAGTCCTACCTGAAACTAATACAACGATTATAGCTACATATGCTGACGATGGAGAAGAAAAACTAATGGAACAAAATCGACACAAGTTACCTTCACCCTGTAAACAGAAACCTGTCCTCTTGTCGTCTTAAATGGAAACCAAATACCTCAAGCGGACGTAGTGAAATATCTAGGACTATACTTGGACAGTTAGGGAGCTAAATACAAACAGATTTACTGGATAATCGGAAAAAAATCGCAACTGTCAATGGAAAACAAATTATTATTACATTTTGAAACCCATGTGTACGTATGATGTGCTCCTATGGGGTTCTGCGTGTAATTCGAACGTAGAGATTCTGCAAAGATTTCAGAATAAGGTTTTACGAGCAAATGTTAACGCCCCATAGCATATAACCAGCACAACAAATCTACCAGATTTTAGTGTATTAACTTAGTAAACAAATAAATCATAATTACGTAAAAATATTCTCTACGGAGATGTCCACTGGGACATACATAAGCATACATAATCGGTGGTAGGCATGTATACTTCATGCCAGCCGGGGAGGTACCACCACTCTTACCATGGGCTCCTTATTATTGGGTCTCCGATTTTCTGAGCTCGGTAAGGGCTGCCGGTTACCTTTTCCATCATCCTTAATCTATTCTCATCCTTATTCTTCCTTCTCGCCCTCACTGCCTTCCTATCGGATTAAAAGTCCCTAATTAAAAAATAAGATGGCTGTGGTTTCTAGGGTAATAAATTCCGGACGTAAAATCCTGCCCCATTCGGATGTTCGGGAGGGCAGGCCCCAAGCGACCTCGGTCATCGAAAGTATCAACTTTCTGATTCACTACTGCAACATCCGCGGTATCAGGTCTAATCTTAATGCTATTCACCAACATCTTGAACAATTACAACCTGATATTTTGTTTCTATCTGAAACACAAGTCTCCTCTAAAAGCACCGAGTCCCCCGACTTGCAATATCCTCAATACCACCTTCACTCTAACTTTCGATATAAAGGAGGCGTATGTGCCTACATCAAGGATAGAATTGCTTGCAAGAGGGTCTCTTCCTTAGAAAATAAAAATTTTGACGTGATTTGGTTTAAACATTCTGGTTCTAATTTTGTGAAATTCTACTGTTGCATTTATAGGTGTCCTAATGACAGTAACTTTCAAGACTTCTTCGATTACCTTAGTATGGAAGTTGACTATCTCCTGTCTCAGTTTCCATCTTGCGATATCTCAAATGTAGGCGATTTCAATGTTCATAACTCTAATTGGCTTCAGTTTTCATCGTCATAATGCAGAAACATTTGCTATTTCATGTGATCTCACACAAATGATTTCTGAACCCACAAGAATCCCTGATAACCCTAACCATACTCCACATCTTCTAGATCTCTTTCTTACATCAAACCCTCTTGTTTATAAAACTTCCGTTCTTTCGACTTTAGGTCTTTCCGACTATTGTCTAATATAAATCATTTCTACTGTACCTAATTCCACTGTTGTTCGCAAAACCGATAGAACCTGGTGGTGTTTTAAGTCAGCTCGATGGAGTGATTTACGGGGATTTCTTTGCAACCTATCCATGGCGTGAATATTGTTTTAAGTCGTCGTCTTCTTCGGACATTGCTCTTTCAGTATCTGAAGTCATCCTCATGGGAATGGAGTTATACATTCCCAAAAAACAGTACCGTATAGGTTATTCATGTTCCCAATCCTGGTTCAATAAGGCTTGTGCTGATGCAATATCTTTAAAAAATAAATATTACATTAAATGGAAATCTAATAAATCGGTCAACAGTCATGTAGAATACGTTGGTGCTAGAAATATCTGCAAAAGTGAAATCACTAAAACTAAAAAGTTGTTCGAACAACGAAAATGCAATGAACTAGCTTTTTAGGCAGTCGTAAATTTTGGTCTTTAGCTAAAGCCATTAATAAAAACTTTGGAAAGTCTTCATTTCCCCCCCTGACGTCTATTGACGGATCGGTAGTTGCTGATTCTGTAGACAAAGCCAATGTTGTTGTGGATTTGTTTGCATCAAACTCGCGTCTCAATGATTCTGGAAAAGATGTGCTTCTAGTTAACTCCTCTTCATACGCTATGAAACCAATTCATTTTCGGTACAAGCTCTTGGAATATATCATCAGTAGGCTTGATCTCAGACGACTGGCCCAGACGGTATCCCAGCTATTGTCTTAAAGAAATGTTCCCCCGAACTAGTATCAGTCCTATCTAAGCTCTATACGATCTCTATGTCTTCTGGGGAATTTCCTTCATCATGGAAGTTAGCAAATGTTCAACTTATTCCCAAAAAAGGCGATAAGACCGATCCCTCAAACTACCGACCAATTGCCATTTTGTCTAAAATCATGGAAAAAAGCCATCAATCAGCAACTGCTCACGTTCCTTGAAACTAACAAACTCCTTAGTGACCACCAATATGGGTTTAGGCAAAGTCGTTCAACAGGCGATCTTTTTTCATATGTGACCCAAGTTTGGAACAATACAGTAGAGTAGTGAAACAGTTGTAGTCGCTTTAGATATCTCAAAGGCATTTGACCAAGTTTGGCATAAGTGTTTACTTGCCAAACTCACCTCGTTTGGGTCGAATGATACGCTCATCAACTGGGTTTCTAGTTTCCTTGATAAAGGACGAATACGTGTCATAGTTGATGGATTTTTTCAAAAGAAGTTAGCATTAACGCGAGCGTACCACAGGGATCCGTTATAGCGTCTACACTTTTTCTGCTGTACATAAATGACCTTATTTCTTCAACAACTAACCCCATCCATTACTTTGCTGACGATAGCACTCTTCACTGTAGTTCATCTCAGTCTACTCATAGTGTCAAGTCAAAAAAATTAAAGCTGAAATGGCAAATTCAATCAAGAAAGACATTCAACGTATTCTCGAATGGGGAAGCAATAATCTAGTTAAATTTAATGCCTTATATCCGCCAAAAAAGATCGATCATTTCCTGTTGTAAGTATGAATGGCTCAGTTTTTAAGTTTTCAGACTCTATTACTCTGTTGGGTATGACTGTACTTTCAAATCTCTCATGGGTTGACCATATTCTGTCAGCTACCAAAACAGCTGCTCGTAAAATAGGCTTTTTGTACAGATCTAAGCAGTACTTTACCTCTCGACAACTCCTTCTGCTGTATAAGGCCCAAATTCGGCCTCATCTGGAATATAATTCTCACCTCTGGGTTAGTGCTCCCCAATACGCTCTCGATATCGTTGATCGTATTCAAAAGAGAGCGATTAGGCTTATAAATGACCCGTCCTTAACTTCTCACATATGGTCCCTTGAGCATAGAAGGATGGTTTCAGTTCTTTCTTTGCATTATCGTTATTACAACGGCTATTGTGCTGCTGAATTATATTCTTTGATACCATCTCGGCTATCTTTGTGAGAAACACTCGGTTCACTCAATCACATCATCAGTATGCAGGAAAAATCTCCACTTGTCGTACCAAACGGGCGCAATTCACATTTTTCTACACGGCTTCTAAACTCTGGAATGATCTCCCTAGTTCCTGTTTTCCTCTCACTTATGATATGAGAAGATTTAAGGTATCTGTTCATAGGCATCTATTGGCAATTCATTATCCCTCTATCTTTCCTCCTGAGTGCTTTAGCACGATAGGCCAAATTTAGCCTGTTCAGGTCCACAATCATAAAAAAAAAACATAAGTTGTAATTATAGTCTCATAAGGACTGATTGTACAAATGTAGGAGTTAGATAAAAAAATGTTATGTTAATTATAACTCCGTGTATATTCATCCTAGAATTGTTACACCTCATGTTTATGAGAGTGCTTTAGATTCGATCCCTCCATATAAAAAATAAAGTTATAAAACTCCTAAGTAAAAATTAAAACCACTTTATTGATTTTATCCGAAATTTATATGGACGTAATATAAATTTGGAACAATGGCGTTACTTTCATTACATTATCTAGTGAAGTGTTTCATAATGTAGTAAAACCTTTTGTGATAGCTCAATAACTGGCATCATAAAATCTGAGTACTAAAGCAATTTTATTGAGATTATAAAGTGTAAATGAAGCAAAATATAATTTTGTGTAATTTCTAATGTATAAAAAATTAAAATCGAATCAATTTATCGAAATCATTTTTCATTATTTATCTCAATTACTTGAAAATGGTTTTGGGGCTTTCAAGTTTAAGATTAGGGCTAAAAGCTACTATCGGATTTCCTCTGTTCCCTATATCAGAAAATTTGGAACAAAAGAAATGGTGTTAATGTAAAATGGGATTTAAAGGTGACGTGCGTTGTAAAAACGCTACATCCTTCATTTTGCACAATATTTTTTTTTTGTGACTTTTTATTACTCGTTACAAAACACGTCATACAGATTGTTTAATTTTTCAGTTCTGTATTAAGTTATTTTTATTAATCAATCATCCATGTATGTACGGTACAAAGTATTTTTCTCTAGACAGAAAGTAATCAATCATTTATGAGAATGACTAGTTTGAAGGTTTTTTTTTTATGGAAACTTAACTTTTAGCATAATCATATCCAAAAGGGAACATGAAAACAAATTGTGATGCACGAGGTTACTTTCTGTTAAATTTGACTTTTATCAAAAAAATCAAGTTACTTTAAACGAACTATAAAAAGTCTGCTTTTTATTATATAAAAGAGTTTGTTATTGATTCTAAAGTTTATGTTACAAATTTTTTTACCTTAACTTTGCAAATACATTTTAATTTGCTAAAATCAGCTTTAGATAGGAAGGATGATGGTTTTAAACAAATTATGAGTGATATTAAATCGAACATTTCCCTTATGTATACCACAACGCAACTTCATTAGGATTACAGCGATAATCCTATTGAACGTTAACCTGCAACTGCTCCTGACAAACGTACGGTACTTAACTTACAGTATATTCGGCGTCTCAAATGCGGTGTACAGGGTGGACAGCTAAGAATGCGAGGTACTGTATCTGGGAAACTATCCATTGTAGAGGCTTGCGCAAAAAAAAGTTTTACTAAAACGGCCAATACAAAAACCTGGAAAATATTTACAAGTTTCTGAAATGGCCGCTAGGGGGCGTAACTGCAATCTTGAATCTAAAAAAGTGAAGTTTCTGTGAATTCTACAATATTAACCTAATAAAAAAATAATTGATCTTAGAAGTTGAGGATAATCTGAACTTTTTTTGTTTGGCACTTTTTGACGTATGTCTAAAAATAAAGTGGTGAGGGATATTCAAAGGTTTCCTTAAATAACCCCCTGTATCTTCGAAACGGCTAAGCCAATTTTAAGAAACTTGGGCGCGTTGAAATGAGCTATTCTTGGGCGACAAATGTTATATAATATTTGAAGTTTTGTTAGTTTCACATGTCGTCGCTAGAGGGCTTTGTTCGACATTCTGACAGAAACGGTTAATTTTCGCAAAAAAATTAAATGCATTGGTATGACTTTTTTTCATGAACAAGTAGCTAAATGATGCCTAAACAAGCTCGCGAAAACCTCATCTCGATAGCTTCTTCCTAACCTAAAATGTCGGCCAAAGAAAACTTTATACGAAAATCCCTTAAATTTTTATTTTTTTTTAACTATATTTTTCTGGAATTGTTTCTATTATGTAAGTTGTGGCCCTAAAAAGGACCGATTTAAAGGAGGGAGGTTTTTAATGCCCCCGTAAAGGCTTGAAATGCTGACCATCACGCTCTATGCATTGCTGAAGCCTCTCATGACTAGACAAAACTGCAGCTTCAATTTCGGCTCTCGGTATGTTACGTATTGCGTTACGAATCCGGTTTTTCATATCTTCTCTAGTAGCAGGTTGAGTCCGAAACACGATGTCCTTTAAGCTCCCCCATAAATGAAAATCGAGGCAAGTTAAGTCTGGCGATCGCGGACGCCATAGAAACAGACTTCCTCTTCCAATCCACCGCTGTTGAAATACTGCATTAATATGCTCTCGCACATTAATAGCAAAATGTGCTGGGCAACCATCCAACTGCTAAAACAATTTTTGCCTTGTTTCCAGAGGCACATCTTTCAACAACAACGGTAATTGATTGGCCAAAAAGTCAAGAAATACATTGCCATTTCGGGGTTGCTCGAAAAAATATGGCCCAATAATTCTGCCTCGTAGTATGCCACACCATACGTTTAAACTGCAACGTCCTTGGCGCTGAACTTCCCGCAACCAATGGGGATTTTCTGCAGACCGATAATGCATATTGTGCAGATTGACTCTCCCGTCACTTCTGGAGGTGGCTTCATCGGTCCAAAGAATTTGAAATAAAAATTCTTTATTTTCGCGTATCATGCCTAACATCCAATGGCACAGTCTAACCTTCGATCAAAATCTTCCTCTTTCAAGTCTTGATGCAAAACGACATGATATGGGTGCATTCTTAAAGTAATCAAAAAAAGTTGAAACGAATACCTATATATTTTGATGGCCATTAGAACTTACTTATGGTCCTTCAAAATATTTTGAACCGTTGTCCGTGATATTCCCAAATCAGTGGATAATGCTCTTGTGCTAACATGAGGGTTTCCTTCAATATAGCCCAGTACACGGTTAATATTTTCTTGTATTCTTCCAATTCTTTGCCGTTGAAACGTAGGCCGAAAACTACCATTGGCTCGTAAGCTCGCCACTAATCAGGGAAAAACTCTTACATCGCAAGGGCGCTGATTTGGATATCGAGCCGCGTAAACTCTTTTAGCTACTTGCGGCATTCTGAAAACATTCAAAATAAACCGCAAGCATATCAATAGCTTCATTATTCGTAAAACGCATTTTGAAGGCACAAAAATTGCTGAAAGTAACGCGAAAGTATTGACAACTATTGACAATTTGAGGATTATGTATGTTTTGTTTAGGTATCTGTTTCCATTGCCTGCTTCTATGAATTGTATTTTTCGTATATATCCATTGTGAATATGCATTTAAACAAACAAAAAATAGGCCTTTCGTATAACTTTTAGCATTGCTTACTTGCCCGTGGAAATTTCAAGAAGGGTGATTTTATTCTAGTGAATAAATTTACAAACATTTAAAATCGCAATTTCTGGGTAACCTATTCAGAGCCGAAATTGAAGCTGCAGTTTTGTCTACCCATAAGAGGCCTCAGCAATGCACATAGTGATGGTCGGCGTTTCGAGCATTTACGGGGGATTAAAAATCTTCCTCCTTTAAATCGGTGCTTTTTAGGGCCACAACTTACATAATAGAAACAATTCCAGAAAAATATAATTAAAAAAAAAAAAAAATTTAAGGGATTTTCGTATAAAGTTTTCTTTGGCCGATATTTTAGGTTAGGAACAAGATATCGAGGTGCGGTTTTTGTGAGCTTGTTTAGGCATCATTTAGCTACTTGTTCATGAAAAAAGTCATACCAATGCATTTAATTTTTTTGGGGTGATTTAAAGAAACCTTTGAATACCCCCCCACACTGTATTTTTCTAATACGTCAAAAAGTGCCAAACAAAAAAAGTTCAGATTATCCTCGACTTCAAAGATCAGCTATTTTTTTATTAGGTTAATATAGCAGAATTCACAGAAACATCACTTTTTTAGATTCAAGATTGCAGTTACGCCCTCTAGCGGCCATTTCTGAAACTTGAAAATATTTTCCAGGTTTTTGTATTGGCCGTTTTAATGAAACTTTTTTTGCGCAAACCTCTACGATGGATAGTTTCCCAGATACAGTACCTCGCATTCTTAGTTAGCCACTCCGTACATAGGGACATTCCGAGTTCTTTCAGATAATTAAAACGAGTGTTTTCAGTTCCCAATGAAAATTTATACAGTACAAGACTATTTACTCCAGCTATGTTCAAAATTGTATCAAAATTACCATTGGCCAGCGTCGGGTCCGACGGGAAGTAGAATACGTGGCGCATTGTTCGTCCAGTGTATCAACGCTTGCCTTTGTCCCATTGTAATATAATATAATGATCGGTTTGGAATCATGATTTTCACATATAGCATCATCATCATGGGAGCTTGAGACTAGTTCCACAGATTTTTCTTTTTTAAGAACATAAGAAACTATAGTCACATTTGATTAAAATCCGAAGAGGGATGAATGGACTAGTCGATTTTTGTTGGCTTGAAATTCAGATGGAATGGCCCTTTTATTTTTTGCCTAAATATGTGAGACCACATTTTCTGAAATCATTAATTAATTCAACGGACGTATACCAACTATTCTGTTACATTGGCTACCTACACTGCACGATTTAGTCAATTTTTCGACCTGTTAAAATCCCTGGATTATTACTGTTTTGTTAGTATTTTCTTGAATATATTATTTTTCCAAAAGTAACTGCATTTCTATAATTTCGTCTCTCTGTAGTTTCTTGAAAATATTACATTTATCAAGTAAATAAATTTCTGTAAGAAATTGTTCAAATTTATTGATGGTCACTCATACGTTGCATTCAACGTTACGTTTTGGAGACACTGGATCACAGCGGATTGACATCCGGGTGATAAGTGACTTTGCACGTTCTCTGCTCGTTTGGTTGTTGGCGAAGCAGACATTTTTGTATTTTTCAAAGAAAAATGAAGTTTCTGGACTTATTTAGCCAATCGAGTTACATCGGTTTTAGAATCACTTTTCTAAATATGTACTGACATTCTGCAACCGTTTAGTACATACGATTCTGTCGGATTAATAGGAAATACATGCTACAGGCGAACTGTCTGATATGCTCTTTTCTCCTTTCACCACGTTTTTAATTTTAGCCATCAACATATCTGGAGTTCGATAATTAACTAAAAAGAGATCAATACATTTATTAACTGAATGGGGTTATACATAACCTCACCAGGTTTTCTATAAGGACACATTAGTTTTGTATCATAATTCGTAGGGTAAGGTGTAACTAATTAGATTAACTGTGGTTAGTTTTCCTTTATTCATTTTAGGGGATAATCATATACTATTTTGCTTTTCGAAACAGACACCAGCTGTTCTAGAACTTGTACTTGGTTAAATTCATTTCTTAAAGATTGTATAATCATTCTCCAATTAACTACCTCTATTTTCATGCTTTCATTTTAAGTTGATGTATTTAATTTGAGAAGTACGTTCTACAAATTGAGATACACCTTGTGTTATATGTTATACATACCTTTTGCCTATTAAGTGCGTTTTACTTTATACATATTATCAAGACATCTGATGCAGATTTTGCAACACCTGGCCATGAATAACTGGTAAACATTTGGTCGTTGCGCTGCACATGCTACCTGTATATTGAAAGCTAAGTTACCTATTACACTTGTTTTTGTATTACTTAAGCTTGATGCTTTAATTGTTGCATTGTGTAAGATAGTACAGACATATGTTGATTGAATTGATAAACAGTTAATTGTGTACTTCACTAACTATTCACTGTACAACTGAATGCATTCGGTTTTGCGGATGGTAATTGTTATTACTGTTTTAATTGTAAATTGCCTATTTTTCATAGCAATGTGCTATTGGCTACTTTGCATAAAAGATTGTATGTATACTATAATAATATTTTTAAGGTGCCTCTACAATTAGGAACCCATAAATTACACCTACTTTGGCTGTTTAAATGTTAATATCTATGCTTTTATCGTAACCTAGCTTTGAAGATCTATATGTTATTACCTTTTCATTTGGTTCTTTTTATTAATTACATTTATTTGAAATTCATATCTAAATTGAACACTATAATTCTGCGTGGTTTGCTGTATTTAAAGGCACAAATATTTAGTGTGTAAGCTTTGGTTTAACGTTTTGTGTGTAACAAGGATACAGTTTAGTTTATATCTATTTGTATTTAAAAGCTATATACTACATTTATGTGATATTTGCATATAATATATTACTTGCGTTTTGGGACATTCTATCTTGTAACCATTTCTTTTACTGCCCAGGTCCTTCCTTACATTCGTTGCTAATTCTCTCAGTTTATCTAGGCTGTCTGTTAATCATTCGAGCTGGCGCCCTCCCTTCTCTTTTAAGCTTTCAGGTACCACCTGCGTCACTGTAGAACCCATCCCACTTCTCAACTTTGACTGAGCTTTCCGACATCCCTAAGACTGTCTTCTCCGTTACGGTAAGTTAGTGGACAAAGTACAAATTTGCACGTAACAATTACCAGTTACATTTCTGTTCGAGTCGATAATAGGTTCCACCATTCGAAGGACTACTTGTTTTGTTTGTGTTTTTTCCAAATCTCGACCTTTGTATACTTCTCCATTAATCATGTAATGGGTTAGAGAATCTGAAAATATTTGAAGTTTCACTCTACCTCTAAATGCAACAAGCATTTCGTGAATAGTGACATTTGGTCCTGGAGAATAATTTTCTTTGCAATACAGTACAAACTGTTCAAATATGTCTGAGATGGGTGCTAATTGTTTTAATTTTATGCGAACAGTTCTAGTTGAAGCGTCATCAAATCTTAGACATGTCAACAAAAAGAGATGACATTGTACATCGATAGTTTCTACCACATAGACCGAAGGTCTTCATGACCAGATTTGAATGTTCCTTGGAAATATAAAAGTTCAATAAATGCTTCCACTTCTATTTTGTCTGTCGGACCAATGAACGATGGGAAAGATCAGAATTGTTGCGTCTCTTGAATGTCTGGTACTTATTTCTTTTCGAGCTTTTCCTTTCAAACCTGCTAAAACTTTCACAATATTTTTGGCAGTTCTACTTCTAGCGGGCGCCTTTTTTGCCCACTTTGTTCAATCCTTTTCATACCATGTCGCTTTTGATTCATTACTGTTATCATCAGAAATATTTTCCATGTCTAATTCAAATTGCTCATCCGCTAGTTCTTCTTCAGGGTCATCTTCCAGATCTTGTGTAGGGTCCCAATCTGAATCGGTACATGATCCATGTTCGCTGTATATTTCATGATTTTGTTTGTGGATATCCTTCCAAAATGATGTACGATTGAGTATTTCTTCCATGTCCTTACCAGATAAATCTCTGTGATTACTTTGAGCCATGGCGAACTAAAATATAGAGAGAAGTATGATTTTTTTATTGAAATAACTTTCGGTTTCACTTCATGTAAGAAGATTTTGGCGTTGAAAAAAATATTTACCTCGTTCGTATAAAAAATTATTTATTACACTTGTACTACAGTCGGGTCTCTCTGACCCAGGTACGTGTATATCTCTCTTCAGAAAATGATCAAAGTAACGATCTCTTCGTTGTCTGACCGAGTGCAGAGAAATCATAGAATACAATAACGCTTAACTACTCCCAACCCCATTAAGACATATCCCCACCAAAATGAAGAATGCGCTGGGTCACATAGAGCCGCCTGTAGCAGCTACGGGTTAAGAATTACAGCGGTGATTCAACTGCAGTGATGTCTACCCAACTATCATACTAACAGGGCTATTCTTGTCATTCTAAATTTTATAACATGTTTAGGTGATTAAACAGTTTTGTCGTTGTTTAAATTTAAATTTTTAATTAATTAAATAAAGGTTTTGTTTGTTTGCATATATTGTATATTCTACCGAATACCACGCGTGCGTCAAAATTAATCATATAATCGTTATTTCCTTAAGAAAACCACATTCGTTGGTTTTCTCTGTTGGTTAAAAGAAGAGCCCTCCTCCTTCGGAGTCGGAAAACCAACTAATGCAGTTTCCAGGCAGCACCGCCTTTTCCCGGGTTATCGATAATTTTGGACGCACTAGTGGTATTATATGCGATAACTTGCGTTATTACTACATACATGTAATTATTTTTAGTTACCGTTTGTTTAGTGTACGCCAACAAAATGAAATCGTTTTCTTAACTGTGTATGATGTGGTGAAAACACGTACTAGTGTCGCACGCATAAACGAAAGGGCACCGGCCAGCAAGTAGCAGGGGAAGAGGGTTTAGAATGGTGCAAAGGTTTAAAAGGCGTCAATAGTTCTGTAATCTATCTATATATAGGTCTGGAGCAAGATTTTATTGAACTACGTGGTTACTAACTAAAAAGTCCGAAAAATAAAACGTGATAATGGTTTTCGTCAATATAGAAACCGATCGATATTGTATATGAACCTCAGTGATATTTTCTGAAATTTAAAATTTAGTTTAGGAATGTTACGTTAAAGGAAACAGATAATATAACCATACTTTCTTAAATACTTTGTTTACTTTATCTTAATCATTGTATTATATTATAAATTTTAGCAAACATAGGAGTACACATTTGACCTCAAAATGCTATTATTAAAGACATTATAAGGTTAATATTGATCTCACATGTTAAACCATGCATATTATCTCAGAATATTTGGAAGCACTGGGTATATTTAGTGTTATATTGCACGTACGACACATTTCTGATATACGCCAAAATCTAGACTAAGAGGGCAGTACTCAAGCGACCTCACTCACCGAAAGTACCAACATTCGGATACATTGCTGTAAGATGCGTGGTATCAGATCGAATTTTCTTGAATAAGAGCAACCGGACATTCTGTTTCTATCAGAAACACAAGCCTCCCCTGCAAGCACTCATTAGCCTGACCTGCACTTTCCCAGGTATAACCTCCACTCTAACTTCTTAAGTTCCTATAAACGTTAGTCGAAATATGCTTCGTTTCCGAGATACAGAGTGTTTGAATTTTAATTTTAAGTTTTTTTATTAATTATTTCAAAGAGTTTTAAAGATATTGACTCGAAATTTGCAAAACGGTCTGGGTAGGTTGCTGTCAATATTTCTAAATGATTTTATTACCCAATACAGTAACATTAAAACAAAACAATAACACAAAATAACAGTAATAAAAATAATTTTAAACACGCGCAAACCTAGCACAGATGTTCAAAATGACCTCTGTCACACGAGATGCAGGGGCCAACTCTTCGCTTCATTAACTGTCGTATTCGCCGAAAAATTTCTACTGTATTTCTTATTGTCCCATAGCCGGCTGTAATTTGATTTCTGAGGCCTTCAACATTTTCGACGGAATTGTAGTAAACTAATGGACCTGAGAAAACCCCAGATGCAGAAATCTAAGGGGTTTAATTCAGGAAAACGACCTGGTTAATGTTGCGTACCTCCCCTACCTATCCGATGATTTGGATAGGCGTACTGTATCTAAGTGACGAAGTACATTAATGGACTGGGGCACCATCGTGCATAAACCATAAATTTTGTCTGAGCTAAAGAGGAAGAGGTAATTGTTCCTGTAGGAAGTGATGATTAAGATTCGCCATTTAATCGTAATGGGAGGAAGTATATACCAATTAAATGATCATAATATACTCCAAGCCACACGTTTACTGAAAATTGATGTTGAAAATGATCTTGAAAGATTCCATGTGGATTATCATCAGCCTATAAGTGATTGATATGAAAATTTCGTATAGAATATCTGGAACAACTTGCCTCGTCAGTAAATAAAACTATATTTAAAAAATTAGGATTTTGAGCGGTTACATTGAGAATCCATTGGCAAAACACTAGACGTGGAAGTCTCGAGGTAGTAGCGTCTGTACACGTTGAATATGAAACGGATACAATCGCTGTTAGTAATTTTTCGAGTACTTGTTTGAGGTGATCCAAAACTATGTCGAGAACTCCTTCTTCTAGTTGCACAGTTCGTATTTCTCGAGAGCGTCACAGTCAGCAGTTCGTTTCATTAATGTACCATTTTTTCGTGAACGTTGGTGAAGGTGAGCAAATATTGTATGATGAGGTATCCTATGTTCTGGATACAACACAGCATACAGCCGTCTAGCTTGTAGACCATTTCCATTACTTCGACCATGGACAAAATGCATATCTACCATTTCCGCATTGTAGCAACATTTTGTTTACTGGCAAATCGACCTTTGCAACAAACGTTAACGTTTCCTCCCAAAATTCTACATGGTGGTCAGTAAATAATCCAAATTTTGTTGTTGTCCACAGTGATCAATTTTACCAAAATTTGGGGCCATATTTTTTTAGACAAAATTTAAATGATAGAAGATATTTGAATTTTTTACAAAACTATGTACAGGAATTTCTCGAGGAAATGCCATTTGATTTAAGAGTTCGTGCGTGATATTACCATGATGGCTGTCTAGCTCACTGTTCTTGAATTGTTTCTGAGTGGCCTAATCAGAATTTCAAAAACAAATGGATTGGTAGATTTTCGAACAATAAATGGCCGCCACGCTCACCCGACATGCCACCCCTGGATTTTTCTTAAGAGGCTGCATAAAACAAAACGTGTATAAAAATAGACCTTTTGCAAACCCGGATGAACTTGAACAAGGAAAGTTTCATGTGCAAGGGAAATTCCTGAAAATGTTTTACGTGCTACTGTGGACGCATTTATAGGAACAATTGAATGCATCGAGAGAGATTGATGGCATACAGAAACTATTAGAGTGATTTAGACTTAGCTGTTTTAATTTAGAGTTTGGAGCTTTTTTAACTGCGGTTGATGCAATTTAACAGGCGCTTCCTGGTTAGGATGCAGGAGTAGCTTCTGGCATTAACGTTAGCGGTTGCGAGTACCTGTGGGTTTCTTGGTATTTCTTTTTGTCAGGTGTTAGTTTAATGTTGTGTGCTGGCTGTTTAAATGAATAGACGTCTAATAGAATCTGGGACTAACCCGTGCTATGCTGGTTAGACGTCTCTTCCAGGGGGTGGTAGAATTAGAGCGGTTACCCATACTTGCCACCGGAGTAAATGGAAGATGCCTGCAAGGCGTTCGATCCCGCCGTGACAACGTCCTGGTTTACAGAAGATGACTTCAGGCTTTACAGCCCGTCATGGCAACTTCTGATTTGTGTACTGGAAATGTCTATCTGGGTGTCTGGTGTAATGTGTATATAATCAACTGGCGTACTTTCAACCTCCGAATACGTCGGCCAGGTGATCGGTTAGCTGGAGCGGGTTCTCAGGGGGCTGCGAGTATCGCGACGGTTCAGGATGAACGTAAGTGGCAATCGTATACGACGAAACTACAAACGGCAGGCGCGAGCGGTTGGGATCTGGTTCTTTTCTGGGTTATCGCAATAAGCGATCACGATTCTGGTTAGGCTGGTTAGGTAAACTATGCACCGGATCGCGCACGAGTAGTAAGGTGTCGCGGCAAAGACCCAGCACACAAGCATCTGGTTGGCACTTCTGGTCGCGGCAACGGCTCGACGCACAAGAATCTTTTTATGGTAGCGCGTCTCGCGGTTTTATACAGGACCTGAGGTAGGCGGGGACGGCTTCTGTGCAGTGCTGTTAATGCGGTGATTGGTTGATTTGCTGGCGTGATCTCTGACGTAAAAACATTCGATGTTTTTGAAATCTACGTCGGAGCGGATAAAAGAATTATTTATTGTGCAATCTTGTGTAATTTTATGTAATTTAATTACTGCGGGATAATTAACAAATAATTAATTAGAAAAATTTTGTTAAATGCTGCTGGGCCTTTACAGACTGAACAAGTTTTTCCAATTGTATATATGTAATTGAATCATAAGGAAGTTTGTATTCAGTTTTGTTAAACGAAAGGCCAGCTGAATTATTTATTTTTTCTTTCTTGTAAGTAACTGATTTAATAGGTTTATTAAATTGACCTTTTTAGGCTAAGGTACATAAGATCTTGCGTTGGCCGTAAGGGGTATTGTTGTTTTAATTATGAATTATTAATTACTGTGGGCTCACGACTTGCCCTCGTCAGTCTTATTTTAATTTATGTTTTTTTGGTTTTGGGGATAACATACATACTGTGTATAATTTATTTCATTTATTATTCATATATTTATTTAGCTATACACTAACGTTTGGCTTATTCACTCTTTTGTTGGAAAGTTAAAGATAAAAATAGATTTACGTTTGTTGAGGGAATTGTCACTTAATTACTATTCCTATTACTCCCTGTTTCATGCTTTACATGTTCTCTCCTCTTTCAAGTAATAAGAACCTATTTGCTTTTCCTTCTTTATTTAAAGCTTGTGGCGCCTATTTTGGTTCTTTCCTCACTAACCAGATTCTAACTTAAGCTATGTTATCGATACCTCCAAAACACCCATGCAATCCGAGTGCTCTGCGGTCTTCGGACCATTTGATTGAGTTTTAGCCGAGCTCACTCATTTCTCCCGTTTTATGCAGTGTGGTGGTTAGACACGTGGTAAGTTCAAGCATCAAATGTTTAATTTGCTTTGTTTTATTAATTCTTTTGCATTAATTTGTTAACACATTTTCTATCGAATCTTATCATGTTTTACGTGATGCACGAACTTTAAAATTTTCTGAGAACTCGATATTAACACAGTTTTACTTATCGATCAAACTCTTTCGACCACACTGTATATGTCTCAGTGGCAAAGGTGTCAAGCTTGCAAGTTCGAATCCGAGAGCAGTCAAATGCTTGAAAAAATTAAAGGTGAATGAATTCGTTCAAAAACAGTTCTTCTTAGGCCTAAGTTTGCTGATAAAAGCAGAGTCCCCTTCCAAAACTTCGCTATATCAAAACAAAAACTGTGTAACTTGACCGATCAAACTCAACTAATATGAAACCACAATTATAAAAGTGTTATAATACAGATATTCGTATGGTTTAGAGAACTAGTTATTGTAAATACTTTGTTATTGTTTTGTGCAATTACAGAATTAGAACTTGTAGGTTTCCTAATTACAATTTACATAAACCTTTTAATTGTTTTCAAACAAACAAATCATACTTAAAAGTTCCAAATAAAAGTTAGACGGAGCCACTTACACAATTTCGTTATGTAACGAACATGCAGATTTATTTACCTAACTTTAACACTACGAAATTATTCAAGTTTGGATTGTCTACACTGACACAATCAGACAAAAGTTGTTTATAAATAATGAGTAATTAATTATTTAAGGATGGAGGAGCTATAATTATTCGATGGTGATTCTAGGAGAACAATTGAAGAAAATAAATTGAGTGCAATTATTTAGTAAAATGACTAAAATGGCCGCAATTGGAGAGTCCCGTTAAAAGTGGATTGTCCCCAAACTATTAATCAGGCAAGTTAACCTAGGGTAAATCTGTAAATATATTATTTGGAGATTAAAGTCTTAAGTTGGTTAATTGTTTTATTTTACCACAATCGATACATAAAGTTTTCATTCACTCAGTGCCGCATATAAGACATTTTTCATTTATAATTTATTCAGTTCTGTATTGTTACTCGTGAACTGGTAAGCTTGAATGAAACTATAAACTTTAGGTAAAAGTTTTGACTTCAATTCAGCTTAACACAGGCGCGTATGAAAGTTTGCATATCGCAGTTTATTCAAATCATTTTGTACGTTTTACATTTAATGGTTATGCTTTATTTTATTATTTGTTGTTTGCCTCTCATTCAAACTCTCATATCAAACTATTATGTTTTATTTTACCTTCCTACCTACATACACATACCGCGTGATCAACTTATACTCCTGAGTTCGATAACTCCATTACCTTGAGAGTTACAAAAAAAAAGTTTTAAATAAAAGTTATTCATAAAGTCAAGCTGCACAGTTTAAAATTATATAATAGTATACAAGGTATTTCATAAAGTCACAGTATATCAAATTTATGTTTTTTTTAATGGAGCACTCTGCATATTTCAATTAGGCTCATTTTTCCTATTGCAATGATAAAGGTTTTTACTAGGTTCTACACGGTATTTTTAAAGATATGGCCATTTCTATGTGAAAATCGTAATGAGGGAAAAAGGAAAGGGTCACGTATTTCATTTCCTCCCCAAGGGGAAAAGCGGGCTGCTCGAGCTTTCCGAGCTCCTTCAGCCACAATCATGGATTCCCAGCATGCATGCATAAATACGTTATGTATATATGCATGGTGGGATTGAGGATGGGTGTGGTAAGGATAGGATCGGAAGGAACGGAATTCGGGTTCTGAGGGGGAAAATACTACCCCAGCATTCGCCTAAGTAGCCGCACATGGTGTGCATATACGCAGTGACCATGCCGCTACATGTGTATGAGGAAAACCCCCTGAAAAAACCTCATACAAGGTAGACGGTAACGGGAATCGATCCCATATCTCCCGAATGCTAAGCAGGCCGTGTCACCTCTACGCTACCAGTTCGGTAATCGTAGTGAAATAGTCACCCTATATTATTTAAAATAAACAATCGAGGGTTAATCTCTCATGGGCAAAATAATTTCGTGATAGTCTGGTTTTGTTAAAACTTATCACTTTTGTGATAACTTATATTTTTGTACAGGGTGATCCAAAACTCACACCTATGATTATCTCGGTTATTTTAAATGGAACACCCTCTATTTTCTATCATCTCTGAACAGTATTTAAGAAATACTTTTATTCTTTTTAAGCATTCCCCATACCTAAATCTTACGGTTTTAAATTTATTTAGATTTTTAAAAATAACAGCAACATTTTTGGCATAACTTTAAATTTTTATTTTTTTCATGACTGTAATGTATTATTTCAAAATACTGTAAGTTTAATCAGCTCTGTATCAATACTATTGTTGTCAGCTGAAAAAGACATACATCAAGTATAAACGTGTAACAACCCTTTTTCGTGTTGTACTAAATTTTAGATCTTTCATTTAATAGTAAACATAAGAAAAGTTTTTAAGTTTTGCATTGTAGGAATGAGGTAGGCAGTTTAATTTACATTTCATAATACATATCTTTTTAAGTGTAAATATTTATATTTCCCTTTCCGTAAGAAATTGGATGCTGACCGCGCAAAGCGTAATAACTTAATTCTTTTGCGCAAATGCTTCGGCGCATCCCTACATGATTTGTTCTGAAAGCTTCTATTTACTTCACTTGCTGCTGAATGTTATAGCAGGAAGCGACTAGCGAGTTGTTTTGGGGATTTTCCCTGAATTTTTGTGCATAAGTGCCATCGGTTTAGATGGTAAGAGATCTTTTAGCTTGTTATATTTTAAATTAAACATTTGCTTTTTTTAGGCACTTTTTGCATACTTTAATAATGCATACTTTTATAAGGCACTATTTTTAATTTTAATGGAACTAATTTTAAATTTTTACTTTTAAAGTACTACTTTTATTAACTACTTTATTTTTACTTGGATTACATCATAAATCGCAATTTTTACATACTAAAACTTCAAAGTAATGCATTAAATATATGGATACAAAATATTAAGAATAAATTACCAAGATAATTCCAGTGGGGTGTGGCTGGTAACCTTAGATCTAGAGATTGCACCACAATGATGCTATAATGACTTCATCAAGTTGACCATTCCGTTTCATGTGTTACCAGCGGTAATAAAATTTATGTACAGAACTGTTCAAAGGTAATGATTTTTTGTAGTAATTAACGAATAGATGTAAGACCTTTTTGACTTAATCATTTCAATTGGATATTAAATAAACTTTAGTGTATCTTGTTATTTTATTTTCATTTTGATAAATTTTTTATTATTATTTACAAACTAGGTTTAACTGTTCCTATAACAAAGATAGTTTGGCGCTCGAGGTATCATTTTATTGTTTTTATTTACATTGCATTTTTTTATTAATTAAGTGAAGAGAAAATAATTAAGCAGATTGGAATCAAGCAGCATTTTGGGTATTTGAGCAAATCCGTTTATTAGAACCTGCCCTTTATTAATCTACCGATAAGAGTCGACGGCACAAATTAGTGATGAAAGGTAAGTATCTCAATTAGTTATATGATTTGTGTTTAGGGAGAATTTTACCTAATTTCATTATTACTTTATTAGAATATTCAAATTACATCATAACAATTGAGTAGTTACATCACCACGTTTTGTTGTTACAACTTGGCGTTGTTTATTGAAAGTTATACTGACGCGGTATTACAAACTATTGCAAATAAACCACAAATTGTTTAACAAAACTAGGTATAATAGAGAGTGAGAGTCATAAATGAAACAAAATTGTAAAGAATGAGTAACGCAATAATATTTAGGTAACAAAGTTTTGATCTGGACATTAAAACATTGTAGAGTGAGCAAAATACATACCTGATCGATGAAACACTGTTTCATCGACCGACAATCGTGTTTTTCACAACATACACGTCATTAGGAGGGCGAACCTAAACTTTTTAACTAGTATTTCATCAGTCGTTTCATTGACACCACACCTCATCAGGAGGTTGAACTTTAATCATAGTGACGAAATACAGTGTTTCGATGAAGTGGTATTTATATTAACTGTTCATAGTCGTCTTCCATTACATTTAAACAATGTTGTAGCCGATCTTCTAATTCTCTACTTACATTTCTAGCCATTGGGATATTAATGTTTCCAAAAAAAAAACTCTAATTCTGTTTTTCATATTCTCTAAAGTAGTTACAGGTAATTTATATACTTCATTCTTCACATACCCCACAAAAAAGTTTACTTTTGTTAGATCAGGAGATCTTGCAGGCCACGGAATTGGCCTTCCTATACCTATCCATCGTGCTGGAAACTGATCGTGTAGTTCAGTGCGTTATTATGTATGGGAGCCCCATCATGTAAATACCACATACACTGACGTATACGTAGGGGAACGTTTTCAAGAAGCACCGGCAACTGATTTTCCAGAAACTGTAAATAAACTTCACTGTTTCCTCGAAAAAATATGGTCCATTCACGAAATCGCCAAGAATACCACCCCAAACGTTTAAACACCATCTTGTTTGTAAAGTAGTAGCTATTACATGAGGATTTTCTGTTGAATAGTAATGAAAATTATGTCTATTTAAATACCCATTTTTATGGAAAGTGCATAATCCAAAAAATCTCTTTGATTGCGAATTTTTCTTTGAGCCCAATTACAAAAATTTATTCTTCGTCGAAAATCTTCATCCAATAATTCCTGGTGCAATTGAATATGATATGGGTACATTTTGTTATTAGATAGTATTTTTTGTACACTTCCATAACTTATTTCTTATTCTCTTATACTTTTATTGGGATCAGCTGCCAACAATACATTCAGTTCATTTTCCTCGGTAACAATGGTTTTTGTTTTTTCTTTCTTTTCATATACTACAGTACGTGTACGATTAAATCGATCCATCACTTTTTCGAAATTCCTTTTTTCAAGTAATCGACGCTCTCTGAAAATCTCTCGTGATACATCCTTAATGGTAGCAAGCAATTTTTATGACATTCACCTAGTATCCACTTACACATTAGTCATATCGACTAATTCCTTATTAGACAAATTCATGATGAACTCAGTATTTGTACGTAAATAACAAGGAAATTAACCGCATAAAACTAAAATATTAATTTTACAAGCTTGATAAACAAATAATACTACCCTATGTCATGGTAAGCTGTAAAAAACTTGCAGTGCCCAAAATGTCGCTTCTATTTTTAAAAGGTAAATAAATTAATAACTATAAGATTTAGGTGTAGGGAACGCTTAAGAAGAGTAAACGTATTTCTTAAGTACTTTTCAGAGATGCTATAAAATAGAGATTTTTCCATTTAAAATAACCGAGATAATCATGGTTGTGAGTTTTGGATCACCCTGTACAAAGTGATCACAAAAGTGATGTTTTAATAAAACCAGACTATCACGAAATTATTTTGCCCATGAGAGATTAACCCTCAATTGTTTATTTTAATAATATAGGGTGACGATTTCATTACGATTTTCACACAAAAAGGGCCATATCTTTAAAAGTACCGTGTAGAACCTTGTAAAAACCCGATATCATTGGAATAGGAAAAATGCGCATAAATGAATTTTGACATAATATATAGGGTGTTCCATTAAAAAAACATAAATTTGATATGCTGTGACTTTATGAAATACCCTGCATATTATTAAATAATTTTAAGATGTGCAGCTTGAGTTTATGAACTTTTATTTAAAACTTTTCGTCGTAACTCTCAAGGTAACGGAGTTATCGAACTCCGGAGTATAAGTTGATCACCCTGTATGCAATAGACTTTTTTTCAATAACGCTAAATCGACGTATTAGCTCATTATACGTGTGTGCGCGCTCGGGTGTGTGTGTGTGCGTGCGTGCGTGCGTGCGTGCGTGCTTGCGTGCGTGTGTGCGCACGTGTGTGTGTGTGCGTGCGCGTGTGTGTGTGTGTGTGTGTGTGTGTTCTATGCAACTTTTTGATATGACGCCTTTTTAGCGGCAAACATATTCCTAAGGGAGAATTAAGTGTTTGTTCAATTTTTTTGAATATCTGAATAACGTTTAATTTTATAAGAAAATGTGCAGACAAATTTCTTAAAGAAAATTTTATTTTATACACCTTTTCTTGTTTCTTAACACGCAGCCAAATATGTCTAAAAATTAAATAAATAAGATTGAAAATGCTTAAACTATATTATCTATATTTTATAAAATCGGGCGGCTTCAGAATTTATTTTAAATTAGCGTCTAGATGTCTATTAACCTCTGACATGAAGTTTTAAACATCCATCTGACATAGCTTGTTGTTTTTGTTTTTACAATGTTGCCTATTTTCGCAATGAACGTATTAAGAAAGTGGGTCAATAGTTATCCTAAAACAGTTATTATTAAAATTATTTCATTTTCTTTAATTTACTCTTTGTAGGTTGGAAGGTCGTGTGTTGTTTCGCACCAGACATTTCTTTTTTTTTGTTCAAATCCGACAGATGTTTTTTTTAATGAAGACTGTTTAAAAGGGGGAATATTCAATTTACCAAAATCACTTTCGTTTGACCATATCTTATATTACTTAAGAACCCAAAATTTATATCGCCACCGTGGTTCTCACCTTGGATTCGCGCACTTTAAGATCAATTCAATCAATTTTTGGAATTTGAGGAATTAATTGGAGATGTAGATTATCTCCATAGATAAATATTTGTATTGGGGAATGTCTCTCTAAAGTAGGTTCAGAGAGTTAGAAGAGTATTTAGCCTTAAAATTAATATGAAAGAAAGAAAAAATTTCTTTTACAATTTATTAGAATGCTTTGGCAATACAAAACTATATCGTATAGGTAACGTAATGTTTTAGTCACGTGTTTACGGATGAGAAAATGTTCTTTGTATATTTTGCAGAGCGTAGAATCTGATACACTTTTCACAATTTTTAAAATGTGACACAGTGCTGTTTACAGTGATATTTAAACCTGCAATAAAAATACTTGATCATACAAACAATTATTGAATGCAATATGTGTAAATGTAAGCAATTATACGTACGGCACTGGCTACTGGTGTTTGTAAAGTCCGAGGGTCAAACACCCCAATTTAAAGTGATAGAGTCATTTACATTTGAACATCATTTGAACATAAAGTATTGTATTAAATGAGTTGTTCTTAAAATTGACTTTCAAAATTTTGCAAAAAAACATCGTATGCACTCTTGGCAGTATTGCGGAAGCCATAATTACTATTTTTGAGTTTGAGGATTTAAATTAACGTTGCGGAAGAGACTTTTTCTTTTAACAACAATATGGCGACTTTGGCGATTTATTGCGTAGTATATTGAGGTTTTCACGGTTTTAAAGTATTTATCCAATAGTCTCGAATTCTAATTTCTGACATTAACCTTTGAGATATGGGGAATTCACTAATATATGAAAGAGGCTTTACTTTGTGTGTAATATTATGGTCTTATGTTGAATTTTTAGGTAAAAGTTAAAAGGAAGAACTTGTGACTTGGTGATAGTGATGTAGATACGTCAGACGTCGTATCTTGTAGATTGTTGTTGGCCAAATTAGAATTTAGAGGAAAAAAACGTTATCCCCATAATGAAGCCAAAGTTTTAGTATAAAAGAAAATCAGAGGGTGCAGACAGTTTTTATTTAGGCTTCAGAACATTTTAAAGCAGTCCCGACGTCAACCTATGCAAATATCGCAGTTCGGTCAAACATACGAGTTATTTTGGCACGCCAAGAACTGCCATAATATAGATAATATATATAAAAAATTCAACGGAATTGTTTTAAAATTTAATTAAAGCATTTCAATTTGTAAATGTGTCAACGACAGTTTTTCTAAAAGAAACCATAACTGCAAACAAAACTAAAGTGTATCGCCAAAAATAATTAATATGCCTAAAACGTCATAATTTCGGATTTAACAGAAAAAGTGGCAATTGAATTTGAATCGTTTATCAGGCTGTAGTACAAAGACTACCTGTGTAGAATAAATTGCGTTAAGTAAATCGTATGGAATATATTTCGCGAAATCAGTTATTTCAAGTGGAAGACTTATTAAATACTCAAATCAGGTATGGATCAGTGATATAATGATTATTGAGTGAGGCAGGCATTAGGGAATATTCGACCCTGTTAAGGTAAGGCTTAAAAACTATAGGACTGTCCGCTGTTTTCACTGCTTCAGACAAACTTGGAGTTATCAGTAAAGTGATAAAATAAAAGAATACAGTGTGTCAGATTATAATAGAACGAGTAACCTAAGGCCTTTTAGTTTTCCTTAAATGTAGAAACCCATTTTGATCTGTCTAAACAGAGCTGTAATATACTTCATAATGAGGTATTGTAACAAATAAAACAATTATTTATGCACACTTAGGGTAGTTAGCTGGAAGGTGTAAGTTATTTTAAGAAACCACTCTGTAATTAAATGATTCACCCAACGCATTATTTTTTTAATTAAGTGTATTGAAAATATATTCTTTATTCGAGTGAATACCTATATCAAAGTAATTTATTTTCAGAGTATTGATTTTGGATGTTAATTTACAATATTTACAGTGCATATTCTGTTATTTAGTATGGCAATAGTGTTCTTTAATAAGGAGTTACGATTTAAATTCGTATTGCGCATATTTGAATTTAGGATAGCTCCAGAAAGGTTAAGTTACACTAAGAGTTGTTTTGCAGTCAATTGACATTTGCACTAATTAAATGGGCCGATTAAAATCAATGGGATGTGGGTTGTAATGAAAGTTATTGCGATATTATTAAAATACGTCTTCGCAGGGAGAGTCACAGTTCGATAAACTTTTAGGCGCTAACAGCACTTGCCTTTGTTCATAATTATATTTTTAACTAAATTACGGAATTCCGTAGCTGTTTTATTCAAAAGACTCACGCTAGGGATTAATAATTAACGTTTCTTGTTAAAATCATTAAGTTTATAATAGTTTTTTTAATTTTCTGAATTTGTTTATAAGCTTTTTTAAATTAATCTGCCTGTTCACCGTTGTGTATTCTCAAGTATAATTTTGATTAAGAGTAGTTTCAAGCCAATTACTTAATGCCAGCCTTAATAGAAACAAAGTAACCATCTCTATTTGCTACGACGCTTTAAATCTATCGAGTAATTTTTATAACTTAAACAACACTGCTAACGGTATAATAAAAGATTTAAACCTACAATAGAAGTAGTATTATTTTGGAATAATCATCAAGTATGTGCGTTGTAGATACACTGTAAAATTTACCATCACATCAAGTTTTATAAACCAGACAAAATTCAAACTTAAGCAGTACAATTTTCACAACTGTTTTAATTCAAATTGCATATAAGGAATAAAACACGCTAATTACTCACAGTGTTTTCGACAGAAACCGCCGCTTAGGAGTTGATCTCAGTTCTTCAGGTTAAAACTTTTCAGATCGATAATGCTGCTTGTCCTAAATTTAGGGATTTGATTGTCAGCGAATCGATTGTTCCAAATACTACAGGAACGTTGATTTTTTGCAAACATTCCTTCAAACTGTTTTTAATACGCAACCTCGACTTTTTTTTAACAACAATAAACTATGATCTAATCATTAATTACGCGGATAAGTATTGAGCCGCCAACATTCTTTGTCTGCGTTAAGTTAATGCACTGTAAGGTGATTATACTGAGTTTACATAATGTAATTTTTTCTATACTGTGTAATATTGATTACTTATTGAGTAATTTTAGTCTCAGAAACGTTAAACCCAAAAAAATTATTCTAATTTTTAATCACCTTAAATTAACCAATCCCTTACAATAATGTAGATTAAATTCATTCTATCAGCGCTGACTCAATAAAATCTTGTTATCGCGAAGTAAACAAAATGTAAAATATAGCTGTGTTCAACTTTTATAAGAACAAACACAAATATCGCATTCCATTTTACCGTGTAAATAGAACTGTACGTAATTTTAATTTTCGCAATGTAATAAAACTCCTAAATATCTTTACTAAATCAGTAGTCCTCACACTTTAATACGTAAGTTTACATTATTTTCCAAATAACTACGAAATCTTTTTTCACTGATATTCATAACAATACCATGACGTAATTTTTAGTACACGGTGACAAATTGCTTCCATACTACATATATATTAATATCTTATGAACCAGCATTTTAAGAAATAACCACAAAGGGCTTTTTCTGGGTAAATTGCTCATACCGTATTTTCCAGGTAAACATAATAAAGCGTGGAAGGAGGGCAGCATGGGTGTCCTTAAACTGCATTAAAAGCTTTATGTAGTTTAGTTTCATAACAAGTGGAAAAAACAGAAGAAGCTTTGCAACTTGGCAATGTACGAAGACAATCAGAGTACTTCTTTCTACTAGCCTATACACGTTAACCTTATTTATTAGATACCTTTTTTGTAGTTAGGTCACTTGCGGAATTGATAATTGTTTTGTTAAACTTGAATTGCTTGATGCCTAATATTAAAATAATGCCTTCATCATATAACAAATTACGTTTGTATTCGGCATTCGTTAAGGAAGAAACTTTGAAAGCAGTTTAGGGACACGTTTTGTGTAGTACTCAAATCGTATAATTATGTAGTGTTTTACGGATTCTTTATTCACCGAGATGACAACATTCTCGATTATCCTTGCATATTGATGATTTAAGTTTGCATTTTCATTATATTGAAGGAGATTATGTTGAACACGTGTATTTACTGGTGCTTGTTATGTTTATAGATGAGTTTCATGTTCTTATAGAATATTAATTAATAGACTACATTGAACTCTATCTGGAAGATTAGTGATTAAATTTAAATTTCTGCTGATAAGCATTACTGTGATATGTACAAATTGTTGGGATCCGTAGCTTCCAGGACTTGTTATATACAATGTTAGTCCAAATAGTTAATGGCACTACAGAGTCCAAAGAACAAACACAAAACTTAATTATAGTTGTTGTGTGTTCGACATCCGGACTTAGTGAATATTAAAATTGAAATTAACTATAAACACCATTTGCGTTGCACTTGGTCAAGTATAATAAATTAGTTTTTGTCCAACTTCAGATTGCGTTACAAGCATCAAATACCATTGTTATTTGTTAGTTTATAGTTCTAACATTTATTTTGTTAAGTATGAAATCATGTATATCGATGTGCTTGCTTCTTACTCTACTTAGCATAGCTATCACAGTGGCTGAAGAAGCGTCAAAACCCGAGCAACCTGCCCTCCCCTTGGGAACAGAATCAAGCACGTTATTTTTTTCCTTGCTTTAGTTCTACAAGAAATCGTCCCTTGCTTAACAATATTAAATACCTGGTGTGGAACAGCGAACGACTTTTCAATTTACAAAGTGGAGATCAAAAGAAATGGAGTAATTTGATTCATCTTTTTGGGATAATTATGCAACTTATTTTTTAGTACGTTAGCAAGAAAATTGGCAACGTTGTAAAAATAAGCAATAATCTAGATGGACGTTCAAACTTAATGTCAGATAGAGGTCAGTAGACATCTATATGCTAACTTGAAAAACAAATCCAACACCCTCCGCTTCTATAAAATATAGATTATACAGTTTAAGCATTTTCAACCCTATTGAAATAATTTTTACTGTTATTTTGCTTTATATTAAGAAACTTTATAAAGAAAACTTATGTAAAATTAATTTTCTAATTTGAACTAACAATTAAATTCTACCTTAGGAAGCTATCTGACTTCGAAATTACGCGAAGTATCAAAAAATAGAACTTTTGCAGAAATCTTTATATCTTTGAAATATTTGATAGAAACTAAAAACTGCCCCAAATAGACCCCCCTCTCCGCCGCTAGATTTCTACCTAAGTCTAATCACCTCCATGAGAAATAAAATCAAGCTTTAATACAACATTCTAAGTAGGTAGGTGTTATCGTTCTACAGTTATTGTGAATACTAACAAACACACATGCGCACACTCACACACACACGCACACGCGCGCGCGCACGCGGAAAGCTGTCAAAAATTTTGAAAAGGAAACGTCAGTGTTTAGACAAACATTACGTCACCGGTGCAACCAGCGAAATTTAGGCTTGGCCCAAAAAAGCGAGCAGTTTTTTTAACTTTTTGAATTCTGAACACAATACCGTTGAGAAAATTGTGGTGTTGAGGGACCCGTTATTTTGCACCGTAAAAATGTTGTACCCCAATAGGGAATAACATGTAGCCGGATTATATAATCTCACGCCTAACTTCACAGAACCGCGAACTTTTAGATACATCATTGTTTTCTTGAAATAATTAAGTACCCATGAGGCAACATTTTGTATCGTTAAAGTGAAAATTTGCGCCTTTATAAGAAAGAAGTTATTCAAAATCACATTGACCTGGCTAACTTCACAGCCGTGAACTTCTGCTCAAATCAGTTTTTTTCTTATGCAGTAGTTAAGCGCCAATTATGCACCATTTTGCGTCACTAAATTAAAATTTGCAACCCCATAAGAAATAAATTATTTAAAATATTACATCGACGAGGTTAACTTCATAACCCTATGAATAAGTTAAACTTTTCTTACGCAATGATTAAGCTGTGTTTTGTGCCGTTAATGTTAAATTTTGCGTCCCTATACGAAGCAAGTTGCTGTAAAAATTAATTTACACGGCGAACTTTACAACCTTAAACTTTTGCATAAATAAATTTTTTTAACCCTAGGATGCACAAAATGGGCCTGACAGGCTCGTTGTTGTCTTGTAACTCTGAAATTCATTTACTCAGGGAATTGTACTTTTAGGAATGCCTTGTAGGTTTATATATTAATAAATTTTTATACCAACAGACTTAAATGTGAAACAGATATTTCAAAAAAAAATTTTTTTTAGTGTTACCCCGCCTTTACACAACACGGGCCCCTGAGGCCCATTCTCTTTTTAAACAGGTATGTGCATGTTTGTCGTAAAAATAGTTTCTCCCGATGCGTCCGAACTTGTATACGTATTAGTGGTTTTGTGTAAACTTGTATTTGCAGGTTGCGGCTTGCATAATTAGAATGATGTATAAGCGCAATTCCCAACAGATGCATTTAGTTGCTCTCAGATAAGCGTTTATGTTACAACTAGAATGGCGTCGCGTAGACAAAAACATAGTGTTAGTGAAGAAACTGCTTTAGCATGGGCCGATGAATCAAATGAGGAGCCATCCGGTGAAAGCAAAGTTGAATCAGAAGATAATATAAACGTTGACGAAGATTTTAGAGAAGATGTTGATAACGATTCCAGCGCTAGTGATGACACTGATGGTGATGAGTTGAACGATCCTCTTAGCACATCCACAGCTGACAGTTCGGCAGTTTCTCGATCATCTAATTGTTATATTGCTCGTAGTGGTTTAGTTTGGAATATAGATCAGCCAGCAGCAAGCAAAATACAGAAACACAATATTATCCGTCGAGCTTCTGATTTGGTAAGAAAGCACATGTGTTCTACACCAAAAGAAGCGTTTCAGCTGTTTATGACTGATCAAATTTTACAAGAAATAGTAAATTGTACGAATTTAGAAGGGAAACGAGCGTGTCGTAACAAATCAAAGGATTGGAGAAATGTTGATTTACAAGAACTTCGTGCTATTCTCGGCTTACTTATTCAAGCAGGAGTAGAACGAAGTTGGGACGTAGCTGTGCGGGAACTATTTTCCTAAGAATTTGTCAATCCCGTATATCGAGCAACTATGGCAGTTTCAAGATTCGAAGAAATAAGGAGATATAGATAAGGTTTGATGATAAGAAAACCCGCAAGATACGTCTAGAAACTGACAAATTGGCGATGATATCTTACATCTGGTATCTTTTCATTGAACAGTGTCAGGCGTGTATTATTGCTGATCAAAACGTGACAATCGATGAGCAGCTTGTTGGTTATCGAGGTCGATGCAAATTTATACAATATATGCCCAGCAAACCTGCCAAATACGGCTTCCAGGTATTTTGATTGTGTGAATCCAGCTCGGGATATGCTATCAATGGCACGATTTATGGGACGACAACCTGGTGAACCACTGCATAAGAATTTAGGACTTGAAGTTGTTCAAACATTTATGAGTAGTGTTCATAATTCCGGGCTAAACCCCACGATAGATAATTTATTTACAAGCGTTCCACTAGCGATATATCTGCTGGGTAAGGATATTACAGTTGTTGGTACACTAAGGCAAAGAAACGAGACATTCCAAAAGAACTAAAATCGTCTAGAGATCGTCCAGTATGTTCTTCGAAGTTTTGTTTTAGAAACAATGTTACTATGGTAAGTTACGTGCCTAAGAAAAATAAATGCGTACTTTTGCTAAGTAGCGTGCATCACGATACCTCTGTCAGCGACAGTTGCAAGAAGAAGCCAGAGATAATTTTATATTATAATCAGACGAAAGGTGGAGTAGATGTCACGGATCAGATGATAACAACGTATACTTGCAAGAGACAAACTAAACGTTGGCCATTAGCATTTGTTTTCAACATAGTCGATGTATCAGGTCTCAACGCGTATGTAGTTTTCTCCAAAGTACATTCCAACTACAACCAAGGGATGAATCACAAACGGAGATTATTTCTGAAAGATTTAGCCAAGGACCTGGTGTTGCCACATATGCAGAGGAGGTCTACAAATTCCAAACTACGAAAAAGTGTTTTAGAAGCAATGAAGCATTTTATTGACATTCCTGGTCCGTCGCGAGTTCAACAAGTAACTGAGTTCAAGAAGTCCAACCAGTATTGACCGTAAAAGCAAATTAATTTGTGACACATGCAAAAACAACATTTGCAATGAACACAGTGTTAGAGTATGCAACAACTGTTACCAACAAAACTAATTTTTTCGTAGATTTAAGATTTTTGTCGTTTATTTTATATTTTTGTAAACATATAGCTCAATAAATAACTTTATTATAACTATTATGTACAATTTACTGCTATATAATTCGAATATTGCTTATATTTACATCTACAAAAGGAACGGGTCTCCCAGGCCCATGTTGTGTAAAGTCGTATATCGAATATGTTCTGCATCCTAGGGTTAAACAGTAATTCACAGTTGAGAATTTCTGCATAAACACATTTTTTCCTTTATAGTAATTAGCTATCAACTGTGTGCCGTTTGACGCCACTGAAACGAATTTGGGCCTCTATGGGAAATGAATTATTGCAAAAATGACACTGACTAGGCTAACTTCAGAGTGTTATGAATAACCTAATCTTTTATTGTGCGACATTATGTACCGTTTTATGCCATTCAAGTTTTGCGCCCATATAGGAAAGTTATTGTAAAAACTACATCTGTACAGATAACTTCACGGTCGTGAACTTCTACATTCATCGATATTTTCTTTCTTAATAATTAGGCACTAATAATGTGCCATATTGAGCATTTAAAATGATATTTGGAGCGGTTATGTGAAATAAATTGATGTAAAAATTAGATCGACAAGGCTAGCTTTATAGCCTTACGAATAAACTTTCTTGTGCGATGACTAGGCTCGAATTAGGTGCCGTTTTGCACCGTTAGAGTTAAACTTTTGATCCTTATAGGATCCAAGTTATTGTAAAAATTACATCGACAGGTCGAACTTCACAGTCGTGAAATTCTGTTGAAAATTAGTATCTCCCTGTGCGTTAATTAGATGCTAAATATGGGCCGTAAAACGGCGCATAATTGGTGTCTAATTAAGGCATTGTAGTGGATAGAATGTAATACGTGGATAGGTAGCTTTAAAATGGAATAGAAATTTGTATATTAGAATATTATCCTGTATATTCTTGCATATTTGGATTCCTTGGTCAATTCTAGTGCGACTAGATGTCTGAAAAAAATTAGATGTCTCTGTGATCACCAAACTTAAAAGGCCGTGACTCTACGATGTTACTAGACATGAAATGTACTAGCGTAGACCAAACGGTCAAATTCGAATTCTTCTTGTGTTTAGTGAAATTACTTTGTCAATTTAGAAAATTTCAATTAACGTTAACTTGATTTTTTCAAATGGAACGGCCATTTTTTTTATTTTTGCATCAAACGCAGAATTCTTTTACCTTTCTAACGATATAAATATGTCGGTATTTATCTCCGGTAGATTTCTTTTAATTTCACAATTTCTGATTAATTTGTCATCTAGTAACCCGTGGAAAAGAAACAAAAAACATTATTTATAAGTAGAAAAAAATAATACATAATAAATACATAATAAAGACAAAAAACAAAATTACGAATTAAAATAAAAATAATCTTAATAAATGTTCAAAATGGAATTTTTAATCCTATTCAACATTACTAGACTGATAGTTGCAAAAATGTTTCGGATTCTATCTTCCGCAGTGGTTCCTTGTTTTCCTTGACGTAGCCCCACAAAAAGAAATCAAGCGGAGAAATATCTGGAGATCTCGTTGTCCATCGTATTGATCCATCCCTTCCTATCCACTTTTCAACGAATGAATTATTAAGTCATTCACTTACTACACGAGCACAGTGTGGAGGTGCGCTATCTCGCTGAAAATACATCTCCCTAATTTGAGCGAGCGGTACATGTTCAAAGTCCAAATAATTTATTAACGAAGAAATTCAAGTAGAAATTCGAATTTATAATATCGTCAAAGAACGAGGGACCAACAACTGAAGTACTGAATATACCTGCACAAGCATTAATCGAATATTTCTTTTTCTTGGCTATGAACTCGGAAATGGTGAGGGTTTACATCTGAGTAATAATGAAAATTGTGCTGGATAACTCTCGTCTGTAAATATGATCTTATCCAAAAATTGTACATTTTCATTTAACTTTTGTTCTACCCAATTGCAAAAATTAATCCAGTTTTGAAAATCGATCCCCTTGAGCTCTTGATGTGGTTGAATGTGATAAGAATGAAAGTTGATTTTTTTTATTATTATTCTGACAGATGTTCTACTTACTTAAAAATCTCTTTCGAGTTGTTGTGTAATCGTGTGGGGATTTTCTATTACTGCAGTTACAGTATTAAGTTGATTATATTCATTCGACGCAGGTTTAATTCTTTCCTGGTTTTCAAGATAATGAACTATTTCTAACAGGTGTTTGAATAATTCTTTCCTTGGATCACGCTCCTGGTCAGGAGATCTTGCTTGGTACACTCGACGTGCTAGGAAAGGATTTCTAGAGTATTCTCCGAGAATAAAAACCAAAACAACTATTTCATTTTGAGAAAAACTTGCCAGTTAAATTTAATGTTAACTGCCCAGAAAAAGCTGTAACCAGAAATAGCATCACGAACTAGTACCTAATGTCCAAGTAAAGTTAAGTGACAGCCTGATAAGTTACTCATAGAAACTGAAAATTGAAAAATAAAGCAAATTGATCAGAAATTGTAAAATCAACCGAAGATAGCGCAAGAAGTTGATTAATTGCATCTACTTTAGCAAGTACAGTCACTGCGCCTGAGCGTTGTGTTTCATTACTGTCATCAAGTTCACTGATTTTCCGTTACTATGAAATTGTCAACAACTTTTTCTCCGTCTTGGTAATCCTCGGAGGTGAGTTGACTTGAAGCGGAGGGAACATTGATTTTCATTTTTTCATATTTAGAAATGCCACAGAAGGGGGTGCCGATAGTGTCGATAAAATGTGTGATTCGTACAGTACATCTAGAATAACAAGACGATGGCCTCTTGTACTTTTCTTCAGACGCGTCGATATACGTGGAATAAATGCAAGAGTTATTTTCAAATTTAATAATATTGAAAATGAAGATAGAAGTATTTTAAAAAAAATCTTACAATGCAATTCATAAATGACCATTTGACGGGCAGGGCCCAAATAAAGTCGTCCCGCAAAGATTTATCAGTCTTTCTATCAAAATTTCGAGAAGGCGAGGTACAAACTCAAACACCGACAAAAATACAAAAATAATAAAATAAAAAAAATTTTTTTAGTAATTATTTTTCGAGCTACAACCCAAACATACATTTTTTTAAATGGCAACTATAGGTGGTTATGGATTCATTCGATGGCTTTTTTTTTCTAAAATGTATAGCTTTGTATGTTTTATTAGTTAACTCACAATTTTCAAAAAATTGTCAAATAGATATTGAATTATTTGTTGTAACCAGTTGTAGTTCGTACTTAAATAGTGAATATTAATTTATTAATGACTTATTCTTCTGAAGAAGGAAATGATATGCTTTTTTGCTATAACGTGTCTAACAGAGATGCTAATGCTGCTTCGGAATTATATCTTCAAACTTATATGGAAAGAAGACAACCCGATGTGAGATTATTTGCCAAACTCGAATCGAATTTAAAAAAATATGGGGATTTCTGTACTAAACCTCAAAATTTTAAAATTAATGTTAACACAGAAACAGAAGAATGTGTTTTAGCTTACGTCGAATTTAAACCTACTACATCTGTTCGTGAAATTGCGAACGAGTGCAACACTTCCAAAGATGAAGCCCACGTTATTTTGAAACAAAACAATTTTAAGCCATATCATTTTCATATAGGACATACATTGTATGTTGAAGAGTATCAGAAAAGATTACGTTTTGCTACATGGTTGATTAATGAAAGTCGAGCAAACAATCAATTCTCGAAAACCATTCTTTTTACCGATAAAGCAAAATTTACAAACAACGGCATCTTCAATAGAAAAAATCATATCCAATGGTCCCAAGAAAATCCTCATATCACTGTTGAGAGGAGAGATCAATATGCTTTTTCAGTAAACGTTTGATGCGGTATTATTGGTACCAAAATCCTTGGGCCGTTTTTTTATGAATACAATTTAGATTCCGAGAGATATCTAACTTTTTTACGAAGCGAATTTGAAGAAATTTGGGACGACCTTCCATTGAACGTAATTCAAAATTTCAATTATTTTCAACACGACGGGGCACCAGCACGCAATGGATTACTTGTGTGTAACTATTTACAGGAACGTTTTAATAATTGGTTAGCAAATCCAGGTCCAATAGCTTGGCGGCCGCGATCTCCAGGCTTACCCACCAGTACTTTTTCTTGTGGGGTGCAATTAAAGACAAAGTGTACCGAATTCGTGTTGCTATACAATAAGTTAGAACCCAAAGTTTATTAAAAGTTCAAAACGATATTTTAAAACGATGTCAAATGTGTGTTTAAAATAATGAAGCGCTTGTATGATTGTGTTATCTGTTTATATTTCTTGCTGTTTCTCTTCGTTGTAAGTTAAATTTATTTAGAACTTTTTTATTTTGATAATGTAGTACATTATTTCTTGTTGTTTCTACAAATTTAGTAGCAGAATATGAGCTTATTTTGTTATTTAAATGTTCACGGCACACTTTAATTTGTTTAATAAATATTATAATTACCTTTTTTTTGAAGATTCTGAGTTAACTAATAACATTAAACATACAAAGCTTACATTTTTGAAATAAGAAAAAAATAAGCCATCGAATCAGTCCATAGCCACCTATAGTTGTCATTTAAAAAAATGTATGTTTGGGTTGTAGCTCGAAAAATAATTACTAAAAAAAATTTTTATTCCTATTTTCTGATTTTGTGTAAAAATAGCTATCAAAAGTCTCTCTTATAACTTTTTCGTATTTTGAATATTAAAAAAGATATAGCCGATTGAAAATTTGGACGATTTTTAGTTATTTTCAGATATCTTAGAAAGTTGGCAACAATGTTGAATTTTCTTATCGGCATTTGAATTATCATGTAATTCTGCCCAACTTTGCTAATCTAACCGACTCTGTATCTCTTATAATAACTAAGACAGCCATAGAACGTGGGTATTATATATATATATATATATATATATAATATATATATATATATATATATATATATATATATATATATATATATATATATATATATATATATGTATATATATATATATATATATATATATATATATATAAATAATAGATTGCATACGGTTTAAAATCGGTGCTTACGATACTTTACTGGTACGAATTATTTTTAAGGATAACAGTTGTATCATATGTGTGTTTCATATGATAGTTTACTGAGATATCATAGTATCTTCTATAAAAAACATGAACAACGGTATTCTAGATTTTTATTTGATACTTTATTTTACAAAAACGGAAACGTTTTTCTACTTTTATGTATAAATAACAAAATGTGCAACTTAAAAAATAATTTTATATAATAATTGAATATAATAGTTTTTTTGAGTGCTCCTCTGGTATCTCAACTTCGCCTTCTACATCAGTTTCATAAAGAGTGTCTGGAATGTTAGTTGATGTTTTCATTCCATTATATTCCTCGTGGTATTTTCTGGGGATTATGTTTTTCTTGCAAAGATCTTCTAAATTTTTCTTCTTTTGTGGAGCAATGCACAAACTTTGGTTATAAAGCCTTTGATTTTCTTATTTTAAAAATTTTTTTTGGTCCACCAATCCTCATTGTTTTCAAATCTGTACCGTCATATGAATAATCTATAATTATGTTAGGGTTATTTCTTTCAAGTAACACACGTCATCTTTATAGATTCTCCTTCTATAGATGCAAACTTTTAGGAGCTAAGCATTTCATTTGATTGATTTTTCCAATCTAAAAAGTCCGGAAAAAGCATTTTAATAGTTTATAGATTGCTTGGATTGGTTCTTGCGTTTCCAATAATTGTTTCCCGCTCGGGTGGAGCCCATACGGTTCGCTTCTTAATAAACCGTTCAATCGTCGCATGATTCGAATCCACAAGAATATACTTGTGTCCCGGTAGTAGAAAAACAATTTTTATTGTTTTAATGTTTTTAGATTGGACAAGAAAATAAAATAACATTGACAGAGTACTCCTATTTTTATTCTGCCGAGAGCAACTAACTATCACAATTAAGGGAAACGTATTCAATAGTTCCTCTTTTGTCAACTTCATTTAAATATTTGTATATTGTTGTACAAATTTCGTTAGAACCTCTATTACCGTCACACTCACCCCAGAGATAACAAAATCCTTTCTGTGTCACATTTTCATAAACGGTCAGGTTATAAAAGGAATATTTTCTCGCATAGTAGAGCCATGAGGCGTACTTAAGACGTCCTGTAAGTCGAAAGTTGCGCAAAGGAAGCTTTTGTCTCCTAATCCTTTCTTTTGATTTTTGAGAAATTCCTCTTTGCAAATGTCTTTTAAGCGAATATGTTCTTTGTATACTTGCATTGACTGCTCATTTTTTTCATAGTCTTTATTTTTTCTAGATTCGCACATGGCACATTTATCTTTTTTAGGTACGTGAAATCCAATGTTAAAGTCCTTAAAGATTTTTCTGAAAATCTTGTCACTAACATGACCATTATTGGTTTCATTAATATGCTCTCTTTTATAAATTCTATACAAAAAAGACATTTCTGAACTCATTAGGTAAGTATTTTCGGAGAGTTTTCACCCGAGAATAGTGAGAAGGCACAGCTGGTAATTTTGATATGAAATTAATAGCATTTGTCCTTAGCTCATGGCTAGTCTTGTTGGTAGGCTCATGTCGTCCCCTTGCATCAGTCTTGGAAATTCTACAAGAAATTGCATTACATTTTGTGTAACTTTGGGTCATTTGCGAGATATCTAAAGTTTGCAATAGAAATGTTTGGCACACTTGATGTTCAACATTTTGCCATGGAATAAAGTAGTTGTATGATGTATGTCTTCTGCTCACTTCGGCTTCTTGTCTTCTTCTTATCTCAACTTCCTTTATGCATGTCAATAACCAGTCCTTTTGCCTTTGTGAGTTACCCAATCCCCAGTAGAATTCATGTACATCTTGACGAACCAGTTCAGGAAATTTTAAAGAACAATGATTGGGGCATTTATCTCCGCAGGTATTATGTTGCAGTTCTTTCGCTTTTCCATAGTTTTTTTCTATCATACTTGACTTTCGTTTCGCCATCTTTTGTTTCTTTGTAGAAGGATTAGCCACTACTTGATGCTTTAAGCTGCTTTCGCCACTAAAATTTTCACTCTCATCAGAAGATGCTTTAGTTTCGTGGAAACTCTGAAACGTCTGATGAGTGACGACGAAATTTTCGTGGAGCGCTACTAATTTTATTGCTATTATTAACACCAGACTGTTAATCTGACGAGGAATCATAAGCCACACGTTTTTTTGGAAATCCTATCACGGGTTCTATTACATTGGAAAAATTGTTGCCTTAAAGACAAGGTACGTCTTCCATCTCGTCAATAATAATAATGCTTTCATTAGTCAATATCGGATTATCTACACATATTGAAGATACATTTTCGATGTTAATAAATTTGCTGCATTCCGTTATAATGCAGTTACTTCCTAGGTTTACAATATAACCAATTTATAAACCTGTTCCGGTTTGATTTTCAACCGGAATTTCATTACAATTTTCAGTGTGTGTCACAAGACTTAATATCTTTTTGACTCGACTACTCATTGCCTAAAATTATAAAATCTTTATTCTGCTTTTGTTAGATGTTGTGTCAAGAATAGTTTTAAAAACTTTTCAAAAAAGCAACTAATGTTAGGTATACCTTAAAAGAACACAAGTGGCAAGCCAAATAGGTCATGGTGAGAAAACCACTGAATTAAATAAATGAATGTTAAAAATATAAATAAACTCATGTTCTAAAGCACAGTAATAACTATTATTATTGTTATAATAAACGATTTGCAAATATATATATATATATATATATATATATATATATATATATATATATATATATATATATATATATAGGGTGGATTAGTGCGTCGAAGTACGATATATCCGTTATTAAAGGACATATACCAATATCAAAAAGGTATGCCTGGAAAAAATTATTGTTAGGTTGTTCTGTTTAGGGTATACAGGACATTGAAATGATTTTCGTGTACAATTGACCACAACTTTTGAAATACCCTATATAACGTAATGAAACCCTGTATTGGAAGTATGGGGGAGATGAGCTTAATCTAAATTTGAAATAATATATAGCGTGTCCCACTTAAAAAAAAACGTATGTTTGTTTCACCCCGGTAATATGTAACACCCTGTAAATACGAAAATAATTTTATAATGTGAAGTTTGAAGTTGCCTATAATTTTTGTAAATAACTTTTTTGATATCTCCTTTAATAACGGATATGTCGTACTTCGACGCGCTAATGCCGCACCCTGTATACACACACACACACACAACTATTATATATATATATATATATATATATATATATATATATATATATATATATATATATATATACAATGTGTCCCAAATTCGCTTCTCTATAAAGGGACCTCGGCTTCTGTTATACTTACGGCAAAGGTTAAATGGGGAAAGTTTTAGAGGAAGCTTAGAGCATTCGATATCCGGTTTCAGATTTAGGATAGGTCAATTGGTTTTGAAAATATCGGCGAAAAACCGAAAATGGCTGATTTCGTTTTTCGCCAGTAGATCCGAAATAGTTAATTTGACAGCTGTCACAATGTGAGATTATCCGGACACTTTTTTAAGACGAATAAGATGGCGTGTATGACATGTCACAATCGTCTTTTGTTATCCCACAATCTGCCTCAACTTTCATTTTTCTTATTGCTGCCATATTGGATTTTTCGATTTTTTGAAAGAGCGCAATATTTCCAGTTTAGTGATGTCTCATAACTGCATAAAAGATTTCATCGAAATATCACACTTTCTAAAGTTAGGTCTTATTTATTATTAGTAGGCCATGATTTATTTGTCGCAAAATAACATTAATAAATAATGTATAAAATTCTTTGAAATTTCAATGAAACATGAAATTAGATAACGACCTCTCAACAAGACAGATGTTTTGGGACAAATTCCCAGCTATGAGTGTGTTAAAAATAAAGCCAGAAAAATCGTCATTAATTTAATTAATACTTGAACCTTTGAACAACCCACAATAAAATTACAATTACAATTAATTTACAGATTTGCAAAATGACGTCCATTTACATCGAGACATTTTTGACAATTGGTGACTGTTTTTCGTACAAACCTAGCAAGTATATTTCCGTTAACACTATTTCTAAATATATCCAAAACTCTCTGTCTCAGAATTTCTATGGTCGCAGGAGGATCAAACTCGTAGACCTCATTCTTTGTGTGACCCCAGAGGTAGAAATCCAAGGGCGAAAGGTCAGGGGATCTAGGAGGCCAAGATATTGGACCATTTAATGCAATAATTCTTTCATCAAACTGGTCCCTTAAGAAGTTCCTGACTTGAATGGCGTTGTGTGCCGGACATCCATCCTGTTGAAACCAGGTTCTTCTGAACTCATCTTCGGTGAGAGTAGCTCGTAAAGCCGGCACAACCTGGTTTCGCAAAAGCTCTAGGTACTTCTGTCCGTTTAAGTTATAGTCAAACAAAAAAGGTCCTATAAGTCGATTTCCTGCAATGATTAATAATTTATAATATATAGGTGCCCAATTAAAATAGGTAAGTTAGATTAAATTACCAATAATCCCACACCAAGCGTTACTTCCAAATCTGGTCTGTAGACGTCTCTCTGACACTTCGTGAGGGTTTTCTACAGCCCAATGATGAATGTTGTGCTTATTAAAAACTCCACAATTCGTAAACCTACTCTCATCAGACCACCATCAGACATGATTAATAAAATCGGGATTTTCATTACACATTCTAGTATATTACTCGCAGAAGCGCATTCGTCTTGGAAAATCAGTTTCCTTAAGTCATTGAACTATTGTGGGTTTGTATGGATAGTAGTTATTCTTTTTTAACACTCTTTGTACCGTTGATTTTGACACGAATTTCCCGTTCTACCGTTCTTACCGATGCACTGGGGTTTTCGTTGACAGCTTGTAAAATGATTCCGTCACGATTTTCATTATCAATATTGTATCCGCTTTTAGGTTGTTCGAAGGCCCCATAGTTAATTAAATTAATTACAATTTTTCTGAAGTGGGTTTTATGAGGCTGCCGTCGTTACATCTCCAAATAACTCGCTGAGGTAATGTCGGCGTTTTTGTTTGACTGCAAGTAAAGTGCTAACATGTCAAACTTTTCGTCATTTGAATAGGGAATACCGGCCATTTTCAACAGGCTTTTACAACTTGTGTGTCACGTTTATGATTTTAATGACAGAAAAGCGTACTACTTATGAGAACACTACTTTGAATTATTTAACGTCAAAGACAGAGCCACCTTATATGGAAAAAATGAAACCCAATTTTACTGACAAATAAATCATATCCTACTAATAATAATAAATAAGACCTAACTTTAGAAAGTGTGATATTTCGATGAAACTCTAATCTTTTATGCATTTGTGAGACATCACTAAACTGGAAATATTGCGCTCTTTCAAAAATCGAAAAATCCAATATGGCGGCCTAAGAAAATGAAAGTTGAGGCAGATTGTGGGATAACAAAAGACGATTGTGACATGTCATACACGCCATCTTATTCGTCTTAAAAAATTGTCCGAATAATCTCACATTGTGACAGCTGTCAAATTAACCATTTCGGATTTACTGGCGAAAAACGAAATCCGCCATTTTCGGTTTTTCGCCGATATTTTCAAAACCAATTGACCGATCGTAAATCTGAAACCGGATATCGAATGCTCTAAGCTTCCTCTAAAATTTTCCCCATTTAACCTTTGCCGTAAGTATAACAGGAGCCGAGATCACTTTATAGAGAAGCGAATTTGGGACACATTGTATATATATATATATATATATATATATATATATATATATATATATAATCTTATTGTCCTACAGAAAAATATCCATTTAGAGGACAGTTATACAAGAGATTAATCAAAATAGATAGAATAGTATAGTCATATCGTATGCTCTATGCCACTTATCTTAAACATAAAATTTTGTGAATAAAGAAAATAACTAATAATATTTAAAATAGTAATTAAAGAACAATTCAAAGTAATATAATATCATTCAGTGCGACGAATTTAACATCAATACAATTGGGCAAGTTATTAAAAAGTCGAATGCAGTTATGAATGGGTGAATATATACGGTAGAGTGGTACTTGGTCGAGAAAGATGAAAAGTTTTAGAATTCCGTGAAAAGTAAGAAGGTACATAAAATGAAATATGGGTTAACAAACCAGAACGGTCAATTTTATTGTGCAAATATAGTAGAATTATTTTATTAAACATAATGACTTTTCTCATTATTTGAGCAACAAATGTAGAAGTGTATATTCCATTTCAGTAATATTTAAATACACCTCTTTATAATTGTAGCTGTTTGTTATAAATAAATTCATATACTAGTCAGTAATGTAGTTGAACTATTTTACATGATTGTGTAGATATTTTTCAGATCTTTGTATTTTTCAGAAAAGTGCATTTGTTTACCTCGTTAAAAGTACTTTATCACATTATTTTCAAGTTTCAGAACAAAGAAAATTCAACTTGTAACTAAACCACATAAATTAAATAAAAATAAATGAAAAATTAAAATAAATTGGAATCCCACGAAACAATAACGATATCATGGACCGAAATTTTTGAATCTGTTAGTCCTGATATATTTAATTGCAATATTGTAATAAATCGCTATCGTGGTGGGCTTGGCGCTTTGGGACCTTATTAGGATGGCATTAAAACTACGCCAACCAGTACCGGATTTAGCTTCCAGCTGGGCCGTCTAAACAGCTTTACGACTTGGACGATTTCAGGCGTACTAGGCTTATGTTTGATGGCTGATGCTTGAAACAGAATTAAGTAAAAAGAATCATTGTCACTCATGAAAATGATTCTTTTTCACTAATACCGTAGAATTAATTTATAGATTGCTAATCTTGCAATTCTTTATTAGGTTATAGGTACCATTACGTAATATTCACTAGAGCTAGAGCATCAGTGTACAGATAAAGTGCATGCTTCCGACATAGATCACTGTGAAGGGTTGTGATTCTTACTCACAAACTTATAATTAAGAAAGCGCTCGTTACAGCTGAATGAGCGGCAGCAGTAGTTAAATATCTGGTGTGAAACAACACACGACCTTCCAACCTACAAAATGGAAATTAAAATAAATGACAATTTTAATAACATTTTTTGCAGGATAATTATGCAACCTCTTTTCGAATACGTTCATGATGAAAATAGGCAACATCAGTGACGCGCCAACTTTGTCGAGCGCCGTCGTGCAAAAACAAAAAGTGCCTCTCTATATATTGTTATAAAAAAATGAACAAACCTTGTTATAAAATAGTAGAATTTTTTTTGTTTTAACTTCTATCTTTCACACATTCAACTGCTAATTATCTAACATGGGATGTTAGATAATGGATAAAATTATTTTTATAATAACATTATACGGTAATTTTACATTTTCGACATTTTATTCATAAATGCAAACATTTTAAACAAAATTATAGGAACATTGAACATATTTTAGCAGAACAGGACTTTGAAAATTGTTGTATTAACGTTTCAATGTCTAACTCTTGAATTAAAGTAGACTCGATTGAAATGATAGCAAGATTTTCCAATCGTTCTTGTACCATAGTAGAACGTAAATAGTTTTTAATGATTTTTAATTTGGAAAACGATCTTTCCGCTGTACCATGGAAACTGGCATTGTCAATAAAATTCGTAATGCCACAAAAATGTTTGGGTAAGAATAATGTAAATTATTGCTTACAATGTAATTTAGAGTAGTAATTGGCGAATAAGCGAGATTTTTCTCAAAATTCTGCAAAAACTGCAATTCTTGCATACGTCCTATCCCATTTATATCAACTTCATTTCGATTTTTATCACTTAATATCTCCTCAAGTTCTGTACAAAACTCTTAACTATTCCGATTCAGAGCAACTGTTAAATTCCGAAATATTCCACAAAAGTTTGACAATTCCGCATGGGTCGATAACAGCTCGAATCTATCGTTACAAGATGTTGTAGTAATATCTATCATATTAAAATTTAATATTAAATTTTAATTCTTCATTTTATATTGGTTCATCGTCACCTTTATAACTAAATTGTTTTGTAACTTTTCGAGGTTTTAAAATGCCTTCATCTTTAAATTTTTAATCGATATCTAATAAACTCGCGACTTTCCTAGCGTCTTCTAATAAATCATTAAAACTGTTATCTGAAGAAAAAGCAATTAAATTATTTAAACCAACACACGCTTGCACAATATTAACATTTTGGACACTATATTAACTTTGCTTAATATATTAAACCATTTATAAATATCAAGATATGTTTGGACTTACATATGATGAATAAACATATATTGATATTTATAAATGTACGCCTTAAGCGGTTTAACTATGCACATGTAGTGTTATATTTCTTATATATAAGTACTAGTAACTATTCGTTAGTTTTTTCACACAAGATCTTACAGTTTTATATAGTTTAAGATCTGAAGATGACATTTTCTTGTCGAAACTAGTCACCATTTGTATTTTTGTTAATTCAAGTATATCATTGTGGGGAAGGTTGAGTGTCATTTAAGTATACCTTAAGATAGCCTAAATATGTTAATTACTTTGTTGTAAAGCTTCATTCCACATACTAATTACATTTTCGTCTTTCAAGCCATCTCTTCTTATGTGCTTGTCGTAGTATCCTTTAGCATGTGTCCATATCAATTCAACTGCATTGAATTCACAATGATAAGGTGGCAATCTTAATACGTCATGTCTATAACTCATTATTTCATCTACCTCATATCGTTTTACTATTGGCTGTGATTTTATTAACGAATAGAGCTCGGTTTTGAATGAGGTGGGATCATGTTTAATGTTATTTTTTATTAACGAGGAGATTATGCTACCTTTGGTCCAAAACGATGTTGGTAGTTTTTCTACTAATATGGAATGGTAAGGCGCTTTATCAATTATAATTAATGATGGTGCTTCTAAATTGATTAGGAGATTTTCAGTGAGCCATTTTTTAAACATATCCCCATTCATTTCACCATGGTAATCTTCTTTCAATGACTTCGATGCAAATAGCAAAGAAGCATTCTGTACAAATCCTGCGGCTTTTCCAGTATTAATAACTATAAATCTTTTACCATTATATCCTGGAGGTTTTCGTACATTCTTTACATCGTCATCTTGCTGTAACTTTCCCGGAATTCCTTTTGAGTATATCCATATTTCGTCAATAAATACTGCTTGCCTACGAATTGGTCCATTGATTTCTCGCATGTATTGTTTCAGAAACTGTGTTCTTATTTCAGCTATATTTCTTTTTTCTACCAAAGCTTTTCCACTCCACTCTTTCTGGAACCCCATTGCATGTAAGGCACGATTTAAACTTCTATCGATTAACCCTCCATTAGGGGCGTGGGCTACATAAGTAGCTTGTAAAGGTTTGAATCAGTATACGTTGCAGCTAATTTACCTTTCGCAAACGGTACTTCAGTACCTGCTGCCTCGCCAATAAACAACAGTGTTAGTGTATAAACGTCTGTAAAAGAGTTTGTAAACGAATTATTTTAGTAGATTTTAATTAAGTATTTTACCGCCCTCAACAAAATGAGGTCAAAATAGAAGAGGTCAAGTTCGACATTCAGCAAACGATATGATGATTTCGCATGAGCTATTGTAGGTATCGTTTTAAAGAATTTTTAGATTATACGTAGCATACACGTCGGTTTGAATCGGTACGTCTACACGATTTCGCATAATCTGTATCATCGAATGGATTTCGATTATACGTAGTGTACTCTTATAATTTCATGAGAAAGTTTTAATTGGATAACTTATGGCAGTACGGGTGTAGTTTGCAAGTATTTTTGTACCAATTTCAAATATATATTTGATTTACCTCAATGCAAGATATATTTTTCACAAATTTAAGTAAATGGTCAGTGTCCGTATCTGTAATTACAGAATAAACAGCCTAACATTTTTAAATACGTTTTCGGTAAACGATTGCGTACTAATTAAAGATGTTCACCTTTATTTTGACCTCGATCGAGTAACCGGGGTCAGGGTTAACAATATTTTATATATTACAGCAATACAGGTGTCATTCATTTTTTGTGAAAATTTCAAATATGTATCTTATGAACCTCAACACATCACCCATTTCTCACAAATTGAGGTCAAAAGTCAGTAGCCGCGTTCGCGCAAAAGACGTTCAACTTGTTTAAATGTGTCTTCTTTAATTGATAGCGTAACAATTAAAAATGTGCACCATCTGTTTTGACCTCGGTTCGTACTGGGTCAGAGGTTAAAATCAACTAAATTTTTAGTATCCATGATATATGTATACAGGCGTCAGTTGAGAGCATTTTTCGAGAAAATCCTAAATATGTCTTTGATTGTTCTGTATTAATGTCCAATACACCCTACTGTACTGTCACGTTAAACAGATGCTTAGATTATACGTATTGCACTTATAATGCCATCAGTTCGGTTTGTTCCGACACTACACTGCGGCCCGTGACCGCGGTTGCCATAAAAAGCGTTAATTTTTTTAATCTGGTAAGGATAAGGTGCATCATACCAATTCATGTGTAGCTACATCCTCAATCGCGAATTTTCTAAATCAGTTTTCCATGAAAGATGGTATACCAATTTTAGATCTCCTATTTGGCTTCGATCGGGTAAGCTTTAATGTCGTGAGTAAAGGTCAACAAAATGTTTAATAGATTACTTATGGCATTGTTATTCGAAAGCATTCTTGTAGAAATATATATGTCATTTATCACTTATTTCTCACAAATTGATTTCAAATCAAATCTGGTGTTTCTGTTTGATGATCAAGGTTCATCCTGTTCAAATCTGTTTTCCTTAATTAATAAAGCACCAGTTAAGTATGTTCATCACCTATTTTGACTTTGATAGAGTGACCATCACTTGGTGAAAGGTCAACTAAACCTTTTATGGGCATCGTTTAGCAATACGGATGTTATCAAAAGGATTGTTCAAGTCAATTCCAAATAAAGAATTTTATTGCCTCTTATGGGTGTTAGAAATTGGACTCAAGCTCCATATTTAGAAAACGACATTCCGCTTTTGACATCGTTGCAAGAATTTGTTAATTATTATGATACAAAGTAAATGAAGCGTAGCCATACTTTCAGAAGGGATAAGTTACTTATACCTTCAATGTTTATCATGTAAAAGACATTTGAACTATTAGTTGAGTTGATCGGCCTATTTCTACAGTTTTTGCTTTCATAGGGCGACGTTTCGGAAGCGGACTCTGCTTCAGTCATAAGGCTTTAGTCCTGAGAAGGACTGTTTTCGCACTTGAGCCGAATTCATATGATTTTTTCCCATAGACTTGACTACTCTCAGATTCGAACTTTGGTACGTTTCAGTTACAAGTCTGGCCCTCTTACCGCTGAGCCACTGAGTAATCCAATATATATTTTTAGAATTTATATATATATATATATATATATATATATATATATATATATAATATATATATATATATATATATATATATATATATATATATATATATATAATATACATATATATTAAACCTTTTCAGTTGCACAGTAGTTTATTGTGCATGTTGCACCGTGACCTATTGCGCAGATGTATTGCGTTTTAGCTCATCGCGCATTATTGAGATCAATATGGGTTTCATTTCTACACTAGCTTGGCTTAATGTATTTTCTGCTACTGCGATGTATGTGACTTCTTTGAGTTTCCGGCGAGCTGTATTCTCGTTCTTTGCCGCTATCTGTATGTTATCCCATTGGATGCGGTGGTCTTAGGTCCACATATGCTCGGCGATTCTTGACCTTCGCTCTTTCGGATGTTGTTCTTATATTTCTGAGTTCCCACTTTGAGTGGTCTATTGCTATGTCTTATGTATGCTCTACCGCATTCGCATGGTAAGTTTAATACACAATTCTTGGAGTTCTGGTCTTCATTGTTTGGTTTCATTTTGGTTAGTACTCCCTTGAGGGTTCTGGTCGATTTGAAGGCAGTGAGTATCTTGTGTTTGCTGCCTACCCTCCGTATGTTGTCTGAGGTACCTTGTATATATGGCATTATCGCTGTATATTTAGGATCTTCTTTTTCAGTTACCCTTTCCCTGTCTAGGTTACGTGTTAGATCTGGGCAGCCATTTTCTTTAAGAGTTTTAGCGCTATTTTCTTTTCTTGTTCATCTTGCCACGCCCAATGTCACGCTTTTGTGGTGGGGAACCCATAGGAATGGATGAAATGTTTCCTGCACTGCTACAACAAGGAATTCGACTTGATGTCCCCTCAGTGTGCACGACACTAAGGGCAAGTTTTGCCCTGGGGTACATGCTCAGATGGTGGAGGAACGTTAATGTCGTCTTCATACCAAAACCTGGTATTCTTACGATCAAGCGAAATCGTTCAGACCCGCAAGTCTGACGTCGTTTCTTCTATAGATCGTAGAGAAACTCATTGATAAACATGTAATGGACAGAGTACTTGGCCTAAACCCAATCAGCAAATACCGATATGTTTATCAAGTTGTTGATATCTCTGAAATCTCCTTCAAAGGGGTTGCTATAACTGCTTTTCTGGATATAGAGGGGGCATTTGACAATACCTCAGATTGCATCCAAAGAGCTCTAGAACGCGTAGGAGTGCAGCCTACTATCGGTAATGGATACACACCATCCTTGCATAAACAAACGTATGGGTCACACCCAACAACGACTCGGTGGTAGTCCGCACCGCCCGCGGATATCCACGGGGAGGAGTGCCGTCACCCCTTCTGCGGTGTCTAGTCGTTGACACACTGCTGAGGAGATTGCGTGAGACGGAATACAACACAATAGGATATGCAGATGGCATAGAATTGTGATACAAGGCAAATTTGAGGAAACCGTATCAGTTGTGATACAAGGGGCCCTAAATTTGGTAGAACAATAGCGTGGGAAGGAAGGGATGTCGGTTAACCTGGCAAAGTTAAATAACAGCGATGTACAGCGTAAATCTCCAGGTCATCGAAGAAGTTAAATACTTGGCGTCACACTAGACCGAGGGCTAGCTTTCAAGCCACCCCAATAGAACATAACGAACAGGGCTACTAAGTCCTTATGGGCTTGTAGAAATGGGGATATCTGCTATGATGATCAAACTGATCATAGCGTACGCTTCCCTAGTGCAGAGGCACAATTTGAACACCCAGAACACCATACGGGAACTTAACAAGGTCCAACGTCTAGCTTGCCTTGGAATAACAGGAGCGATAAGAACGACCCCACCAGTCATGGAGACCCTCTTAAACTTACTGCCTCTACAGCTGAGGCGGTAAGAGGGGCTTACAGACTTAAACTTCTTGGTGAGGACAAGTCATCCAAAATCGGGCACTTAACAATCATCGATGACATCTCCAAAATTGACATCCTCAGCATGACGTCTGAGAGAATAACAACAACAATCTTCCTCAAGAAACTGTTTAGTATCCCTCCCCGCATACACACAGTAGTAGGAAGAAATCTCCTGCAAGACAAAGTTGGAGGGAGTCGTCTATTATACAGGCGGTTCTAAACCAGCGATATACCGGCTACGGAATATACGGGAGCAATGGACCAGGTCACAGAATTTTGGAAGCCTGGGGCGGAAACCGACAGTTAAGCGGCAATTTCAGCACTTATTTCATTTTTATTCAGCTCGAGGTAGTCTTCGAATGTATGCAATTGCTAAACACGGACTGAAGCTAACAGGGTGACACTAGTGTGGGACCGGTCATGCAAACATTGCAGGTAACCAGGTGGCGGATTACTTTGCTAGAGCAGCAAGAAAGATGTCCTTTATAGGGCCAGAGCCGGCCTGTGGTATTCCTTATACCATAGTAAAAGTCGAGATAGAGTCAGGACTTGTTCGAGATCACTGCCGGTACTGCAAGGGAACTAAGGAACAGATCCACTCTGAAAAACACAACAGTAAACTTACCGCATCTATCGTAAACCTAGACAGCGAATTCACGTAATGGTACTGACAGACGGCCCGTTGTGTAGAGGTTGTGATGAAGCTGACGAAACATCTTACCACGCCGTCTGACCTTGCGAATCTTTCACAACAAGAAACTTATTTTTGGAGGAAAGGATAACGCAAGAGGAAGTAAAGAAATACACCCCTCGAAAACCCTGGACTTCATGAAAGAAACGGGATTGATGGAGGGTAAAACAAATCTAGGGGCACAATAGATCTACGGTCGCGAGGCAGGGACCTCAGAAGGGACCACCCCAGTGGTAATAATAATAAAAATAATAATACCTCTAAGAAGTCTTAGAAAATAGGTATTTTCCAAGTAACTCAATGCAAGTTTCAGGAAAATTTATATTAAATCTTGGAACATCTTGAGAATTGCTGTGAAGTGCGAGGTATTTAAAAAAACAATTCTGTTTAAACACAAATTAAATAATTTTAATTTTATCAATATGTACTCTACATGCAATATGTTGTTATTGTAAATAATTTTATCTTAATTTCTACCTTATGTGTTATAATATTGTAATTCAATTGTAAAGTATACATTTAAAACAATTTTAAATTTTTCATTTTGGTCTAAGAACAGAAATGCAACGTAATGTAATCCTTAAATATTTTATCCACTTTTACATTTTTATTATTTTATACACACTTATTAATTTGACTTTTATGGAATTAAAATGTTTCTTAATGTTTAAAATTTTAATTTTGTAGTCATATAGAAATTTTATTTCTGTTACTCTATTTATTTAAAGTGTACAAATCGCAAAATGCATAATTGCGCAATGCGCATATTTGTACACATTTCAAAACATTTTAAGGCATTATTGATTTTTTAAACTTAATCAGCTTTATGTAAATCAAATATACATTAGTACACCATATACCTAAGGGAGGCGCCGCCGTTGTTATTTTAAAAATTCAGAATGTAATTATGTATATGTACTTGATTTTCATTTTAATAAAATAGATTCAAATCTATTTGTTTCTCGAGTAGTACGTGTTTATAAGTCTTATTTAAATTTGGCAGTTGAGACTGACTGGCGCAAGTACTAACTCCCTGAAACCTTTATTCTTTCAAACCCCAAATCAGGAATACTCATTTTTAATTAAAGATGTACTAACCTGTCGCTTTAACGTTTTAATGGTACGATATAAGTAACATCCTTATAGAGAAAGACTACTTATTAATGGTTAACTCATAGTTAATTTTGCTAAACTACAAATTCAAAAAATTTATATCAAAACGCAAATAATAAAATGTGTGACCGGAAATATTTGGGAAAATTTATTATGAAATCAAAGCCTTTAACGTTTTATTTGGAAATAAATACACGACAGTAACGATCCTAAATTTCAAATAAAAGTTTCTATGCTCTTCTGCAAAGGTTCATTATTGTCTGCAGGCGTTTGTTACCAGTGCAAAAGAAACATTGATT